>JAWDEX010000001.1:1441251-1454725 GCA_035221805.1 Trichilia hirta | reverse complement strand
TTAACAACTGCATATCTACGAAACAGAATGCCTTCTCAGGTCTGAACTTTCAAAAACCTTGTCAAGTCCTTCTTCAATCATTTCCAAACACACGAATTCTGTCCATTCTTCCTATGAAAGTCTATGGTTGTTCTGCATTTGTCCATATTCGCCCACCATAGGAGTAAACTTGATCCAAAGCTCTCAAATGCATATTTCTGGGATACTCCAAAGACCAAAAAGCGTATAAATGCTATTCCCTGATAACTCGAAGGTTTTACAACTCTATAGATGCATCTTTCTTTAAGCAACACCCATACTACAAACCTGATATTCAGGGGGAGAATTTCACAAATGAATATCAGCTTTGGAGCATTGATACACCCACATCTCATGCAAAAACGAAGTCAGAGCTCAATCCCTATGTCTATCCTTTGGCTCGGATCATCTTAGCCAAATTTGAGTCAGAGCTCAATCCCTGTTTCTATCCTTTGGCCCAAATCATCTCAGCCCAAGTCTCAGTCTGAGTTATCATCCCTGGGTGTTCAACCTGAACTAAATCCTCAAACAAAGTCTCAAACACTTCAACCACCTCTTTGTGTCTACACTAGAAAAAATAAGATTCAAGGAGAAAAAGAACTTGAGCCACCAGATCAAAACCATGAATCCAATCTGACTCTAGAACCTCAAATTTCACCAGGTAACACTAATCCCAATTCTACTCCAGATGATTTATCTATTGACGATAGATCTATTGCCTTGAGAAAAGGCATAAGGTCCTGCACTAATCACCCATTTACAACTTTGTTTCTTAGGGAGGATTTTTGTCACCCAGTCATCGTGCCTTTGCTAGCAATCTTGACAAAATACAGGTTCCAAGTACAATACATGAAGCTCTAGGTGTACAAAAGTGGAAAGCGGCTATTTGGGAAGAAATTCGTGCCCTAGAAAAGAATGGGACTTGGGAGATTTCTGAATTACCAGCAGAGAAAAGACCAGCTGGTTGCAAATGGATCTTCACCGTCAAATACAATGCAGATGGTAGTGTCAATAGATTTAAAGCTCAATCAGTGGCCAAGAGATTCACACAATCTTACGGAATTGATTACCAAGAAACATTCGCCCCAATAGCTAAGATCAACACAATTCGAGTATTACTTTCACTTGATCCAATTTAGACTGGCCACTATATCAATTCAATGTGAAAAATGCTTTTCTCAATGGAGACCTTGAAGAAGAAATTTACACGGAGATAACTCCCTGGTTTTGACAATCCTGCCACAATCAACAAAGTCTGCAAGCTCAAGAAATCTTTATATGGACTTAGACAATCGCCTAGAGCATCGTTTGACAGGTTCACTAGAGCAGTCAAGAGGTTTCGGTATCAACAATGCAAGACAGACCACATAATGTTTATAAAACACTCATTCTCAGGTAAGAAGGCAATTCTTATTGTGTATGTTGACAATATCGTCCTAACCAAAGATCACGATGATTAGATACTCAAGCTCAATTTCTGGCTAGAGAGTTCGAGATCAAAGACTTGGGCAATCTCAAATACTTTCTTGGCATCGAGATAGCAAGGTCAAAGAGAGGAATTTCAGCATCACAACGAAAGTACGTGATAGATCTCTTGAAAGAAACAGGGATGCTGGGATGCAACCCAGCTGACACTCCGATGAACCCAACTTGAAACTGGGAAGTAAAAACGACAGTCCACCAGTTGATAAGGGAAGATATCAGAGACTAGCAGGAAAGCTAATCTATCTTTCACATACCAGACCTGACATCAATTTTATTGTAAGTGTGGTTAGTCAATACAAGAATAATCCAATGGAGGAGCACATGGAGGCTGTGCATATGATTCTAAGATATTTAAAGATGAGACCAAGTCAAGGGTTGCTTTTCAAAGAGACAATAAATAGAGAAGTCGAGATTTTCATGGATGTCGATTAGGCTGGATCAATAACTGATAGACGATCAATTTCAAGATATTGCACACATGTATGGGGAAATTTGGTTACATGGCGAAGCAAGAAGCCGTCAGTGGTATCTCGAAGCATCACAAAAGCGGAGTTCAGAGCTCTTGCACTTGGCATCTGTGAACGAATTTGCCTAAAAAGAGTACTTAGTGAGCTAAGAATCCCTGTCACAAGTCCTACATAAATATTCTGTGATAATCAGTCTACTATCAGTATAACAAAGAAACATGTTCATCATGACAAGACAAAGTATGTGGAGATCAATAGACATTTTGTCAAAGAAAAGAAAGAGGCAGATATGTTATCGCTGTTTTACATCCCAACAAATCAACAGATTGCAGACATTTTAACTAAGGCCATGCCTAGAAAGAGGTTTGAAGATCTTAATTCCAAGCTAGTTCTGCTCAACTTTTACAACCTAGCTTGAGGGGGAGTGTGAAAATCTGGAAACAATAGCCCTGTTTTTCAGGGATAATTTTGGGGAATTAGTGATTAGAATTAGGCTGATTTGTTTCCTAGAATAAAGAGATCCACCAATTCCTTAATTAGTTTCTATCCTATTTTAGCTCTTAATTTCTGGAAGTCATAAGATTCTTCCTTTTATTTATACATGTACAACCTATTCAAAAAAATACAAATTTCCCATAGACAGTAGAAGAGGGTCTCCAGATACAGCAAGAAAAAATGTCAGTTTCATTACACAAGAAGTTGTAAAACTGCATGAACCCAAAGATATGACAATTAACTGATGGTAGATACAAGATGTTTAGTTAATATCTCTATTTATAGAGCCTAAATAGGGTTAAGTGAATGGTAAAAGTAATTTTCAGTTAAAGCTATGCCAATGAAGCCAAAAAAGCTAGAAGATAATTTAAGAGGAAAAAAAGTAACATAATTCACAAACTAGTAGGATAATTGAGAGGGTAAAACTGAAAATGGGTATCCAACTGCCAACAAAAACTTCGAACAAAAACTAAAACAAATGGAACAAATTGATATAAAAATTGCATACCCTTGATAGAGCCTAGAAGCTCCTCCATCCAATTTTATAGAGATATCTTTGACGTAGCAACCACAGTCCATAAGGGGAAGCTTCAGTGAACCTTTCGGGCTCTCCACGCCTAAATTAAGCCCACTTTCATGCCTTCAACCTTACCCAGAAGCATCACGTATCAAATTTCCCTTTTTTGAAGGACAAATAAAATACAAGAAAAATCATCGAACAACATCATCCCTAGCACTTGTGATAACCTTAATACTCAAAAATTACACCACTACAAATTGCATGTCCAACACGAATCTCAACGGGCACAAGCATGCAATAACCGCAATTCATGCCAAAGTTGTCTTTGCACTTGAGATACCACATTAACAGCACAATACACCAACGATAGGAGTCACATATGAAACACCAAACAAGTATAAAAACCAAATTCTCAGCTTAAGATTATAGATTTCAGTCACGACTCCAACCATCAAAACATACTCAAAAATTAGCACGACGTAATGCCAATCGACATACCCTAATTACCAACATCGCCGATTGTGCATAAGATATAATATAACAAGCGATTTAATTTCACCTAAATACATCATAACAAAAAATAATTGCACATTTTCATCAGATTTCTGAAGAACACAACATTAAACAAAACAAAATTCAGCAACATTTCTAACCATAAACAAAACAAAAATACCTGAACAGAAGCGCTTCCTTATCAGAAATCTCAACTGGAACCAACCAGGTACTGTCCTCATAAAACCAATTCATGCTCAAATTAATTACATGAGGTCCTAGAAGCAATAATCGCAACACCAGACTCCCCCGGCTTAACATAAGGCGACAGAACGTCTATATGGTAAATCGTGATGTTCGATAAGACCATGCGAACATTGCCCACAAATCGAATTTTAACTGTCTTTTCAATCTTGGTTAGCTGCAGAAGGATTATTGCGGAAATTGCTTTCGTTATCAGTAAGCTCTTTATGAGATAAAGATTGATGTGAAGGATTCTTGGTCTGGTTCGTCAACTTGAGCTAGCGACGTCGTGTTGACGGAGAGAGGGGACGTTATGAAGAGAAGAAGAAGAAATTTTGATGAGTTTCTCCTAGCTTTCGTTATGATCAGAGGATTTCCGTCTTTGCAACGGCAGTTGGCGGGGAGGAGGAATTCGGGAGCATGATTATAAGCTGCCAAACGAGTAACGTTAGCCCATTCTCACTTTCATTTTCCCGCGGCATGTGCAAAATATCCATAATTTTTTTAGGTTATTTTATTACATTTTAGTTTTTTTTTAAATTGTTGAAATAAATTTCTGATAAATAAATAATACATTTTTAATTGGGAATAAATTAGTAAAATGAAAAAAAAAAATATGAATGCCGATACAAATTTAACATTGGTTTAGGTAAAATCAGTAATGATCATTGAATAATTTGATATTCTATACACGAGAGTAAAATTGCTTTCCAAATATGAGGGATATTTTAGGACTTTCGAATATACTTCTCTTCCATTTTGCAATTTTTTTAATGAGTATTTAACACATACCTTTTTCTTTCTTATTTCGGCAAGCGAACAAAGGCTAATTAAAGCGGACCAACCGTTAATCTGGCCAGAGACGAGAAACGAACGCCAGAGCAAAACGATGGCTTTGCAGGCTGGGGTCTCAACTTCCAAAGTTCTAGTCCTTCTCGGCGCAGGTTTCTCTCTCAATAATCCTTTTCGATCCTTCTCTATTCACCGTCCGATTGAAATACTTGAATCTTATTCATGTTAATTGATTAATTTTTCTTTTTAATCTCTTTGGTTTTTACCACCCGATATTATTTTCTATTTAAGTCATTAATTTGATCCTATTGTTACAGTATTGGTTACAAGAAAAAAAAATGTAAAGCTTAAATTGAGCTCTTAGTATCTCTTGGCAGTTATTAGATACTACTCTTTTTGGAAATTTTGGCGGTCATCGAAATTTCGTGCTAAATTTCATCTAGTGGTTATTTGTTCTCTGTTATTCTTTTTTGCCTCTGATTTTGGTCACTCATGTAGGTTTGACCGGTTCAATTGTTTTGAGGAGTGGAAGATTGTCTGAGATTATTTCACAGCTTCAAGAATTGCTAAAGGGTATGGATGAAGTTGAAAAATCACCATTTAAGTACGATAGCGCGCTACTTTTAGCTCAGGTATTGCAAATTCTTTGTTTCATTGTGTTTATGCTCTGTCGTCATCAGAACAGGTGTATAACAGACAAAGCTTAGGAATGGTTTATTATTATGATATTTATGGTGGCTTGGTAGTGGCATCTATTTGAACTAAACTCGGTTAATATATGCAGAATAAGGTGCATTTCTATCTAATCTGAAAATTGTTTGAAATTTAAATTCCATGATTAAACAATAAATGGGTAATAAATAAAGCTGCAATTTGGGACCTTTGATGTTATTCGGGAGCATATGTAATTAGCTCTTTAAATATCTTGTTTGAAAATGAATGGCTACAGTACCAAGTACGTTAGACAGTAGCCTAACCACTACGTAATACTTGTTACCAAAACCAGTTTGACTCTCAACTTAGATCTTTATGCTTGAAACCTGTATCAATACACCCATTTAGAGTAGCCAAACCATATTTAAAATGGAATAAGTCAGTAGCATGCTTTGCATTAGTTTGCTTCCTTTTCCTATTCACTCTTCTAAATGGAAGGAAGGTTACTCTAATTGTTGGAAAAAGTGTTTTTTTAGTGATCTACGTGAAGATGTATTTATTTATGTATGTACTTCTTTCTGTCTTTACTTCCAGATTCGACAATTGTCAAAAGAGATCAAAGAGTTAAGCTTATCCAGTCCTGTAACTATCTACAATGAGAGTACTTCTAGTGGTATGTGTATCAGTTCTGCTTATAGATAATTAGCAAGTATCTATCGGAAGGTTGGAATTGTTATAGCTATTTGAAAAAAAAAAAAAAAAAAATTTAAGTATTTGAGTATATGACCCAGTACTACTAAGCTTTGAAGATGTGTTGTTTGCACAAAAGAGAAAAAGGAAATCGGTGCATTCATAGGCCTGAATGTTTTAAGAAAAGACCCAAAGAAGTATTCTTTTTATCATGATTTGTAACTTTGTAGGATTATTTCTGTAGATCCACCTTTCAGATTAGCAACAAAATTTTTTCTGTTTTAGCTCCTATTGCTGGTACTTCCTCGGTAATTTGTTGACATTACACTTTTTTGAGCTTAGCCTTTATCATCTATGTATCTTATATCTAGATTTTCTGTTAAATACTAAAATGATTCAGTGTTTTCATGGAGAGGTTATGATTTTTGTACAGATCTCACACATTTCTTGTGCACATAGGGAGTTACTCTTCTTATTTAGTTCCAGCTGCTGCCCTTGGAGCAATGGGATATTGTTATATGTGGTGGAAGGTAAGTTTGATTTGACTTGTGATTCATAGCCTGATCATTTGCCAGCACGTAGCTTCTGATGTTGCACTGGTAGCTTTGCTGTTTTTGCTGATTTATGGGTGTACTTACAATATTCTTATCTCCTTCCCAGGGATGGTCATTTTCAGACATAATGTTTGTCACCAAACATAACATGGCAAATGCTGTTGCAACAGTGTCAAAGCAGTTGGAGCATGTATCTGAAGCATTGGCTGTAAGTAGGAATAGTTGGCATTCTATGTGATTACTTCTTTTCCACATGACAATTCTTGTATTTACACAGACTATTTGCACAGTCAACAAAGAGACATCTATCAAAGAAGCTGGAAAACTTGGACTGGAAGCTGGAAGAACAGATGGAAACATCCAAGCTTATCGCAAATGATGTACATAACACTATCACCTTTTTGAGCTATATGAAAATAATGTACATAACAATATCACCTGTTACCAATATAGGACAACATAAGCTTTCAACCATTCTTTCCAGATCAAATTAGGTGTTATTTTCTCTTTCATCATATAGCTTTGAATTAAGTTTCTATAGACATATATTAATACACACCCTTCCCATCCCCTAGAAAAGTAATGCTAAAAGAAATATCATAAGTTTTATAAGTAGATCCCATTGCATAGTTTGATTAGAATTAGATGATTATTTTAAGAGTAGCATTGTGAAGTTAACAATGAAGGGAATTGAGTTTATGTAGCATTAATTAAGAGAGTTATTCTGTTATATGGATATTTTAATTCCAAAAAAATTATATACCGTGTAAATATCGACTAATTTGTGTATGAAATTTAATATTCTGTTTCATTAAGTTAGCATCCCTTAACGCCATGTGTGGATTACCCTCGATTAAAGAAAGAGAGGATAATGTCAACATCTTGCAGCTAGCTACACACGAAATTGTGCTTATGATTGCTTGCAATGTTTATTTGCACACAGGTAGGTGAGATGAATTCAAACCTTTCTCAAATTGGATTTGACATTGAAATGATTCATCAAATGGTAGCAGGGCTGGTGAGTTACAATTCTCTATTAAATCTCTCTTTGGTATGCAGTATCTGGAGCTTACAAGGTTACATTTCAATGATTTCAACAGGAAGGAAAGCTTGAGCTTCTTGAGAGCAAACAGGTTATATTTGTAATTCTGTAACTGAAATGAGTACCTTATGCATTAACCAATTCGTTTAAAATTTTCAGTGTTTGGTATGTTCATCTCCTGAACGTTACACAGGATGTGGCTAACTCAGGTCTGTTGTATTTATGCCAAGTCGCTGGAGACTTTAAGCATGCAGTAACTAAACCCATCCAGGTCAGATGTCATTCTATACCTTGTTTCTAAAACTGGATATTTAATGAGCATAAGGAGATTACTCCAGCCAAAGATCAGGATGCTTTGATAAATTCAGGTCATTTACTTTGCAAACTTCTGGACAACCAAAATCAGTTTACCTTTTTCAAACACGCACCCCTGATTGCAATCAGTTTACTTTTTTCAAACAAGCACCCCTGATTGCAATCAGCTTACTTCCAGTGCTGAAAGGATGGGCATTTAGGTACCATGGATTGATTTTCTTTTATTCTATGTTGAAAAGCTAATGAAATTATCGCATTTTGTGCTTGCTTTATTCTTAAGCAGGGGGTCAATGCTCAGCTAGATCATTCATCAATTGCATATGAGGATAAATCATTAAAGGTATGTTGATGCCATCTGCCATCTTTTCTGATTCTTCAATCAATGATCTAATATTAATATTCCAGGGTCTCCAATTTCTGACCGAGGCTAAGGAGTCGGAGGTGATTGAAAAATCAGTAATAAGCGCAAAGAAAGTTGATCATGCCAACTATCTTGGTGAAAAAGTCCCAGCCATTAAGACAAGGATACATAGGTCATATCCAGTTGGAATTTCTGTGACTGACCTCGTAAGGTCGGATTTGTGATCTTTTGGTTCCTGACAAGTATAATCATTTTTGCAATTGCGACATGAACATCTGTGTTTGTTGAAATTCATGTAGTTGATTTAGCTTTCAAATGTGGGCTGGTGAAATCTCCCTCATCTGCTTGAAAATTATCATGCTTGTTTTAATTAAAAATTTCGAAGATTATACAAGATTGAAATAACAAAGTCCTCTCAGTTGCGCTGATGATATTGGTAATTTATGAAAGTGATTTAATATTACACTATTTGGAAGATTTATTGGCTGTTGTCATACGCTTCAGAACTCAATGCCTATCAATTCCTTGTGCATACATACACCTGTGATTCAGAAACTGCAAACTTCACTTATGAAGCAAATATGTATTTTTGTTTTAATTTCTTTATAGTTCTTATTTGTAAGTATGACTGACTATGCAGCTGATAATATAGAAGCATGACAGTTCACAGACAGCAGTTTCTTAGGACCAAGATTTCGTGTGGGGTATTAAAAATTAGCCACTCCTGCTTAGATAGGAGATTTCTCTGGCTAAATTTAACAGGGGAGAGACAATGGACAGTTAAGTGATCTTTCTTTACAATTTTATCACTCTCTTTTCGGGTTCACTCAACTGTTGCTGACTTAGAGCTAGAGTCAGGACTATCAATCAGGATTCTCTACTGAGTTTATATAACTTTTAAATGAAATGTAATAAGAAACAAATAAATTACAATCATATACTATTGTTAATGGATACGTTACACTAATTCTTTAAAACTTCGTATGGTTTTAAACTATAAAATAATCCTTGATTCCAAAATTATTTTGCAGGAGTTTGTTTGATATAGCTTTTCATATATAACATTGTGGAATAAATTGAAGTAGAGAAATAAAGTTTAATAGAAAATTTTGATTGTTGTAAGTCAGTCGGTTATAATAAAAATTTTATAATTATTTTAATAGATAAATTTTTTAAAAGTAATATTATAATAAAAATGAAGTAAAATTTTTAAAATAAAATTAAAAAATTTCAAATAACTTAATATTTGCATAATTTTTTCTTCTAAAATAGAAATCAAATTATATTCGATTTCAATTTAAATGGAATGTCTCTTAATCTCTTTAAAATGAGGAGTAGTTTAATGAATGTCTTGGTGGGTTACGTATAGAAAAGTTCTCTTTTAGGCTCAGTCGGTTAGGCCTATGAGAGCCCATCATTACCTCATTTTCTGGTACAAATTGGCGTAGGGTTTGGTTTGGAGCTCTTGAAAACTGATTGACTTCTATCTTCATCTTTTGTACTCTTCACGACTCCACCTCTTCGCTCGCCAAAGGTTAGCATGATATTCCTATTCTGAATAATTTTTTTCATGTTTTTAAATTTATTTATTTCCGATTATTCGTTGAAAACTAGTTATTAGTTTACGGGATTAATTTCGGGTTTTTAATCAGTTTCGTTAGGGCTTTTATCTGTATTGCTTTGTTTGACTATCCGATTCAATTTAGCTATTCTTACTGCTGAATTTCAATCTATTTAATCGCCCTTTTAATTAGATATGTTGATAGGAAATGGATATCTTATTTATCCGGAATTATTGAACTGATTAGCTGCGTTTGAGCTGTGTAGTCATTGATTAAGAAGACGTATTGTTAATTTCTGTGCTTTGCTGTGTTTTTTGAATTTAATCAGGAGCACCATGATAATGAATATAAAAATTTTCAAAAAAAATTGTTTAAATTTGTTCAAGAATTAGGGATATTGAAACAAAGTTGTTAGCATCAAGGTTTTTGACTCTTTTGAATTTGCTCTTTTGAATTAATCCACACAGTATGGTTTTTGTTTGATTTTCAACAGTGATTTTTGTCTATGTAGGTGGCAAAGTCCAATCAAGTTAAATTATGTGTTTAATGTATATGTTAAATTAATTTTTTCAGCAAACAAATAACTGATATTTTCTTCTTAATAGAATCAGCAACCATGCCGAAGAACAAGGGGAAGGGAGGAAAGAACAGGAAGAGGGGAAAGAATGAAGCTGATGATGAGAAGCGTGAGCTTGTATTCAAGGAAGATGGGCAGGAGTATGCTCAAGTCCTTCGCATGTTAGGCAATGGCCGGTGCGAAGCTATGTGCATTGATGGCAACAAGCGCCTCTGCCACATCCGTGGAAAGATGCACAAGAAGGTTTGGATTGCAGCTGGTGATATAATACTAGTTGGGCTCCGTGACTATCAGGATGACAAGGCTGATGTAATCCTCAAGTATATGCCTGATGAAGCCAGGCTTTTGAAGGCATATGGTGAGCTTCCGGAGAGTACTCGTCTCAACGAGGGTATTGCTGGTGGTCTTGATGAGGAGGATGAGGGTGCCGTTGATGATTACATTGAGTTTGAAGACGAAGATATTGACAAGATCTAGGCTTTGGGAATTTACTCTGTTTGGGGTTTATGTTAACTATCATAAAAATATGGATTATGAGAATGTATTGGTATCTAAAAGCCAAAAATGTGTATGCTCTTGGATTGTTAAATGGTGATCAAGTTATATTCTGCGTAATACCTGTACCTAATTATTAATTTATATTGAGTTAACATCTTTTTTGTGAAATTTAATGTTTTTAGAATTTATACTTAGCAGTGCAACGGTTCAAACATGTTCTTTGAGTGAGCTGTTTGATCATTATCATACGGCCACAATGTGACAAATTATTAATCGAGTCATTAACATGGCATATACTAGGGAATTATTATGTCTAGAATCAATACAGTTATGATTACATTCAAGGTGCAAGCTTGATGCTCGTATTTCATCTTAGATAGATAAAAGGCAATCAATAGGTAAGGGAATCATCATATGATTGTTAAGGGGAGGCGTCATTGCCCTTAATTTCTTTCTTTTTCTCTGCTTGTTTACGCTTTTGCTTGTTCTTCTTGGCAGTTTCAGTGTCCTTTGAGCAGTGTCTCTTGCTCACCTGAACAAACATTGAGACATTTTGTAAAGAATGGATGCATACAAAGCTTAACTAAACCTACCTCATTGCTGTTACTTCTACCTTGTCACACTCTTTCGGGCAACAGTAGCTTGGTACATTTTTCCTCCTTGACACTTTTTTAGTAGCCTTTAACCTGTTCTTAGTAGGCTTGAAGCCATCCATCTCTTTTGCTTGTAAGCTATCCAGCCAGGTACCTCATTTGAACCGCGACTCTCCTTTTCTTCCCATGAAACGTATAAAATTCGTTTTCCCATCATTATTATTCACTATTGTTAAATGACCCGAATTGCTTGCTTCTATGATTTTCGACAGAGGAGCCCTCAGGAAAACGACCTGCCATCCACCGTTCAAGCCATCGGATTTAGCTTGCTTCTTTGAACAGATTCTTAGCGATAAACCAAATGGATAAACTGAAGTCAGTCCACTGATCAAATCCTCAATTGGTTTGTGTTTCATACCAAGTACTTATACCTGCTGCGAAAAGGCATATGCTAGAGCTCTTTCTCGTCTGTTTGCTGCTTCCAGTTTGTTCTGAATCCACATTTTCAACACATTGCTACTTACTGTGCTATCATCCTAGTTTTCCTGTTGATTTCATGCCGTAAAACAACACCGTGTCAAAGTGAAATTCCACAACTGATCACAGATACAATGTCTGCAGTGCTATTTCTCTTACCTTTATCTTGAAAATCTCAGTTCTAGCTTTTGGTTGAATTTGTTGAGGTACCGCCAAGCTTTCTTCTTGAAACAATAAGCCTTCTACAGAATTTCCTGTTTGAACTTCAATTGATGGCCCATAGATTCCCTGCCAGGACTCCTTCCCTGATGCAGTCTCCTGCTTACTATCCTTCAACCTTTTCTCTTTGTTTTGTCGTCTAGCCTGAGAAAATTCGAGTACTAGAGTTACTTTTGAAGATTCACAGCATCAAATTTGAAGGAATTACTTATTCAATAGTTAAGATTACCAAAAATCTTGTAAATGCTGACTGAATAATGATTGCTTCATCTTCTTCATGGAAAAATTTGGACATTGAACTTTGTTTTTTCTTAGTCTCTTCACTCTGAATATCTCCCTTGTCTGTTGTTTCGTTTAATATACATTGTATAACAGTGGCTTCGGAGCTCTTAACTGAAGCAGAATCTTCCTCCGCAAGCACTGAATTGAATTCATCACCACATAGGTATGATCTAACTGAGCTCCATTTTCTCTTTTTTTCCACCACATTGCTCCTTGCCTGGTTTCATCAGAGAAAAAAATGATTCACTAAAGTCTAGTGTATGTAATTGTATGAGAAAGCAAATCAAAGAAACATGACAAATGAGCATGTAAATTTCCAGAATTTTGGTCTAATAATTTGGAGATTAGGAAAAATTATACCAGGAAGACTTACGCTGCTCTCGAGTCCTGACAGACCGACTTGTAGAGAAGACACTCCTAGCTAATTCTCCAGTGGTACCCATTTCAGTTGATCAGCAATCAATACCAGAGCAGAATCCTCAAATGGGTTGTCTACAATTATTTAAGAAGCTCATTCATAGGTACTGAGATTCCTTGAATTATTATTTATGTTGAAGAAAAAGTTGACTGCAAGTGGCATTCTTTCACTCAATTGTTTTCAGGATAACGGAGGTTCACTGGATTATTGTTTATTAAGTTAGGTGAACAACTAAAGCTATTAATTTTATCATTACACAAATGTTAGGTGGTATTTAAGTCAAATGTTGATGCCTAAATTCTCCCTGAACAGAAAATTCAGTGCACCATATAAATTTTATTATTACTGTTGAGGTAAGAACCGTGTAGAATAATATTCAACCTCAGACAATAATTTTTGAGAGACTACTTGAAATCAAAATAAACTAGCTAAGAGTAAAGTTGACTTACCAGTATATAAAATCCGACGCTCAAGTTAATAGATCATCAAAGACTGAGTTAAAGAGAGACAATAAAATGAGTGTTTAAATTATTTACCAACCCAAAAAGTTGGGCTCGGAAATATTTATTGTGGGGTCTAGCTACTGCTAGTTTGAACTCTTTTTTCTTCTCTCAAAAGGTTAGAAAAAGAGAAAATCTCAAAATCCCAAAGAATCCCCAAAAATCCCCCGGTTCATGTAGCGATTTTATCATTTATAAGGTCTTTGCACGTGTAAGCATC
>JAWDEX010000001.1:1427851-1441151 GCA_035221805.1 Trichilia hirta | reverse complement strand
TCACCTGTAATATTTGGAAAGTGTAGACTTCGCATAAGAAGCAAATTTGTATTTTTGTTTTAGTTTCTTTCTCTTTCTTTTTTGTAAGGGTGACTGCTTATGACACTGCTTATGCAACGCAACTGATATTACAGAAGCATCCCAGCCGCAGGGAAGCGACGAAGGACAGTAAAGAGAACTTTCTTTCCATTTTCATCACTCTCTTTTGGGGCTGACTCAATGCCTCCTGAGGATGGATAGTCTGCCGAGTTTATAGTTAATAATTTTTAAATAAAAAATAATAAGAAATAAATAAATAAATTTCAATCATATACTATTGTGAATATACCTGACACTCACTCTTTAACAGTTTGCGGAAGTTCTAATTTTGAAATTATTTTTTTAAGAAAGGGTTTGTTTGATATAACCTTTTATATAAAATTTTTTAGAATAAATTTTTTACCTGTAGAAATTTTATAAATAGAGAAGTGGAGCTTAATGGAAAATTTGGTTGTTATAAATTTTTTATAGTAAAAATTGTGTATTATTTTAATAACTAAGTTTTTTAAAAAAATATTATAACATGGATGAAGCAAAATTTTTTAAATAGAATAAGAAAACTTCAAATAATTAAAGATTTTAAAACGCTAAAATGATTTTATTTTTAAAAATTAAAAATTTAATTTTTTCAATAGAAATAAAAATAACTTTTTTAACCTTTTTAAAAGTTCTTTGATATAAAAAATAACTTTTTTAATAGTAATAAAATATTTTAATATTAAAAACAATTAGTTTAACCAATTAAAAAAACCATATTCTTTGCGGAATATCTTTATTTTCGTATTGTTCAAATTGTTTTTTTCCAAATTTATAATTGAATGCAGTGTTTCCTTAAAAAAATATTCATCAAATACTATTTTGAATTATAAATTAACTACTGTTTACAAATTTTTACAAAAAAATCTTTCTTAATTTATTTCTTCTAAAATACGAATCAAATTAGGTTCAATTTCAATTTAAAAGAAAGTGAAATTCAATGCGAGGGCAGTGTAATGAGAGTATAAGTAGGGTGCATACAGAATTTCTCTTATCGGGTAAGTCGGTTAGGCCAATAAAAGCCCAGCTTGACCTGATTTTCTGGTACAAAGACGCGTAGGGTTTGGTTTATATTCTCCGAGAAACTGACCAACTTCTATCTTACTAATTTTGTACTCTAATACTCCGCCTCTTCGCTCGCCAAAGGCATGCATGATATTCCTTTTCTGAATAATTTCTTTTCATATTTTGAATTTATTTATTTCCGATTGTTCGTTGAAAACTAGGTTTTAATTCAGTTTACGGGATTAGTTTCTGGTTTGTATTCAGCATTTTAGGGTTCTTACCTGTATTGCTAAACGCTTTTTAATTATGTATATTTATAGGAAGTGGATGTCTTATTTTTTTGGAATTATTGAACTGATTAGCTGCGTTTGAGCTGTGTAATCGTTGATTAAGAAGAAATATGCTTGATGGTGTTTTCCGAATTTAATCAGTAACACCGTGATGATGAATGTAAAATTTTCTAAAAAATTTGTTTAAAATTGTTCAAGAATCAGGAATATTGAAACAAAGTTAGCATCTAGGTTTTGTTGTTTTCTTGTTCTTTTGAGTTAATCCAAGATCTATGTTTTGTGTTTGATTTTCGTAAGTAATTTTTGTTATGTAGGTGGGAAAGGTTGATTTAAGTCTAATTACGCGTTCAATATATATGTTAAATGTTAAATTTATTTTTTGTGGAACAAAATAACTGATATTTTCTTCTTATTAGAATCAGCAACCATGCCGAAGAACAAGGGAAAGGGAGGAAAGAACAGGAAGAGGGGAAAGAATGAAGCGGATGATGAGAAGCGTGAGCTTGTATTCAAGGAAGATGGGCAGGAATATGCCCAAGTCGTTCGCATGTTAGGCAATGGCCGTTGTGAAGCAACGTGCATTGATGGCAACAAGCGTCTCTGCCACATCCGTGGAAAGATGCACAAAAAGGTTTGGATTGCAGCTGGTGATATAATACTTGTTGGACTCCGTGACTATCAGGATGACAAGGCTGATGTCATCCTCAAGTATATGCCTGATGAAGCGAGGCTTTTGAAGGCATATGGTGAGCTACCAGAGAGTACTCGTCTCAACGAGGGTATTGCTGGTGGTCTTGATGAGGAGGATGAGGGTGCCGTTGACGATTATATTGAGTTTGAAGACGAAGATATTGATAAGATCTAGGCGTTGGGAATATACACTGTTTGGCGTTTACTTTAACTATCAAAGAAATATGGGTTATGTGAATATATTGGTATCTAGGAGTCAAAACTCAAAGAAATATGGATTATGCGAATGTATTGATATCCAGAAGCCAAATCTATGTGTTTGCTCTTGGATTGTTGAATGTTGATCGAAGTTATCTTCTGTGTAATTCCTGTTACTTTATTAATTTTCTTGAGGTATCCTATTTTTTGTGAAATTTATTGTTTTTGGAATTTATGCTTAGCAGCGCAATGGTTCAAACATGTTCTTTGAGAGAGTTTTCGGTCATTCCGATACTGCCAATACAGCTGAACAAATTATTGATCGATTTATGAACATGGGCTATACAAAGGGAATTATTATGTATAGAATTAATACGTTTAAGGTTACATCCAAGGTGCAACCTTGATGCTCATAATTTCATCTTTGATAGATAAAAGGCCATCTGTATTTGACGCTGCTCAGGAGATCATCATATGATCGTTAAGGAGAAGCATCTATGCCCTTAGTTTCTTTCTTGTTTGCTGCTTGCCTATGCTTTTGCTTATTCTTCTTGTCAATTTCCGTATCCTTCGAGCAATCTCTCTTGCTCACCTGCGCAAACATGAAGACCACAGTTGGTAAAGAATGGATATGGACAAATCTTTATTAGAAATGCCTCATTACCGTTCCTTCTACCTTGCTACACTCTTTTGTGCACTGATAGGTTGGCACAGTTTTCCTCCTTGACATGGTTTTAGTAGAGTTTAACCTGTTCTGAGTAGGCTTGAAGCCATCCATCTCTTTTGCTGGAAAGCTATCCTGCTGAACAGATACCTCATTTGATCCGCAGCTCTCCTTTTCTTCCCATGATACATCTAAAAATCTTTTTCCGATCATTATTTTTTCACTATTGTTTAATGGCACAAGTTGCTTGCTTCTATGATTTTCAACGGAGGAACCCTCGGAAAGACGAGTTGCCATCCAACGTTCAAGCCAGCTCCAACCCATGTTGAGTTCCGCACTGTCAGATTTAGTTTGCTTCTTTGAACAAATTCTTAGCTATAAACCAAGTAGATGAAATTAAAGCGAGTTCATTGATCAAAATCTCAATTGGTTTGTGTTTCATACCAAGTAACTTATACCTGCTGTGAAAAGGCATATGCTAGAGCTCTTTCTCGTCTGGTGGTCGCTTCCAGTTTGCTCTGAATCCTCATTTTCGATACATTGCTACTCACTGTGCTATCATCCCAGTCTTCCTGTTTCATACCATAAAACGACTCCATGTTAAAATGAAATTCCACAACTGATCTCAGATACAATGTCTGCAGTGAATTCTTCTACCTTTATCTTGAAAATATGAGTTCTGGCTTGTGGTTGAATTCGTCGAGGTACTGCCAAGCTTTCTTCTTGAAGTAACAAACCTTCTACAGAATTTCCTGTTTGAACTTCAATTGATGTGCCCACAGATTCCCTATTTGGACTCTCTTTCCCTGAAACGGTCTGCTGCTTACTATCCTTCAACTTTTCCTCTTCATTTTGCCGTCTAGCCTAAGAAAATTCAAGTATTAGAGTTACTTTTACATAATCACAGCATCACATTTGAAGGAATTGCTTATTCAATAGTTGAGTTTACCGAAAAGCTTCTAAATGCTGACTGAATAATGATTGCTGCATCTTCTTCATGGAATAATTTGGACATTGAATTATGATTTTCCTTAGTTTCTTCACTCTGAATATCTCCCTTGTCTGTTGTTTGATCTGGTATAGGTTGTGTAACAGTGGCTTCAGAGCTCTTAACTGAAGCAGAATCTTCCTCCGCAAGCACTGAATTGAATTCATCACCACATAGGTAAGATCTAACTGAACTCCATTTTATCTTTTCCACCACATTGCTCCTCGCCTGGTTCCATCACAGAAAAAGATGGTTCACTAAAGTTTAGTGTATGTAATTGTATGAGAAAAGAAATCAAAAAACTATGACAAATGAGCATGTAAATTTCCGGAATTTTGGTCATAATGGTCCGGTGATTATGAAAAATTATACCACGAAGACTTACACTGCTCTCTTGAGTCCTGGTAGACCGGGTTCTAGAGAAGACACTCCTAACCAATTCCCCAGTGATACCCATTTCAGTTGATCAGCAATCAATACCAAAGCAGAATTCTCAAATGGGTCGTCTTCAATTATTTAAAAACCTCACTCATAGGTACTGAGATTCCTTGAATTATTATTGATGTTGAAGAAAAGAAACTGCAAGTGGCATTTTCAGGATACTGTAAGCTTCACTGGATTATTCTTTATTAAGTTGGTGAACAGTTAATGTTGTTAATTTAATCATAAAACAAATGTTAGCTGTTGTTGAAGTCAGAATATCTTCAGGTTTTGCAGAGCTTTATAGCTGGACAATTAAGCTTTAATTCCAAAATAATAGAAACTGAAAAGTTAAAAATAAAAAAGAATAGATAGAGGCTTTTACTTCACTTTACGCACATGGGTTGCAGCAGATTGGCCTCGTAAAGTTTGCTTGCTATTGGGGTTATATCTATTCCTTTCTGATTACTGCTTCTATGCCCTTTAAATTTGCTCTTCTTCAATCGCTTCATGTGACTCCATTTTTCTAAACATGGAAATCATGTCAATACCTTATAAACTGTTTGATAAGCTAGAAAATTAGCAATGGTTTTAATCATTTATTAGATATCCAAATCCAAACAAAGTCTCATGTATTGTTGCGGAAAAGCAAAAACAAGGATTGGAACTTTCTATGTAGATCGAAATAACTTACGGAAGTGCTGTGGGGAACAGCATCAGTGATTATGACTTGCTATGTTTGCGTCTTAAGACAACTGAATTATCACTACCACCAGAAGCAGCTATGTGCTGGATTCAATAAACCCACATGGACCATAGCCAAAATATCAAAAGGTGGCCCTGAAAAACCCTGTTTCTTTGCTCTGAATTCCTTTATGTTAAGTAATTTTTTATTAATATAGTAAAAGAAAAAAAATATTTTGAATTTGACTGGTTAGCATAGAGATGTGGGCTAGTAGCTGGGGATAAGATCAGAAGAAAAATTGGCATGAATATGTGAGGACTCTGATGTGGTCCATGAACTGCAAATGCTTAGACTGGCGGGCGATTCCACGTGAAATAATAGAGCCTATTAATGTCTAAGTTAGCAAGCTTTCGTTTCCAATCACTAGCAATTTTTCCCCCTCTCCAATGTAGGAGGATTCCATCTTTCAATGGCAGCGAATAGGCTAAGAGCTCAATCTCTTATTCCTGTATATATAATTAAACGTGAGTTAATAATATGCTTGTGACAAGTAAAATACGATTGGATGTTTATTTAATAATTAATTATAATATAATATTTAAATTAGTAAAAATTTTAAACATGTAATATGTTCCATAAAAAAAAGTCACATAAGGCAGGTGTACAGTATTCCGAAGAATAAGGGGTGTAATTAGATATGGGAGGATTTTTCATAGTAATACAAAAGAAGTAGGTGGGTTAGTCTGTCACATTTTGAGGAATCCAACCAGAACACAGAAGCAGTGTAATTAGTCAGAGTAGTCCTCCAAACTGGTTTGTTAAAAACCCTCAGGGGGTTACTCGGTAAGGGTTTGGGGGAAGCTAAGATAACATAGTCTAAGGTTCTTACAATATTGATTTAATATGGGCCCGACTGAAAAAACCCGAAAAACCAACTTAACCTGTGTATAGAATACTAATTCGGATCTTGAACCCGCACACGGCATCTTCTCTCTGCTTCCGCGTCTTGTTTGTTATAATCTTCGTTCTTAAAGGTAGTACTAACGGAGCTTCATGACTATACGAGAAATTACTGAACAGAAGAAGAGATAAAAGGGAGTATCGTACCAGAGGAAACGACAGAGGTGATATCGCAAACCATTGCAATCAGCAGTATCTACCGATGCAGCGCATGCTCTTGCTCCTGATGTTGAGTATCGTGTGCTCGAAATCTTGCAGGTACGACATCGTTTCAATGTCTAAGTTGAATGCTTCATTTATTCCCATGCGTTTGTTTTCTTGACAAACAGAATATATTAAATTGTCATGTACGGTTAGGTTTAAGTAATACAATTATTATGCATGGGCACATATGTTTGATCCCGTTTGATGAAATGTTGAACGAAGTTTCTGCTTGTTAGATATTGAAGGTTTTTTGTTTTAGTTCGAGAAACGAACTTGTTGTAGGCCTAAGCTGCTAAGAAATTTTCCGAGTTGAAGAAGAAGCTAAGTTTGATTTTGGAAAATCTGGGCTATTGTAATTAATGTAATTGTTTTAGTTGAACTACAGGAGGCAACTAAATGTATGCGTCATTCGAGGAGAACAATATTGACAACTGATGATGTTGACGGTGCTCTTAAATTAAGAAACGTGGAGGTGAGTTGCAAATACTTTCATGGTTACAATTTTTGCAGCCATTTTCAAACCTAAGAGTTTTATGTTATGCTTACGGCTTAGCATTTGTGCTTGAAAAGAGTAGCATGGACGAGGATATGAGCCTACTTACCTTGTGTATAATAAATGGTATAACTCAATGCTTGTATTGTGGAGTGAAATGAATGAAGCTCATGATTTAATAATTAATGTTTTTTATTTGGAAACCTTGGGAATTGTCTTTTTCAGCTTTGGGAAGTTTTATTTTTGCCAAATATCCTTGTCTGATCTGTGCATCAGCCATTGTATGGCTTCGTCTCAGGGGGGCCTTTGCGGTTCAGAAGAGCTATCGGCCATAGGGATTTGTTTTACATGGACGACAAGGACGTGGATTTTAAAGAAGTAAGGAATTGATTATTATGTCTGTTTCCTTTTCTACTGAAATAGGTACAGCTATTCTTAAGTTTCCAATGTTGTTTTCAACTTGTAGGTTATTGAAGCTCCTTTACCAAAAGCACCATATGATACAGCAGTTGTTTGTCACTGGCTAGCTATTGACAGGGTAGAACCCACGATCCCACAAAATGCTCCTTTGGAAGGTTGGTCTATGTATGCTGGCATATTACCACAGTTTTTATAATATAATAGACATAATCGAGTAGTTAGTATAAACTAAGAAGAATTGATTTTCAAAACTGATGAGGATCTTGTGAAATTAGATGTAAGCCCATGTTTTAGCACAACGGGAGAGGAAAGATACCAATGCAGACTTATTTTATTGTTCTTTCTGCTTGTTTGAGGTTTAAATTATGTGACAAGATGTCATTTTTCACCCTTCTGTGGCAGAATAGATATATGGAATAGGTTTAAGTGCAGTGCAGTCTGGGGTAGATTATAGTAAATTTTTGTTGCCTGCCACCAAGTGCATGTGGTCAAATTACAAATTGACAATTCTTGAAACTTAAGTTCTTTAATATGTTGATGATAATCTCAGGATCAAGTAAAAATTGGTATTGTATTATCATTCTAGTTGTGCTGTCATTGTTGCCCAAATTTGGCACCTAACTTTTAAATTGGTTTTACATGTCTCGGTAATTGCTGCTCCTTCTAATGGCACAAGCAATGAACTGAAAGATGGGCGTTCTGTTGAAATTAAATTACCAGTAAAGCATATATTGTCAAGAGAACTTCTGGTTTGTGGAGCATATTATGTTTTATCATTTTCTTTCGTTTTGCAATATACTTATACGTCCCTTTTTTTGTTTCCATCTTTGCAGCTATATTTTGATAAAATCACTGAGCTTGCCGTTAGTAAATCCAATTCAGTCCTTGTCAAACAAGTATTAGTGAGTTAGCCACGGACTCAGGACTTCATCCATTAGTTCCTTATTTTACGTATTTTGTAGCTGATGAGGTGGGTACATATAATGAAATGTTTAATTAGTGCAAATGGGAAATATTTATCTGAAATTTTCATTCTAATTTATCCTTCTCCAATAATGTCAGGTTTCTTGTGGTTTAACTGATTATTCCCTGTTGTTTGCTTTGATGTGTGTTGTATGGAGTCTTCTTCAGAATCCTCACATACAAATAGAACCTTATGTAAGTTAACTTTCAGTATGTATGGTTTAATTTTCTGGATAGCATTTACTGAGCTAAGCTTAATCTCCTACACGAGGTTTATCACATCGATCATTAAGGACCTGACATCTGCATCATGCCCCCACATCTGTCAATGTGGACTAAGCATTTTCAAGTGGCTTCTTTTGGGGAAATGACTTGCATTCCCAACATTATTCATGGATGATTGTTAGCTGCCAATGATTTGATCAATTTTTCTTATTGTTGTGACAAATTATTTTTAGTTTTAATAATAGTTGTAGGCATGCTAGTTTATGCAAAAGAAAATTGAAGCGTGTAGTGATAGCAAAACTTTGAAAGAATTTGGTAGATAATATCATAGAAAATGCTTGGGATTAAATTTGGATTGTGACAAAAATTCTTCTAAGAGAGAAAAGGTACATGCGCTTTGGCATTTTATCTAATTTGGTTGTCAGTAAAAGGCAATTGCTGCATTCTGTTACTTAATTGTTATTTGAGCTCTGAATGGTGAGATTATATAACCTATTGTATAAGTGAAAAATTCGCATGGAACAAAGCTATTTTACAATGGTCTTCATTGAAACAGCTCAAGTCAAATGCTGCATACTCAGTTCTGTCATCCATGCCTGTAAGATATGTTACAATAAAAATTATGTCTTATTGGCATTTGCAGATATGGACATGTTTCTGACACTCTTCAGATGCGTCTAACCAAAACTCTTCTCAATGCACTTTTGGAGCCAAAACAAGCATTAACTCAACATTATGGGGCAGTTCAAGGGTTGGCAGCATTAGGGCCCAATGTGGTATTTTCTTCTTTCTCTGTGAATAAGTTTTGACAATGTTCTTTTTGCGAATTGGATATGTTTTCATCTGGAAAAAGAAGTTTAATTGAATGTTAGGTTGCTGTGATTTTTTTTCACCTAATTTCTTTGTGAATTATTACATGCCCCTCTTCTTTCCTTTCCATCTTCCATATCTTTTAACCAGCAAATTCAAGATATGAGTTTTGATACCAGCTGAAGAGTTTCCTAAGGCTAGCATTAGGAAATAATCGAAAGTTAACTTGAAATGTGTGATAGCAATTGCTTTCTATTAACTCTTTCTCCACTATCTGGGGTCACTTCCATCCTTATTCATTATAATCTTTTCAAATAAAATGCAGTGTTACAGAGAAGAAAGAATTTATTTATTTTTTGGCTATAAACAGTTTTGTTTGCTTTGTTAACTTATCAGTGCCAAAAGTGAAAAATTAAAAATGAAATATTCAACTTCTTTAACACTCCCCTTCAATAATGTTAGTTCCTTCTTTTCCTGACTTATGATTATTTTTGCAATCTGTGCTCTGCTTTTCATCTTCCTTTCCCCCTCAAACAATGTATTGTTGTTTCAAACTGTTTATGATGCTTCTTCATTGTGCAAGTAGGTTCGCCTCCTTCTATTGCCAAATATTGAGCATTATTTGAATCTTCTTGGTTCTGAGTTGCGTCATGAGAAGCAAAAGAATGAGGTGAAGAGACATGAAGCTTGACGAGCTTATGGGGCCTTGCTGGTGATTATTTTTTATTTTTTATTTCCTTTTTAAGTTTAAAATATAATACTATTAAGTCTTGAGAGGGATGTTTACAAATTGGAGTGTCACTTTCCGGCATGCAGCAGGTCAATGCATATAACATTGACTTAAGATCTTCCCACCTTTATCATCCCAGCCAGCAAATGCTGCTGGAAGATCAATGGAAAAGTTGTTACTACAGTGCCAAGTAAGAGTTATGCTGACTTATTTGTTGGATAAGAGTGTTATTTTACTTGATAAAAATTTGTTAGTGTTGTACTAGAGATCTGGATATTAATCCTTAGGGCCTAAGTCTTTGGTACCAATTTGCTGACCACATGAATGCATTAGGCCTGTTCTGTCATGCTTGAAACAGAACATAGAGTTTCTGAAAGTAAATTCCACAAATATTTGCTTTTTTGTTCCATTATTTTAATGGAGCAAATGTCTAATTCCTGCTTGCCCTTGTAAAATATTCAAGATAAATGGAAGACAAGCATAGAGCACATGGAACAGCAGCCACACCACAAGAAAATGGCAACTGATGGACCGATTGGAATGGTGTCAACCGGCTCCTTGCCAACTCTGATGCAGGAGGAAGCATCAACTGCAGCTCCTTTGGATAATTCTGATGCAGAGCCATCATTATCTTCTGGACAGATTCCTCGTGATAGCCGGCTAGAAAGTAGACAGAGAAGGGACAAGGTTGATAGTCAAGCTCTGAAGATGTCGGCAATCCTCCCTCAGATTTGTAAGGATGACTTAAATTCCAGTAAGCTTCTTGTTTCATTGTTTGAGTTATTTGGAGAAGGCATTCTCTACTTCATTGGAGTTCCTGAAATGTCTTTGTTCTTATGACTTGTTCTAAAAGGATGATTCTGTTGTGAATTATAAAAGCTATATTAGTGAAATTCATGATTCCTGTAGAGCATGTATGGATTATTTGGAGCTTAGGTGTATGGCCCTAGATTTGACAGTCTCTGCCTGGTAATCTCTTCACAACAATCCTTTGTTACTAACAAAAATTTCTTGATAAAGTACACGCGTAGATGAAATTTCTTGCTATCTGCCTGTGGAAAAATAGCATTTCACTTATTCAACTCGATACGTTATCTATGATTCCGAAGCACATAAGAGAACGAAGAAAACAAAAAACTAGAACCCAAAGCAAAACAAAACAAACAATTACTTAGGTCAGACAACCAATTTAAGCAGCCACTTTAGCCTCTTTCTCCACAGCCTTCTTCAGAATGCTATCCTCTTCCAAGAGCATCTGTACTGGCAAGAAACCTAGACCGTTGGCCATAGCAAGCATCATTTGCTTAGTCTCTGCCTTAAACTCTTGCAAATCCACCTTCCCGTTTGAGTCATGGTCGTATTGCACAAACAGGCAGTTGTAGACACTAGCTAGCTCATCTGGGTGGGGTTTCTCATCAATGCCAAAATGGGTCTCAAAAACCCTCAGACTCTTTAGCTCCTCCAGCATTTCAGCATAGGAAAGCACACCATCATGATCTGTGTCAAGAAGAGCAAAACGTTCACGTATTGAGACGTTGAATGCTTCTTCATCTTCCACAAAGCTTACTATTGTTGCACCATCCAAAACTTCTACGCTCATTTTACTCGTTTGCTGTGGTTTCTATACTATATAAACTACTTGGTGAGAGGATGTTTGTGATCTATTAGACAAAGCAGAAGAGAACTTAGATCTTGTTGAAAAATAAATTGGGTTGTGTTTCTATTTATAGTTGCACTTAAAAGACAGTTTCAAAACTTAACCTTTCAGCTGCTTGTTTCTTACCGCCCAAGTATTTTGATTCTTGAAGAATTGGTCTGATTTGAAGGTTCTCAGATGCACCCTTATCAATTGGTTCGCAATGTAACGACAAGGTTAGATGCCCGTCCTACAGCTCCAATAATATATAAAACATTTTTACGCTTTGAACTTTTTGAAATTCTATGGGCTTTACCATATTTTGAAGGGTGTCAAATATCAATAGAAATTGACCGACAAGTCGAAACCAGATTTGAAACGAGAGTCTAGGGATTCAATACCGCGCATCACTAACCACTGATCATTCTAGTTGCTTAGTTTTACCTCTTGACGAATACCGAATTCTGCATCGAGATAAACCGTTGTATATATAGTTCATTTTTTTTTCAATCGAAGCAGGTGAATTTGTTATAGTTCAAAAAATAATATTAATTTTGTGCAAAATAACGCTAAGATATTATTTAAAATTATGGTAATTTTATTGTGCTTCAACGTTAAGAAAAATATTTCCAATGGAATCTGTTTCTTTTAATTTTAACATCCGATACGTCCGTATCTCACAACACTTCAACTTCACACGGGATCCATTAATTTTAAAAGAGTAGGAACTCGGAAACACGCTAAACATTAACCAAGTAATATTCAAACATGGGTACTTGCATGAGCACAAAGGTTCATTCATAATCATGACAGGCCTTATTGAATCCATAAATAACCTCACAAAGTCTCCAAAATTCAAACGTCCAGCTTTTATTTGGAGAAATTACTTAATTTAGCTCTTCACATCATCTTCAAACTGGGCATCAGGATTCTCAATAGCGTGAGAGCAGCACCGATAGCAGTCATTTGAATAACGATAGCTACGGCAGCATCCATGGCGGCAATATCCCACTTCTCGGTGGGTACCCTCTGTTGTATCCATCACGACCGCCTCCGTAATTTTCATTTCCTAGGTACTCATATTCAGGGCCTCTGTACTCCGTTTCCTCGATGCCATTGGGATTCACACTTCCCTCTGCATTAAAATAAAATTATTAGTACGGCATTATTACATTGTTAGATTGCTAAACAAGAACCAAAATCAATAAAGCAGTAGCATGGGCTTATTCTTGATCCGTGGAAATGATAATATCGAATAATATAACGAAATAAAAATTTAAATCAAACGTCTTTTATTAATATAACGAAATAAAAATTCTTTGTTTCTTTGATACCATGAGTATAATTATCTTACTAAATGATATCAATATCATGTATCGATTCATTTGAGTATGGCCATATATTTTATAATCATACTCAATCAAAGGGGCTCAAAGATATCATTCATGTTATATAAGAGGAACAAATTCCATCTTAATCAAATACATCCCACTATATTATTTATGAAATAACCAAGTATTTTCTTTATAGTCAATCTTATTACAGATGACGTTTAAAAACATTAAACTATATCATTCATAATGTTGGGAACCATGATGATCTCAAGTGGAAGGATTTTATTCATCATTGTCACTATGAGAATTACTTATGACACTCATATAACAATCCATATAGTATTTTTCATATCGGGTTGGTCTAGTACAATAGTTCACCAACTATTACTTATGTGTTGACTTTATATCTCATATCATGACACATCTCATGTTATCATCAGTCACTACACATACTAATCTCCACGTATTATTGTTACCCTTTCACAATAATACTTGACTAGGGACATTTAA
>JAWDEX010000001.1:1358665-1403426 GCA_035221805.1 Trichilia hirta | reverse complement strand
TTGCTAGTGGACTTTACCTTGACATAAACCAATTGGACTCTTGAAAAAACACTCCCTGTAGATACGACACTTGGACTTACTGGACTATACTATAACAAGACTACCTATACTTGGGTATAATAATTAATATGTGAATTACATTTCTATCATTTTTTAAGAACTTATACCTCACGAGTTCTGGTGTCTTTTCTACGATAAACAAACTCCACAAGTGTAGCATTACATATGCCATCATACTTACAAAAATTTCTAAACTAAGAATCAACTTAAAATCAACAAGTGAAAAGATTAAGTACCGTACCTTTTTTTCCTAAGAACTAATCTTTAATGTGCTTATGGCTATTTTATGCGTAATGATGTTAAATGAGTTCACAGCTGTTATTGTACATTATATGCTTTCTACTTTTAGCTCAAATTTTTGCACCTCATATCTAGTATTGCCCAAATCTCCTTTTCATTCACATAGGTCTTTGTATATATTAGGCTTTAAATTACTTATCAATCCACAACATATTACACATTTATTGCTGTAACGAGATCAGTTTTAGCATATTGTCTTTTGCCTTGAGTGCTTCTTTTTCTTCGTATATCGCTGTGTTAAACTTGGCTTATTTTGAGCAATCCTTCATCCTATAAGATCCATCACAAATAAAACACCCTTATTTCCTAAATTATGTCTTCAACTTGCCCTAGCTAGAATCTTCCTTATCTTTCTTGCTTTATTTTTAAATAAACCAAGTTTCTTGATTTTCTTGCCCTCGTTGGCCCTTTTGGCTTTAGATTGTAACCCAATCTCATAATCTATCAAGCCATCAGTCGCTACAATTGTTACCGATAAATCCTTCCTACCTTATCTTTGTAGTTCAGTTTACACCTAATTTTATAAATCTAAAATAAAATTGAAGAGCTTATCTTCCTCGGACATATTGTGAAAATTTAGCATCACTAAATTGAATTCTTTAAATATTCTTATATAGTCCTTATATGTTTTAATTTCTTCAATCGCTCTCTAGTAAGTCACATTGTATTATTAGGCAAGAATTGAGCTTTCAATTCTTTCTTCAATGCCTTCCACGTCTCAATGGATGGTTTTTGGGCCTCAGCATCCTTAATCAATGTCATATGCTACCATAACTTAGTATCACCTGTAAAATACATATTAATTATATCTATTTGTTTTGTTCAAGAATATGAGCGGCTCGAAAGTATTACTCCCTATCTTACAAGAAATTCTCCAATTTCTTGGCATTTCTCACCCCAACAAAACTTTCTAATTTAGGCACCTTGATTTTTGAAAAATTAATTTTCATAGGTTGAGATACATTACTCATGATTCTCTTGACTAATATTAAATCAGTATTTAAGTTTTTAATTTGTTCTTTTATAACATTAGTCGTAACCATAAAGTCTTTAACTGTAATCCCATTCACTCGCGACACTCGCTCTTAAGATTATTGCTAAAACCCTTTAAATTAGCCATCTTACCCCTTAAGGCCACCATTTCATACATCAAGTTCTCCATCTGGCTAACAAGTGATGGCTCTTAAGATGCAATCACTCCCATCACACGTTCAAGCCTTTCCATGTTGTCTTTTAGAATATCTCTAGCCATTACATATGCAAAAAGAGTTTTTTAATCTAAAAAATCAATTCTTGGTCTTGATCTTGTGCAGATTTACCTTAATTCACGTATAGCTTCACCCTAAATTAGTGCTCTGATACTACTTGTCACTAGCCATTGATTAGAGTGACAATCTCGTGATACATTGAGTTCTAGCTCGACTAGCAGGCCCAAATTCTCCTCTTTTATAATTAACTTGCAATAAGAATATAGCGTAAGGTCCATACAATGCACCACAATACAAGTTTACAAAAACACCTACCTTTCAGCTTTTATTAATTCAATAAAAGGATTACATAAATTTAGTCCTAAAGTCTTACAAGTGTTACTCTCTCACACACTTTTTTTTTTCTTGTCTTGTGGTTTTTCTCTCTTTTTTAAGAGTTCTTTAAGTTTACCATAAGTTTTCTTTTATAATGAAGCTAATACCTTTAGTTTTTTAAGGCCATTAGAAATTTTATTTCACAAAAAATTCTATTTTGAAATCAACACCCTTAATTTTCTAGGATTATTAGGAATTCTAACTCATAACAAATCCTAAAAGTATGAGATAACTCAAATTTTTCACAATTTCACACTCTCCATGTTTTGTCCGTGCAAGTTCATACTACTAACATTGTTGATCCGTACCATTAAAGTCATCATGTCCATATCAATCATACTCATGAGTTTATAGTCTATGCCTCCTTATTCGTATGCTCAGCTTGACTGTAAAGGAGTTCGCAAGCGGGTCTTAGGCCACTCTTGACTCCTCTTTGCATATATAAGACCTAGAACTCTTTCAACTATTCTATTAGAAAGTATAGTTATATTTAAAATAGTGATAAACCCTTAGTTTAACTTTCTTAAATATTCAATCAGTTTGATCTTTTACACAATCATTTCTTATGTCTTAATAAGTGTTTTGGACTCTCATGTGTGCGGCACATTTTGTCTCTAACTCAATGATGTATGAGAGTTCACATTTTTGTTGCATTGTATACTGTCTATTACTACTCAATGCCTAGCACTCAATGCTCTTGTTGGCGAGCCCTTATGCTGTCAGTCTAATCCGCACACTTGCTATCTTACTTAACCTTTTTTGACTATTAATCCTACTTATTATATTGCATTAATAACACATATTAACCTTTGTTGTACGTGCCTTTTGCACCCTCTTTGTCTTGAATTACTCTAACAACACAAGTAATCTCTCATGGCCTAGGATTAAGGCTATCCTAACGTCGAGTGCACTTTTATGGCTTAGAACTATCACACTTTAATGGAAGGATAAGAAGAAAAGTAAGTTGTAAAGGTACTTTTAGTATAATTGTTACAAAGAAATCAATTTTGAGTACTCTAACCTCGTGTAAAGACTTATTCACCTTAGGCTTCTCTATGTATACTATTTGAGAAACTAATTACCATGACAACATTCCTTCCATCGAAGGATTACATATACAATCATACCTCTGTATGCATGCGGCAAAAGTTGACAAAACTCTAAGCAAAGAAAAGTAGGTAACTAGATAAATGGTAAACTTGATAAAAGAAGATGCTTATGGAGTAACTTGACAGTTAAGACAACATTGAACCCAATCACTCCCCCAACAGGAAATAGATGAAGTTAGTTAAAAAATGCAACTACGATTAGGGTTTCCAAAAATGGACTGCACCCAACAATACTATTGTTTCTTTTTTAAAGTTTTATTCATAAAATTCTACCGGTTCGTAGAGATTCACCTTTTAAGTACATGCCATTGGTTACAACAATACAAGAACCTTTGGGTGCTCAAACAAAATGGTGACTTCCAAAGAAGGAGCAATTAAACAATTTTCTTAAAATGTTCATAAAACTACTGAAAAACTGACACACACACCGCTGTTAAAAGAATGCAACAAAACAATATAAACATGTACTTATAATAGAGGTATATATTTAGTACATAAGCATACAAAAAGTAAAGCGCAAACATTCTGACCTTAACAATTTTCATAATTGTCATATATCCAAGTAGAGTGTTAAATTTCCTAAACATATAATAGAATAATTAATAATATTCTCAATATTTATTAGTTTCTCACAATTTTTGGGCAACCAAATGGTACATTTTCCCACAAAATCATTAAATAAAGGAGTTGACAATTTGCAATTCGAAATATGTGTTGAACCATATAAGTGAACGTATGTAATTGACATGAAAACCAAATCAACGTACCAGATTTTTGTGCTGGCTAAGGGGGAGTGTTAAAAGTGTATTTTTCGCCAAGGTCAGCTTTCGACATATACGATTTTAACCGCCTTTACAAGGGAATTCTTGTGTATCCTGTACATCGGGTTTCCAATAATACAGACAAGTAAAAGAACGACACGTGTTTAAAAATTTATTATCATTTTAATGGGAGAATTGCATTTACCCTCTGTGTTTTGGGATTATAATAGATTCGTCCAGTAACTTTTAGGTTGGGACAGATACCCGTGAACTTTGACATGCTCAAACTGTTTAGGAAACTCTCAGTAAATCCCCTAAACATTTTAATAATGGCAAAATTATTTAACAAATAATTCTTATCAAAGCGAAAACCATACAAGATACAGAGAAGAAATGTAAGGTAACAAAATCCCTAGCAGACCATTTTCTCACATCACTCAAAAACCCTTAACACTCCTCACGTCTTTCAATAGATCAAAATTGATGCTTTCTTTTTCAATTCCTTGACACATTTACCCAATAGTTTTTGTCCTCTTTCTCTCCTTCCAGCACCTTCTTCAGGGTCTGCGCCATAGTTTCTCAATTGGGTTGTTGTAGTTAGAAACAGCGTTGAAGAGAAGAATCAAAGTAATAGAATGAAAGAGTAAGAGGATGTAAAGCTGAGTTTAACTCTGTGAAAACTTAATCGATCTGGGTTTCTTTTAGGGAGATTCGGTTGAGGTTGACTCTTCTTCTTTTAGCCATTGCTTGAGGATAAACTTGTGTGTCGGCGTTTCAGCGATTTGGTAAAGTGGGTGGGTTGGTTTCGCTTCCGCTATTGATGATTTTGTGCTATGATCGTCAGCCATGGAATTCCGAACTCCGAACTCGTTTCCAGTTTAAAAAGAGAAAGTATGTTCATGGAAAAATTTGTCTCGGTTTTATTAAGATTTAGGGTCCTGAAAGTTACTAGATTAACGTGTAATAATGAAAAATTATAAGGGGTAAGTGTAATTATCCTTCATTTTGATTTTCAGATAATTATGGACATAATTGGTTAATTTATATCAATTAAACGCCTTACCACTAATGGAGTAAGGATGTAAAAAATTGCTGAATTTAATTTGAATTAAAAAAGAATCGGATAATTTAGATTTAAAAATATTATTAACAAACCTTATAAAAAATGTAAATATGGTAATTATTTTATTTTTGTCTACTCAAAAATTTGATTTTTATCTTACACGCAAAATATTCTGTTCGAATCCGAATTATAAAAGATAAATCTAAAATTTTTACAACCTTAATCCTTAACTCTCAAATCGATAATTTCACCCTAAATTAGAATCGAGTCGTAACTTAAATTCAGGCCAGATTCGATTTTCATTTGACCCGTAAAATATTCGGTAAGGATTCATATTATAAAAGGCAACCTTAATATTTTTACAACCCTAATCCTTAACTCCCGATTCAGCAATTTCATCCTAAATTAGAACGTAGCTCTAACTCAAATGCCGAATGTCGCGATTTCACAATGTCTTGTATTCTTCGTCTCCACTATTTCTCTTAATCTCTTTTTCTTTTTTAATCTTTGAAAGTCTTCAGTAAGTCAATCAATTTCTCTTCTTGACGTTGTCCTCATACCCCCCTCCTTCCATCCTCAAGCCTTCAGAATTCGTTGATTCCCCAAAGAAGGGGATCTCATTGTGAAATGGATCTGTTGCTGAATTCTTCAAAAATGTTATTTGCAAAGTGTAAAGTGGTATATCATCTTATAAGTTGGTATGGTAGTGCATTTTTTTTCCGTATAGATCTTAGTGTTTTATTGGTTAGTTTGGGAAAATATGTTGGTGCTTTTCTTAATTATAGGTTTTAGTATCCAGTTGTATTGTTTGGCTGCTGGGAAGTATCAAGAAGTTATGGGAACGAGAATTGACTGCATGGGGTCGCCTCACCCTCTCAAATCCTTGCACTCATCACTGTTCACCTCTCATCCATCTTTCAATCCGAATTTTTTTCTGAATATCCGAATATACAAATCCTCACTGAATACCCATCAAATAAAGGGTCGAATTCAAATCCCATTTTTCTATTGGAATCCGAATCCAAATTCTTGCTAACCAATTTTCGGTCCAGATCTATATTTTTAACAACCCATAATGGAGCAAATTGACAATATACTCTTAATTGTCATAGCATGGAACGTTGGCTTCCTCAAATTTAATTATCCCTTTTTATATTATTAGAAATAATGCTTAAAAAATATATTAGTGGAAATATAAAATATTTTAAGTGACACATATATTCCCGTTCCATTTTTATTTGGTTTATGGTTAAATTAAATATAAATTAAAAACAAAGTATAAAAATTTCTCTACATTATCAAATATTAACCCAATAATATTACTAACATTGTGAGGAACATAAAATTCAAAATTTCTAATATCATAATATGTTAATATTTTTCTTCCATTACAGTTTATTTTCTCGTAAGTTAACGTTCTATATTAATATTATAACAATATTTCATTTTTTGAGACGGGTATTAAAATTACAAAACTTAAAAAGAAAAAAGAATGGAGGATTATGTTTAGGACCCTAACCTTTTATATTGTCCGCGTACATTATTGTTAAAAGGAAAAATGTCTTTACACTACCTATAAAAGCCGAAGTCTTCCTTGACCTTGGAATCGTTTACTCTGTTTGCTAATCCACAATCCAAAACCCGCTGCCAGGGAAATGCTCGCTCTCTGAAACCCTAATTTACAAATTTCAATCAATTATGAAACCCTCCGAGACAACTGAACATAGCAGAAACTCCGAGTTGTTTTCAAAATGCCGACCAATCGTCTGTCACTAATGGACGCCGAGCTGGACGATATCGACCTTGATGCCTCCGACTTCAACTCATCCTTGCCATTAAAGAAAGTTCCGAACGGCGACGTATTCGAGGCGTCGCGCGCGGGAGACGTGGACCGATTGAGGTACCTTCTCGAGTCCGGCGTCAATGTTAACGCGCGTGACCAGTGGGACGCCGTGGCGCTCTATTATGCGTGTCTAGCGGGACACCTGGATGCTGCGCGGATGTTGCTGGAGAGAGGCGCGATTTGTTCGGAGCACACGTTTGACGGTGATAGGTGTCATTATGCGGCGCTTAATTTGAAGGTGAGAAAGCTTTTGAAGGCGTTTGAAGCGAGGCCGCCGCCGTTGGCACCGTTACAGGCGGCGTTGAGAGACACGTTCTTAGGATGTGACGCTAACAGGCAGTGTTTGGATCAGGCGGAGGTTATTTTGGGTATTCCAGGTGTATTTTGTGTTGGCAAGCTTTCTGGTTCAAATTTCATTGTGATCAGATGTGCTCGGTTGAATTCATTGTTGACGTAGAAGAATATATTAGTTTTTAGTTTATATGTGTCGAATTGAACTAATCATAAAATTTGAAATTCTAAATTCGACCAACTTGGAATAGGAAAATTGGGATATACGCTTTCATCATTTCTTTATTTTTTTCTTGTTTTGGTAATTATCTGACTTCTGGTACTATGACTAGGTGTCACGTCCAACGGGGCACCCGTTTCCAATTCATTCCCTCCTGATGTGGTATTTTATGTGCAAGGTAGACCCATTGAAGCTCACAGGGTCATTCTAAGTGCTCGGTCTTTATTTTTTAGAAGAAAATTTGAGACTGATTGGAAATACCGTCATGAAGTAAGATTTTCAAAGGAAAAGCTGTCTTATCCTGCTCTCTACGGCCTCATCCACTTCTTTTATTCTGATAGACTAGAGATTGCAGTAGATGACATGGAAGATCTTTTGACAATTTGCAAGGTGTGCAAATGTGAATCTCTGCAGAGGATTCTTGAGAAAGAATTGATTCATCAAAAATATGCAGAGTATAAGGCACTGAAAGATGTAGACAACTCTCAGAAAAGGTTCATATTACAAGGCTCGTCACTGCCTGAAGAGGACCGTCTTCCTGCTGCCTTGTACCGGATGCTTCAAATTTCCTTAGCAAGGACCACCACGGATCACAATCTTGATAACGGTGTTTATAAATTAACATGTAGTGTTGAGGTAATACATGTCAGTGATTCCACGGATGATCTTGCTGATGTTTGCGTAAGAGTTGATAAAAAGATTTTTCGCTGTCATCAAGTAGTTTTAGCTTCAAGGTCTGAATACTTCAAAGCAAGATTGTCCCGTATGAAAGACTTTTATGAGAGCAAGGATGATTTACCTAGTGACGCCCTTCCATGTGTTGAAGAGCATGATTTGAGCATGGAAACGTTTGAGAAAATGATTGAGTATATGTAAGTGTTTTCTAATTGTTATCATCAAAGGTTTAGCTTAGTTTAAGATATGTAGGTTATGGCTTTGTTTACTTTCTAGATTTGACTTTCTTGGCTGCCTGCAACATTAAGATATTGGTGTTAGTGGTATCTGAGCAGCAAGGAGTAAGAAAAGTGCAACATAGCTATTCACAACATGCTGCCTTTATTACTATTTTGCACTTACTGTACATTGCATATCCAACCATGTTATGGCTTTTGAGACAATCTAAAGTTTGATATTTTTTTATTAGCTATTTAATTGTGCTGTCGCAGTAGTTATTTCAACTCATTGCTTGGTTCAGGTACACTGATGGTTTAAAGGATGTAGATCCCGAGCAGGTATCCTATAAGTCAGTCAATATAGCGTGTAAGTGTAAAATTATATTTGTCTAACTTTATTATTTTGTTTGAGCAGGCAGAGGAAATGTTTGATGCTGCTTCTAGATATTTGTTATTTCCTCTTAAGCGAGCTGTGGCTGATGCACTATTGCAACACCTGGAAATGGTCTCACCTGCAGAATTGTGTCATTGGCTGATATTATCAGACATGTATACTGCCATCTTTAATTCTTCTTTTTCAGTTATCTTGGCTTTTCTTTTTAACCATTTATTGTCTTTTATGCAAATATTAAATTACGTTTAATCACTTGTGAGTCAAGAACTTTTAATAAAACCTGCAGAGGCATGCACCAAAATTCTGGGATTAGGTCTCTCCCTCATCCCCAAATCCTTCCCCCAAATTAATACTGATCTGCGATAGGTTGATAACTCTTGACCTCGGAGCTTGTGTTAGAACTTTGATCATTTATTAACCCTGAAATTTTACTACATTTCTACTTATTTTATTTTGAAGTCGTCAGATTCACTTCTTCTGTCGTCACCTGGCGCTGTCATGGATTCTCAAAATTAGTCAATCCCTAGGGAACTTATTTTAGTTAATCCTTTTTTATTTTTTATTTTTATTTTTTCCCCTTCCAGTGTCTTACCTTAGGCAAAAGGATCCAAATAGTTGGAGTACCCTTTTTACCTGATGTAGGGAGCCGATCACATCTAATTGAATTAATTGATACATTTGTGACTATGGACCCAGTTGTGACTATAGACTGTTCAATGTTGAAATTCCATTTGTAGGTACGGTGTTTTCAAGATACGAGAATACTGTTTAGAGATAATAGCTTGTAACTTTGAGACATTTGCTGATACCCGTGAGTTCCGAGCAATGCTTTTGACAATGCCTCCGCCATCTGGAGATTCTTCACTTCGCACAACTGCCCCGAGTGCTCCAGGAGCTATAATCAATGTGGACCAAGGAAATATCCTTGATGACTTACGAGAAAAATGGCTTGAAGCTGAGGGCGCCGAGCTTGACCAGAGAGACGAGAGTGCGTTAATTTTTGACAAGCGCCTCGAGATGCTTATGCAAGTGGCAGAACAAGAAAAATCTGAATTGCTCCCTGTTGATAGTGAAGACCATCTAACGTGAATTTGTATCTCTCCTCTGCTTTCAGAATGAACTAGAAAAAAAAAAAAACAAAACGCAAGTTTTAGACATTCTTTTTCTTGACATATAAATAAGTTATCATGTCATAGTACGCCAAATTTGTAACTGCAAATAGAACTTTAAATGTGTGATCCTCTGACTGCTTCGTTGGATTTATTTGTTGCTTCTATTTCTAACTTCTCAAATCAGATTTAATTGAGATGTGTTGCGTACTTGAATCCAACTTTTGGAAACATTAACTTAAATTATACTATGAAACAATACATTGGGTTACAAATCATTAACGAATAAAGAGAAATGAGTATCAAGTCATAATGATCTGAATCAAACAATCCTAAGTTTAAATAACTCGTTCAGGGAAAGATGCTCTGTATACGCCAAAAGGTGCAGGATGGAAGTACGAAACTTTCTCGGTCCTATGTAATGCGTCCAAAGAATATACCTACTAGCGATAAATCCTAATTACAGAGAAAATTTACAGGACATTCGTGTAGTTAACAAGGATAAAACGAATGAGTATTTTGCATGAAGAGCAACGGAGTATCTTCATTTCATTTATCTTGAAAATTTAATAATATAGAACGAACTTCAAAAAATTTCAGTTTGGGATCATTCTTTATCAGGGTCCTTTACTTCAACGTCTGGTGATGGTTCCCCATCTTCAACCAGTGGATAAACAGTGGGATCTGAAGCGCCTTCACTGAGAGCCAAATTGGAGATTTCACCAGACGGGGATTTCTCAAGGATGCCAACTTCGTCAGTGGAGGTTGGTTGATTCAGACTCGTCTGTTTGTTGTTGGAGACTCCAGTACATAATGCTGGCTATTAAAATCAGGATCATCTTTTGGTTTACCTGCCAAAATGGTGCACATGATTAGAGTTGGAAGTTAAACCAAGTGTTGCATACACTCGGTTGAGATTTAACATTGCATTGCTTAAATCTTGTAAGGCTAGTTGTCAGCAGAATGACCTCCGAAATATTGGCTGACCAACTTCTTCAACAAACTCATTTATATCAGTTTTGACCAAGTACAATAACCGTGAAGAGAACACCAACTAATTCTACAAGCTGGTCTAAAAAATCCTCTTGTATTTGAAACATTGCAAGCGACAAAAGCTTTCATTTTCCCGGACTCGGATGAAAAATTTCAAGCAGTTTCCATTGACCTTCACGACACATAAATAACCATACCCCCATAATGTCCTCAGGTAACAAGAAAATGGAGCACCCTAGCTTGCGTGCAACACTGATTATATAGGTTGCATTTAACTTCTTATCCTCCTGTGCACAACAATAACAACAAACATGAGGTTCCTTCTCTATAATACAATAGACAGTGTTCATGCACATCTGTTCCAGTCTAAAGCTTGCCAGGAAGTTAACAGTGATAAAGAGTGGTACAATTCCCTTTTTCATGCAGGAGTGAAACAAAGCATCAAGGTCTATATTTCAAAAAGATAAGTATTCGGTGCATTAATTATGAAGTCCATAATGGTGTACCAGTTCTCCATTTATAACAAGACTCAAGTTAACCACCCTTGGCTCCACTGCACTAAGAAGCTCAAGGAAGAAAATCCCATTCGAAAGGCTCTTATCCTAGAAGCAGAAGAAACGATCAATTGCAAGTTAGAATCCAATAAAAAGAAAAAAAAGGTCATTGTTTGCTTGGTTACCTTGAAGCTCTCAATTAGAGATGCTCTACCCGCCTCCTTCACCTTGTTATTTGCCCAGTTTAAAATGTCAGAATCAGTAATTTCTTTGCCCTGGGAGTGAGATCTCAGGTTTTTCAGTAGTTGGAGCATAGTAAATCTCATCAGTTGCCATAAAATTGCTGAAAGAAAAATGAGGAGTCAATTGCTTTGTCACTACACATTAAACTACAGTGTCAACCTATAATTTTACATAACACATAAATATATCATATATTTTTGTCATTGTGCTCCTTGCAGCAATGGAAATATAAGGTTAGAAAAGAATTACCAAGAATGAGCTTCTTATTGCCTTGGACTATATCATTCCCTGCAACATTCACAAGGGAGAAATTTAGCTGCTCCCCAATTTTCACAACTTGGTTATAATTCTCAACTTTGCTAAACAGCACTTTTATGGGGGGCTTAGTTGCATGCTTCCAACCAACAGATCCAGGGAAATTTTGCCAAGAACCTCTAAAAGAACCCACCTGCATGAAGAAGCAGTAAAAATCAACAAAATTCAACAGACTTTTAAACTGACGTCGAAACTGATCCTCTCCCATTTCCAAGATCCTCAAATACATTACTGACATGTAGCAATTCCAAGATTGTTAATCCACAGTCAGAAGCATCTCTCTTCCCCAGAAGTTTGTGCATCATCTGTCATCATCTCAGCAAAAGGAATCATTGCTATTGGTAGATAATCCATTCCTGCAAGAGGAAATGAATGCTAGTAACACAAGATGTGAAAACCATGATACAAACAACATCAATAGAACAAGACACATCTTAGTTCGGAGGACAAGATCTAGGTGATTAGATAAAATAAGTTCATATAAGAAGAAAGAAGATCAACAACCTGAATGTTCTGTTGAGAGAGAGAGAAACAGAGAGAGAGAGAGAGAGACTTATATCAATATTGTGGACATTAGAAATAGGAAAGATAAAAATGAAAGAAACATTCCTAAAAGCCACAGGCAGATACAGATTTATAGTAATAACAATAAACAAATGGAAAAGAAGAAATGAACCAGAATGTCTTCAAGTATAAACTACATGAAAACATTATTGCTTGCAGCTCACCTACGCTGGAATATTTGTGTGACAATTCCAAGATTAAGATTCAGTGAACCCTCAACAATATCCTTTGGAGTGAGATATCTTTTGCAGTCCAATTTCTCTGCCTGCTCAAGAACCTTGTTTGCCCTCTTCATAAGATCTTTCGTATCAAAGGCAGAGGTGCTACTGTGTTCTGGTGCAAGAGCATTAAGCAGGTAAGCATAAGCCTCTCCATCCTGCACATTTTTAGGATTTGGTCATCAGCAGAGAAAAAAATATGCTCCAATTCATAAGCAGTACTTCATGTGTTAGTTATTGATTCTTAAGTAATATATATGAAATGCTAACTGCAGTGACTCAAATACAAATGATGTCTATATTTCATCCTTAAATCTATTATTGTTATAAACAACTGATGGAGGACATCATACAAAATCATAAAAGCAGTTTTTCATATTTGCTTCCCCATTTGTGAAGGATATTTCTACAGAGGAAAAGCTGTGATAACAATCTTGTTAGTAAGATTGTCATCGTAGTGCTTTTCGTCAACAAAAAGCATATGCAAAATCCATTCAACCAAAAAGCTTGGTTTAGCACCAAACCATGCCCAACAATGAAATTAACACAACAAAGAAAATATGAAAAATAGAGTGCCCTGTCATAAATAGATAACTAACTTACCTTCAAATCAGTGGAAAAGTTTGTAACTTGCTTTTCATAACCAGCTTTCTGAAGGTGAAAATTCATCCATTACAGCAGTACCTTTTCAGGTGGTAAACCCAAAAGCTCCTCCACATCCTGCAAGTTTATAAGATCACAGGCAAAATAATCATATCATCTTTGCTGGATGCAAAAGCATAAGTAGGCCCCTCCCATTTGTGTCATCAAAAGTAGAAAACTGATGACAACATCATTAGATTGCTGTCATCCACCAATTCCACTAGTTGAGAAGTTTTCTTCAGATTAAGATCGGCTAAAAGTTGAATCTGAAGTTGGCACCACATTAAAATACAAAACTAGTTATTTGCAGTCATTGATAATCCAACTTAAAGCCTTGTAACTGAAAATAAGAGCCCATAACAAATTTCTGTGTTCTATATATGAATATGGATGTGCTTAAAGGAACAAGATCAAGTCACATACCTTAATTATTTGAGAAATCAATCCAAGTAATAGATGAGGCTACAAAAAATAAAGAGATCAAAGAGTAAAATCAAAACCGTGCAAAGTTCAAACATCAATGGAAACATGATAACAAGATTCCGTAATAGCTGGAACTAGCTCAACTTACTCTTCCTTCAGCTAGGTCTTGAGTGCCAATATTAACTACTGTACAGCCAATAGCCTTTGCAGAATTGAGGCAAAGTGTGTGGTTCTCATTCCTCTCCCATGGGTTAAGTATGCATTTTGTGTTAATGGCTCGTTCATCAATAGTCCCAGGGACAGCAACATTGATAAGCTTACTGTATGCATCAATTAAAATCACCAATAAATGTGAAAAGGCTCTATTAACACTAGCAAGTAAAGAAATAGTAAAGTGGGTCCAATGCATCTACCAAAGTAAAACTCCATCTTTAACAAGATCAAATAAAGCATTTGTAGCAGGATCAATTGGAAGATATTTCTTCAAGAATGGATCTTCACCCAGGTAGCCGTTGATGTGTTGCACATAGGAAGCCTTCTTAGATTCATTAATAGCATGATGAACAGTTGTTGTGGTTACCTTTAGAAATGAAGAACAGTGCTTTGAGCCTCCGGTTTTTGCTGTTGCCCAGGCATCCAAATTTAAATATGCCTGGCAATGAGCAAAATCCCACATACAGTTTAGCACCTTCCTTTTCACCATACCATAATCCATCAGCCAATTATGAAAAATATCAATAATATAATGCAAACGCGCAAAGGAGTGACACCAATAAGAAATTTGAAAGGACATTCCACTGGCAATCTATCCAAAAAAGCAAAGTCAAGAATATATTTCTAAAAAGAATGTTTAAGGGAAATGCTTACAGCAATGAGATCACATTCACCATATACGCGTTCATCAACTTTCATTTAGTCCCCACAAAACTATAATTTAATCACCGTACATGAAAAATAGAAAACACAAATAAGAATCGAAAACCGAATCAATTGAGATAGCTAATTCCACGTTAAGAATGAATGAAGACTCACCCGAAGGTAAGATTCGAAATCAATTTCATCCTCCATGTTCGTAGATGATTCTCCCAAGATAGCCTTAACCTCATCTTCATCAAACATTTCAACGAACGCCTTCACCTTTGCTAAAACAGACAGCAAATCGCCAACTGTGACACGACCAGACTGACTCCTCGTTGAGATAAACTATAAAACATCCAAAGTTCAAGAGTCAGTCGAAAATTTTCATTTTGATTGAACAATTAAATCCAAAAATAATTGAAAAAAAGGAGAAAAGTATGCCACCTTCGATTTTAGTGTGCGTTGCTTGACTTGGGTGAACTAGCTCTGAAGCCATGGATCAGACACAAGTACACCCACAAAACCCGACATTTTGGCCTCGTTTTGCTTGAACTCCTATCAACCTAACTAAAAACTGATTGCTTACATGAAACTGAATAACCAGAACGAGAAAATAACGTAAACATAGATCCACAAAGCAGAAACAGGAGGAACGAAATGCATGCATAAATAACTGATCACCCTTTTCCTTCTATATGGCAAATTCATTGACGAAATACAAACAAACTGAAAAAGAAAAATTGAAATATACGAAAGATAAACTCCAAATCCATCTGCGAAAAGAATACATTGATTAAGATTAATGAAGGAAACAAACCAACCTTGTAGAAAGAAACCTACACGAGATAAAGATGATTAAAGATACTCTTGTTTGGGTATTTTTTTTTTTGGGGAAAGTACCAAAATAACCATAATTTTAAGAATGGTTACTAAAAATATTTTATTAAAAAAAATTAACTAAATAAATTAAAAATATGTCTTTTAAATAATAATATTTTTATAAAAATTATTAAAAATAATTATTTTAAATTATATTAAAAAATATCATTTTAAACTATATTAAATAGTGTTATTTTAAATTATATTAAAATATATAATTTTAAATTATATTTAAAAATATTATTTTAAATTATGTTAGAAAGTATTATTTTAAATTATATATAAAAAATATAATTATCTTTTATAAAATTATTATTATTTAAAAAAAATATTTTTAATTTATTTAATTAAAATTTTTTTAATATAATTATTTTAATAAATATTCTTAAATATACGATTATTTTTATATATTTTTTGCGGGGTTCACAGAGAGAAGAAGGAGAATATTTCAACAGTCAATTGTTTAATGAAGATGACGAATCAATGAATGAGAAGGAGAGAAAGGCGTGTTGGTTAGAGGACCCACGAAGACGCAGGAAATGAAATAGAAGCGATACGAGAGTCGAACAATAATAAGATATAATTACTATCCGAGACTATATTTGTTTGTTTTTCATTTTGTCGAATGTTCGTTATATAATGCAACCAATTTTCTCTTTTCCTCTCTTTATTTATTTTTTTTTAAATGTATTTTAATAAATAATTTTAGAATTAATTTTTGTGTTTAACTTCTTTAATCGAGTTCTAATTTACGCGTGCGATATAATCATAAAAAAATTATGATTAATTTTTTGGTTATTACAATAAATAATAAATAATATAGTCTGTTTATTTATAATATATAGATTCCTAGTTTAAAAAAAATACATGGTTCACATTATATATTAAATCAAATACGTATGGAGATTGTCTTGAGATAAAAAATATTCTCAAGTATAGAAAGGTAAAACTTAAATATATGAAAAAATTATCTCAAATCTTTTTCGAAATTTTAATTTTCTTTTCTTGAAAAATTCTTCAATTTCAAGAGTTTAAAATAAGAAGATGTGTATTGCTATGTTAAGACTTTTTCTATATTTAATGTCGTATCATTATTTTTATATATATTTTGCATATAAAAAATTCGTTAATGTAATTTTTGTGTAGTACAGTACATCAATTCGTTTATTTTTATTATTTAATGTAATTAAATTTAAATTATTATTTAACTATGTTCTATATTCGACACAACACAACAATATGTATCATTCAATTTTATCGTATTCCATTTTATTTATTTTTATTCAATTTTGTTTAATTTTAATAATATTATATTCTAATTAAATATTAAATATTAAATATTAAATATATTTATTTACTTGAGGTTAATTTAAGGTTTTTATTATTTATTTGAAGATATATTTGGAAATATAATTATGATAAAATTATTTTTCAAATTCAAATTTTAAAAGCTTATCAAAATTTGTTGTAGGGTTGGCGACTTTATTGAAAGTGATTCTGTAAAAAAAATTATCAAACATTTAAAATAATTTTTTTGTTGCTAATATTATTCCAACAATTGCAAACAAAATTAATTTATGAGAAGTGCGCCGAAATCATGTACTTTCTGAAAAGCTCGGAATTTACAACTCTAGATATCAAAGAAAGCCGATTGACATTCGACGTCACATGAGCCAAAATGCACGCCTTTTAATTCCAAATTCGCATATCCTAATTTGGGCTTTGTTCTTTAATTTTTTTAGGACGTTTTCAGCGGGAGGGCAGAAACAACTGCTCCTCCATTTGGGCATTATTCAGAATAAGAGTAATCAAAATACAGTTAATTCAATGAAGCGTAAGGATTTGTACCTTATCCGTTGTTAGAGCGGAGTGTAGTCAAAAGGTAAGTGAGGTGGTTTAGCATGGATACCATAACGTAGTTAAGGTCCATAGGTACATAGAAAATGTATGATGTGTAGTAAAGAGCTGGGTGAGGAATGATAGTCCAGACCCAGACCAGAGAACAGTTAAAATAATTATTCAAACTAACAGTTTCGTATGGCCCATGCAGGTTTCGAACCTGCGACCTTCGCGTTATTAGCACGACGCTCTAACCAGCTGAGCTAATAGGCCTATGGATCAGTGTCTTGAAATTTTATAATTTATACTTATTAATACTCGTTCCCATTTAAATTTGATTGCAGAACGATTCCGAAACTCATGAAAGCATTTGTTGTTGGGGGTGGAGAGTGGTAAGATAGAATCGATGGTGCATGTTATGACTTAATGAGTAGTTTCGATTATTGTAGAAAAGTAGACTTCTAACTTTAATCATGAATTTGTTTGCTTTATGTTAAGATTCATAGCTTCATCTTTCAACAGCGTATTCAAATAATCAAACCACAATTTTTGAACATGTTCAACAATTAGCTGCATCAGGTTTGAGTAATTGGGTGGATGTTTAAGCTTATTTTTATGGCTTACTCTTTCCTTTCAAGCCAAGTTTTTTGGAAATTCCAGCTAAATGGAACAGATTTTTCTTATTGCCAGTTGCTTTTCCCACTTTCATATGGTAATGAAGGAAACTTTAAATAGAGTCTTGATGAAGCATAATTGATTTAAATTTTTTAAAAAGTTTGGAAAAGCTCCATTAATGAAAACCTCAATCCCAAATATAAATCATAAAGATCATACAGATGAAAATTGGAATAAAAAAAAAGTAACAATAACACAAGAACTCACATTCTGATACATAATTTCAATGACATATGTAATAAAAAAATTGTTTAAAAATCAAAGCAATTAAAGAAATCCCGAAATATATCGTTTAAAAACATAAATTAAAGACTCAATAATATCCTCTTCTTACAAGAACAACAACAGACAACCCGAGACTGCCAAAACCAGCTGACTCCAAACACACCAGTTCTTGATCTTGTGGGAAGAATTTTTTGCCTGTGAAGATTTTGGAGAACCACTATCACTTGCGTCAGTTGGAGCATCTGCAGTTGGGGCAACGTCCGGTGCCGGAGCTGGTGCTGGCATTGGAGGAATATCTGTACCAAAGATGGCTTCAGGAAGAAGGACTTTATCAACTTGGTACAAAGCAACAGGATCAGTTGAATGCACGCTTGAACTAACTTTCGTTCTTGTCCATCCTGAATCAATATGGGCAGTCCCAGAAACATCAGAGAAATTCAATTTGTAATCTCCACCGGCATATGTGTCAATAGGGCTTAATTGGCTAAGGTTCTTGAAGTCACCCAAAGAATAGTAATGTGGCAACCCATGGAAAAGGCAGAGTTGCTTCAGTTGATCCTGAGTGAGATTGGACAAAGAAGGCTTCTTGAGAGATTTGAAGGCATCATCTTTTGGTAGAAATATGGTAATTCCTTCCTCGGTATTGTTGGCTTGGTTTTGGAAGGTGTCAATGACTTTGGTAGATTGAAGGAGGTTGAGGAATGTGTGGAATGGGCCAGCAACGGTTAGTAAATCAGTGAGATTCACATAACCGGATGCCGGGGCTGGGGCCGGAGTTGGGCTAAATGAGGGAGGACTAGCAGCTTTTTGAGCATTTGCTAACGAGCACAAAAGCAATACTGCACTGATAATAAAAACCGTTGAAAATCCCATTTTTTCCATAATTTTTTGTTGCCTTGTAAGGTGATCAGAATCTCCAAATTCCTGTAACGCTAAAATCGATTAGCACTGAATCCCAGCTTATCAACATAAGACTCATTTATCCCAATAAACAAAGGACTCTGCAAGCAAAGCTTATTAAACTACAGTCCGGGTGAAATTTTGAGTAAATTTAATACAAATCTAGCCCCAATGTCAAGAAAGCCATAAAAATGCTAATCTTCTTTTTCATGTTCACCAAACTATAACCGATACACAAGTTTTCCACAACACCGAATTATACAGACTTCTACAAGAAATAGTGAATTCAATCTTTGAGCAGCAGTACGCCGAAATCAGATCTTGATCAATTGATTCAAGGGAAAGAGATTCTACAATATAATATGCGGAGTCCATGTAATCATCGAAATGCATGCAAAACCCAACTGAGAAATCAACAAAAGATCAAAACTTTAGTCCTAAACTCACATCAAAACTACATTGTGATTGTGAGACCACATTACATCATTTCTCAGTAAACCCAAGTGAACAAATCCCCGTGAGATCAAGAGTAATACACAAACGCACAGTGTACATCAAGAATGAGAAAACAAGAGATCTAGATCAGCTTAAGACACTACAAAACTTTTAAAATCCGAGCTGCATAGAGAACAAAATCATAAAATGACAACAAAAAGTAAAGCAAGAGAACCAGAGAGAAAAGAGGTCAATTGAGAGAAGCGAGTTTTGCGGACACTGACCTGACCGAGAGGAATTCAGAATGAGAAAGAGAAAAAAGAGAAATTTTAGATGATAATACTGCAGCCAATCTAAAATTTTTTTGACACTATATAAAGATTGATGTACTAGTAAAATAAGACATAAATAATGCCAGCGAAAGTTGTGAATGGTGATGGTACCAGCTGGTGGGGGAAGAAGAGGAGAAGAAAAGCAGTCGGTGGGTTTACTGTACAAAAAATTACATATTCTAATCCAATTCTTCCAAGACTAAGCATTTAAATATTTCAATTTTCACACGGAAGATGACAATGAAAGTCCAAATTTCCAATCTTCAGATGTTACCAATACTACTACTTCCTTAGAAGAAAAATAATTTCTTTAATTGAATTACTTCGAAGAAAAGTGGTCCATAGAGTAGGGTGCCCTTTCCTTATCAATTTTCAATTAATTAGTTTTTTATAATCTTTGAGACACCAACCTTCCCCTATTTCAATCTACACCAACATTTTCATAATCCCACTCATTTTATCATGAGAAATTGCTATACATGGACCACATGCAATTTTTTGACCCATAACCATAAGCGGTCTTTTTATGAATATTTGATACATTTTTCTTTGATTACACAAGCAGTCTTTTATGAATACTTCCTTTGTAAGAAATTTAGTTAGTTAATTAATATTAAAAAATAGTGTGACAACAAATAATAATATCTCATGTTGACACGAATTTTAGAAAAATAATAATATGATAACATGGTAAATTTTGTCCTTATTATTTTTGTTAGGTGATAAATGACAGAAATGATAAAGAAAAAAGACTTGAACATCAAAGAAAAGTTTTACTAGATGCTTAAGTTAATAAAATCTCGGGATGCATAGAAGGAAATTGTTGAAAATATCGTGGGCCGAGATACAAAGTGGATCATGTAGCTGGGGCCGCCATGATATTTGGGCCAACGAGCATTGGCTATCGGGTTGTTTGTTCGCTACAAAATGCCGATGCCAACTGGATGCTCTCACTGATGCAGTACCAAACGAGCGCACGAGACACCTCCATCGACGCACGGCTCGCTTATTTTAGCCGAACACTGCTTGCATAACACGGTTCAAGAAACCAGGGAAACGACATCGTTTCCTTCTGTCCTACGCCACCAACACTGATTTCACTAATACAATTATTTGATCAACGTTCATTCATAATTTATGACTTTTCTTGTTTGGCTTGATAAGATGGAGATCGCCTTTATTTCATATTTTAATACATCCAATTAAGTTTCAATCAAATAATTAATGAACAAATATCATTAAAAAAATACGTAAAATTAAGAATTATATTCATAATTAAGTTGCGAATGTGTTTTAAATCAAATATAATAAATATTTATTACAAATTTGCGATTGTAGCAAATGTTCTATTGATTTATTTTGTAGTAAAATATATTAACGTCAAGTTGACACAATTTAATAAATTTTCGGAGGCACTAAAAAATCAACCTTAAACCATAATACGCAAATTGTAATAAAGACGCAAGTGATGTTTCTGGGGGAATGCGGTCAAATTAAGTTGAAATTACGTTAATTAATCACATAACTTCATTGACATTAACCTGAAGACGTGGGGGTTGTGCCGTGGAAGGTGGGGTGGCAATATCAATTACGACGGATTCGGTTGGTTAAGATTTAGCATTTTTGGCACACGAACCTTGTTGAAAAAAATTGATTAAGCTTTTTAATTAAGTTAATCAATCATGATTGATCAGGATGGTTTATTGATAGAATTGATTAAAATTATCCTTTTGTGTCCGATCGGGGTAGAGGGTCTCTTTTGTATTAAGTCAATGTTCAATTCGTTATGGTATATCATTAATCATACGGTTAAATAGCTAATCAAATATTTAACCAAACACGTTTAGCTTAAGATTATGTGTTACTGCGTTAAAAAAAGAGAGTAACATAATAATATCTGGATTCCTAAATTTTTATATGTTTACAAATGAGAACATAATTTTTTCACTTGTAATAAATAGGTCCCTAATCTCTATTAATTGTGATGTCAAAATTTAATATTACAACAGTAATTTTATTATTTTAGTAGAAATTTAAAAGTTATTATGGCCAATATTTATAAAAAGTATGGGGATTAATATTAATATATTATATTAACGTCATCAAAAAGATAATGCTAGAATTTGAAGTTGAATTCAAGATTTGCATTATAATTAATGTGGCTGTTGAGTTATTAGTACTATATCACTTCACTCGTTAAAATTCATAGCCTTTGAATTGTTTAATAATTTTTATTATTTTTTAAATTTTTAGTTAATAAAATAACGTGACACTAATAGTTTAACAGTGATATCCTAAATTTTAAGATTGGAACTTTAAATCTCTAGCATTACTCTTATCAAAATTATGATAAAATTTATAATTATTGAATGCTTAAATATAGTGTCATATCTATGGGAATATTTAAATAATATTATCAAAGTGGGACTGTAAATTTTTTTTTTCTTCTTTTTTTTTTTAAGGCGAAAGGAAAGATATGAAAAAAAGGTTCTAATTGCATAAACTGTTATTATACATTCATGTCAAGCGAAGTAAGAGCTTGAAAATGGGTAATAAGATGAGAGGTTCCCATCGAGTGAGGGATGAGTCTAAACAGTTGAACTTGTTCCATCAAGCAAATAATTTATTTAGTATTCCAATTTGGTGAGTTATTTGACTCATCTATCTTTAATAAGGTCTTGTTTTAAAGAATAAAAATTATATGTTCTTCGTTTTTGTGGGTATCCCAAGTTTTCATGCCACCAATTTTCTGGTCGTTCTACAAGAAAAAGTATCTAGCATTTAGGCTTATCTTGGAAGCGCTTAGCAGTCAAGCACTTTGTTAAGCATAAGCTTATTGAAATTTAATACAATTTCGTCACAAACAAAATATAATGGAAAGGACAAAAAGAGATTGGTTGATGAAAACTGAAAAGGATACACAGTTCACAGTAGTATAGCAGCTAACAATTCAAAGAAGCAGGTCGAATTACTTGAAAGAAAATCAAACTCATGACCTGCTATGCTTTATAACATCTTAAACGATTCTATTAAATCAAGCAATAGTTTACAGTCTTCTAAACGAATGAAGATATAAAAGTTAAAAACAAGATTTCCGTTGCCAGGGTAACTTGCCTTGGGTAGGATGAAGCGATTAACATAGCTGTAAAAGTAATAATTTAATATGTTTGAATGAAATATCTTGAACTAATAAGATGTATAAGAATAACTAGTGATTGATAAAGACATGCTTGGTCTTGGCACGAAATTTTCCATTCAAGTAGGAGCCCATTCTTTGCGGATGTCAAAGGTATAGTTGATCTCCAAGTAGCACTTGTTATCATCATCAATAAACTGCAAAAAGAGAATTAAATCACCAGTTTGTATGGGAAATTCAACTAAGACCGTTAAAAATTAGCAAAATAAAGTCCATATCAAGCAATGAATACACGGTGCAAACTACAAAATGGTCCCCAATCCTTAGATAAGATGGCCAAACAACGATGAACAATAAATGAACTGATGGGTCACATGAACCATACAAAATAATAAATAAGAGATGGTAGATCTTGTCTTTCTTGTGATGGTAAGAACAACATTCTGATATTTTCTATTCTCATTAACATCTTCTAGCCAGCTTATTCAATTTGATCAAGCAAGGTTGTCTGGACTTCATTTGTTTGCAAGCAGCTTTAAATTTAGTAAATTCAACTATTCTACATACGAATCCTTAAAAGACGACATTAACAAGTCAACACCACTGCAGGAAAGATTTATGAATAAGCCTTAACTATTCTAACAGGCAGTACAAGAAAAGAGATATTTAATCCAGATTATTAAACATAATTTCAAATGATTTATGAGAATCGTACTTACAGAAAACAAAAACACTATCATTTTAACTAACCTTTGTTCTTGCAGAATATGATCCTCTAGCAAGCAAGCCGGAGGGGGTTGTCTCTTCTGGCATCTCGTGAGTGTAAGGCTCTGGCTGAGGACTAAAGACTCCGAGCATCTCTTTTGCACTGTCCACTGAAACAAAACTTGTTTTCAGTGACACGAGAGTGATTGAGACTCAAAAGTTTAGAGTGAAAGTATTGACGGTGTTTACCTTTGAGACCTGCTTTCCATACCGTGTTGGTGTACTTAAGGCCGGATACAATGTTATTGCTGACTTCGAATGTGAATTTCAAGCTGTAACGACTACCTTCTTTTAATGTGAACCATGTTCCCTTGGGTTTTCCTCCCTCCGGAACAGCAAGGACTATGTCAGCTCTGCCAGGGGAAACGATCGACAGACTAAGGATCTTCACTTCAGGTTCAAGAGTTTCTGCATCAAAGAAAAACCAAAACTATATTCAATCGATGCAAAGTCAAGAGACAGATATAATTTAACTTATTAAACGTACAGAAGTAATACTGTAAGTTTTACTACAATGGACTCAATTTATATGATCTATTACATTAAAGGAAGGATAATTGCTACCAAAATACAAGACATTTCTGCTTCATAGAAGTATTTGCTTTTGCATGTACGTCGGATAGCAACGAGGTTGGTTACAGAACAGAAGAACACCAATGGTTGACAGTGTTATCTTCATCTTGTAAGCAATTATGAACACTCCCTCCCTCTAATTATTATGTCTTCTAAAGTAATAAATAAATAAAATAAAATAAAATAAAATAAATAAAGCAATCGGGATGAATTTTACTGATTGAACAGTTTCTTCAAAACAAATCATCAATCAAAGACTTTTCAAATTCAAAATGTTGACCACAATCACAAGCAGAGACCTTAAGTTTGCGAAACGTTGATTATACAGTCTGCTAATAGCATCAGAAAAAGAAAATGCTTATGATAATTCTTAGCTGCTCAAGATGGAAGAATGAGATCTGAAATAATGCAACTTATCGGCAATTCCATACTCCCATCATATGAAAAGGGTTTCTTATGAAACCCTTTGGAAAAAAATGGTGAACCGAAATATCGCTGCTACGCCGAAACTGGGCGCGAGGAACCAACCGGACGGACCTAGTGGATAAATCAAGAATACAGAAACAAATACAGCAATTGGAGCACAGAATGCTATTGCACTATAAGGTCGCAATTGAACAGTCGAGCAAGTTCAAATTGACGTAACATAAAAAATCCTTAATATAAAATAAGACCATTCCTGAAAACAGAACCATCAAATTCAACAGAAACACAATTTGTGTCGCTAACAAATTTTAAAAATATCACAAAACTTAGTCAAAATGAAACCAATACCTCCAATGTTATCGAAATCCACACTTCCAAGAAGTTGCTCCTTCCATTTCCTCAGGCTCTCATCATCCTGTCAACTCAAGAAACTCATCAACAAAGTTGTACATAGAAAGTTCAGAACAGTTTGAACAAAACAAAATGAAAAAACTTGTTATTTCTTTTTTCTTGAGGAGACAATTGCAGCCAAAACAAAACAAACCTTATCCTTTTCAATCTGTTCTTTGAGAGTGTACTGAGGACCCAACTGGATAATATCCCTCTCATCATCATCATCCTCATCAGTTTCACTCGCGCATTTTCCCGTTTTCTCACCTGTCTCGTCTTTACTCTCATGAGGACTTGTTGATTTCCCTTCTTCAACAACACCATTCTTCTCTCCTGCCTCCTTGTTCTCTTCAAGACCCATGTTATTGGAACTAGACACAGCTCCAACAGCCAAAGACATCAACAATTCATCAAAACTTTCAATCCCAAAACAAAATAATCCAGAAAGAATATGTTCTAGATGAATGTAACAAGTAATGAAAATGAACGAAGAATTCTCTGAAACGGGCTAAAATGCTGTATGTCAAAAAAAATAAAGAGGCAAGAATTGTCTTTGCCAGATGTAAACCCAACAAAACAAAACAAATGAAGGAAAAGGACAAGCCGAAACTACTGTTGTGTTTTCTTATTTTTCTTACTCCTCTTCCTAGCCTTTAGTGGTGGTTTGTTGAACTGTTTGAATATCTCAATGGAAAAAGAAACATGGAGAGATAATAGGTAAGTTAATAGTTAGTTTCTGTGGAAGATTTCATGTGGTAATCCGCAATCCAAGAGAAAATGGGAAGATGACGAAGGGATTTTCAAAAAATTTCATGGAAACACAGGCTAAGAGTGTGTTGACTCCCGCATAAGGATTTGAATACGGGTTTAGCAGACACGTAGCATGGCGATTGGCTTGACAATTATTACTGAGGTCACCTTTTTTTTTTTTTTTTCAATCATGCATGGAATTATGCAAATATTTTTATTCAAATGAGGTTCCGTTAAGGTCACATTTTGGCTAGTAATTTGAAATTACGTCACCTTTGTAATTCCATTATTAGGAAGTTCTAGTTGTATGTTTGTGTTCGTGAACTTTCTTGTATTTCTATCATTTGCCATCAGAAGGTTCAATCGAACTTGGTAGATTTCAGTGTCATTATTAGTTCTTTACAATATTCAGAAAATGAAAATTATTAAGGTTATATTAAAATTTGAAAATTATAGGATGAGACTATAAAAAATTATACAATGTTTACTTTCCAACAATGCTAGATCGTAACCATACTTACTAATATCAAATGTTAATATATATATATATGGAGAGGGATTTTTTTTAATTAGAATATTTTTTTTTATTAAAATGAAAATGTTTTAATAATAATCATTAAATTAATCTAATAATTATTATTTTATAAAATTATTTAATGATGTTAGTTGAAAATATATATATATATATATGGAGAGGGATTTTTTTTAATTAGAATATATTTTTTATTAAAATGAAATATTTTAATAATAATCATTAAATTAATCTAATAATTATTATTTTATAAAATTATTTAATGATGTTAGTTGAAAATGTATTCATCACAAGAAGGACAATAAAATATAAATTATTATATCAATTTTATCGTTATTATCAAAACATCTCCACTTTAATAAAATAAATAAATTTTCATTGAATATGTGGGTGAGGGTGTGGGTGTCGGTGTGGGTGTCTCTCGGTCTATCTCTCGGCCTTTGTGGTCAATTAACACTCACGCCCACCGGTGTCAATTTACTATTTTATGTTGAAGAATGTTTGGAAGCTTAATAGCCTGCTTGGGCTTTTTATTTTTTGGGTCATTAATCAGCCCATACACTCCAAAATGCAATTGTCCAAACAAAGTATGATTGGTACGATTAATTCATACTGCATAATTTTTAAAGTAGAGTTGAACAGTTACGCAAATACCAATCTTTAGATCTTTGATTATTATCTCTTAAAACAAATACAGCTTTGAAACCGTGGTGTCTCGTCACCAAATACACCAACAATTTATTAAATTAGACTTTTGATAATTCTCTCCTAAAATAAATGCAGTTTTGCAATCGTAACATCTCTATTAACACACTAAGCACACCAATAATTTATCACAGATAGATGTTGCAGTGATTCAATTTGGTGGTATAATCTAATATTAAAGGTCGTTTGTGATTAGCAAGTAATTAAATCATACGTTAGCTAATTAAGAATGACTTATGATGAATTCATAAAAGGTTGAATTTTATATGTGTGTGTTGGTGTACAAAATTCAGCTGCGAAGTTCACATATCACCCTTGTGATATTTTAAAAATTATATTGCAAATAATCTATAAACAAAGAATCAGTTAGAGGAATGTCAGCTGCCAGGTAAAGATATTCAACATTTAAGTTAGTAAAATAGTAATTCAGCAGTGAAATTTTTATTTACCATTACATGATAATTTTTATCGCTTTTTATAGACATTAGCTATTCCTGCTAATTTTTCAATATCTTGCCACGTGAGACTCTTGAAAGTAAATTTAATAGATGATTAATTAAGAAGTTTATATGTAACCTTACATTATTTTTTAGTTATAGTAATTTATTACATAATTTTAGAAAAAAATTATACGTAATTTGAGAAAGTACAATGTGTTCTCTCTCACCAGTAACTTTTTATTTTTACTTTAATTGTAGTTTAATTATCGAAAAGCAAATTTTTAAAGTTGATCTTAAAATCAGACTTTCTTCTTAAGTGATTGGTTATTTTGAAATTAGACTTTTTTCTAAAATAGTTGGTTGACTTTTAAATTTTACTGAGATAATTGACTTTTATGTTTAACTCAAATTTAATACTCGTACTTAATAATAAAATTTTTTTATTAAAATATATCAATAGACTTAACTTTGAAATTAAGATAAAATAATAAGTAAATAAATTCTAATCTTAAAATCCTAATTTTTTTGTTGAAATAGTTTTCCTAACCTTTGCATAAGGGAATAATAAGCAATGTCATAGATTTGATGGAATGATTTTAGTCTAATTGCTTTTCATTATTTTTTCTCGAAACAGTGTGTATTTAAAGAAAAAAAAACAATGAAAACATAAGAGTATGTTGAATTAATATAGTGATTGACAAATATTAAAATATGTATTATGTTCTTTTACACTTGCTATAATTATCAAAATCTTTATTCTAATTTTAGTTTTTAAAATATTTTAAACATAACTCGTGATTTAAATAAACAAAAATTGTAGAGTGAAGAAATTATGGAGAACAAATTACAAAATTACTTTTTCTCGCACACGCACACGCACACGCACACGCACACGCACACGCACAGCAACTGGATTCCACAAAAGAGTTCACCTAAGACCAAAAATCATCATACAGGGTGTTGAATGGAGAAAGGTTACTGCCAAAAGAAATCGCATGATAAGCCATTGACTTCACCACAAATCTTATATAATCCTATCAATCCGTCAATAAAATCATGATTTATACACGGGGCCCCCCAGAAAAGCCATTAGCCAATGGTACGTAAAACCAACATCCACCTCCGTGGTCGGTGATAATTTCCACGTGGCACGAATTTATAGGCAGACTTTCTAAAAATATTAATTGTGGTTCCACTTATGGGGCCCACTCACCGCCCTTCCCCGATTTCTTCTTTTTTCCATTTTTGGGTCACTGGCCGAAATCAAGAGGCCACAGGTAATCTTTTACAGGTTTATCGGCCTAAATTGGACGGCACGTCGGACGTCGACTTGTGTCTTGCACGCAGAATCGTACACGAATCGACTGCGTGCTATCGCGAGAAATCTTCAGTTAGCCTCATGCTTTGGGGATCTACAACACAGAAATAATTGGCATATCAAATGCGCTACATAACGCACTATATATAGAGAATTCGGTCAATTAGAGTGCATCATTTCGATTTATAATAGATTTGAAGTAACAAAAACAAGGCATTTTTTTACAAATTTTATAGGGAAATGGACTATATTTCTGTCACTTTAGTGACCATAAACCAAAGGGATGCATTCCTGTTGGTTGAATGCACTACATATAATGGTGTTCTATTGCTCTAAAGCTCACAGATAATTCACTGTATGGTTCGTTATTGCCCAAATGGGTCATACGGTGACAGCATATTTGCAGTATTATAAATCTCTTTTTAATCATGATATTTTAGTTACAGGATAGTAGACAAACATTATATAATATAATTTTATAAATTAGAAAACATTACTTTAAAAGTTTAATAAGAGAAAAATTAAAGTTAGAGGCGTTTTATTACGAGGCTTATGCAATAAGGTCACGCTCTTTATAATGCGTAAACTTTAATTTATTATATTTATAGTTGTCACCTTTTCAAAGGTTTGTTACGTGCCAAATGAAATGATCATTCAATGCTTGTACATCAAGATACGAATTTTCCCCGAAGTAGAAACAAGAAAGAGAGAGCGAGATACATTAACACCATCATCTTCTAGCTCAGCCGTTGATTTCCACAGTGATGAAAAAAAGTGGGTCCTGAGTCAGCAAGGTCGGCATCTGTCTCTATTGTTTTGTATATTCAATGGGGCCCATCATGCTGGAAAAGTACGGCAAAGGTCATGGAATATGCATGAAAGTTGCCACGTCAGAATTTTATTCGTTCCTTCCATGTAAACTATTCCTATTGGTTGACAATGGGACCCAGTGGTGACGCCGCCTCCATGCCGTTTTCAGTCGATACTTGCAAGTTTGCTGACTTAGCTGTTGCATATTGTTTTAATTTTGTGCAATCAGAATTAGTTTCAGCTTCATTATGTGCTTCCAAAAATAGAAGTGAAATAAATGTGTAAAATTTTGAAAAAAATCTTTAACAGTGTGATTGAATTGAAGTTGGCACAGTTGAAAGTTAACCGCTATTCTTCAAGAAAGTGAGGTGAATGATTGTAAGGTCGTTCCCACAGCCAACTGCTCAAAGTACACAAGGGCACAGTACAGAAGAAGATAACGTTCAGTTGAAAATTTGCCACCATTGTTTGGTTTGTCCCTATCAAAATGAAATGTACTTTAAATCGAGAAACCTTATCTTTTGGACATTGTTTGACACTATTACCATACATGCTTATGCTTTTGAAGTCACTGAGGTGAGGTGTCAAATCCCAAGATTCTTCCATCGAATGCCCCACCTGGCCACCCCCTTCCTATTACCTGAAGCCTTTACAGTTCTATATAAACCAATCTCAGTATTGTTCTACGTATCTGGAGCCCTTTTAATTTCTCTACTTAATTTTTCTACACTTTGTTTGCTCCTATAAGTTTTCTTATTTTTGTCTGTAGCATTTCGCTTGGGAGATTAAAATGGCCTCTGTAGAGGTAATACTCAACTTCTAGTGATCATCGAGTTCTAAATGGACTTGTGTTGATCATAGCCTAGTAATTAATCATCGTAACTTTTGTTCCTGATTCGTGTAAATCTATTTGATATTTTATGAATATTTTTAAAGGTTAATTTTGATTCCAAAGGCAATTCAGAAATATTTCTTTAATTTGTTAAGTTTGTGTTTGCAGGTTGAACCAGCAAAGACTGCTCTTGCAGAGGGGACAACTGAGGAGCCAATCAAGGTTGAAGAAAATAAAACAGAAGAGGTAGTCACTGCACCACCAGCCACAGAACCTGTTACTGAAGATTCGCCTTCAGCAAAGGAAGCAGAAGCTGTTGTTGTAACTGAAGAAGATGCGGCTCCAGAAGCTGAAGCCCCAGTCGAGGTTGAGACAAAGGAGGTGGTAGTAGAAGAGGCCAAGGTTGTGACTAAAGATCCTGCAGTTGCAGAGACCGTAGAGAAAACTGAAGAGGAAACTCCCAAAGAAACACCAACAGAGCCAGCTAAAGTTGTAGAGACTGTAGAGAAAACTGAAGAGGAAACTCCCAAAGAAACACCAGCAGAGCCAGTTAAAGTTGTGGAAACCGTAGAGAAAACTGAAGAGGAAACTCCCAAGGAAACACCACTAGAGCCAGCTGATCAGGATGCTAAATTAGAAACTAAAGAATCTGTTGAAGCACCACCAGCAGAACCAGGAGCAGAAGTTGAAGCTAAAAAGGAGGAAGTGAAGGAAGAAGAAAAGCCAGCCGAGAAGCGAGAAGAAGAGAAGCCTGCTGAAGCTGAAGAGAAGAAGGCCGAAACAGAAGTCCCAGCTGTTGAGAAGAAAGAGTAATAAGCTTCTAGAATGTGGCAACATGATCAGTAGTCAGAACTTCGAGGAGCGTTCGTGCGGTGGCTGCTTACTGCTCTTTCTTTTGCTTGCATGTCGAAAATTCGGTGTTTCTTTATCTAGTAGTCTGATGATAACGAATAATATCACCCATTTGCAATTACCAATGCCAACCTATCTCCCCTTGATTGACAAGCAATGCATGTTCCGAGCTTTGTTGTAAAATCTTTGTGTTCAGAGACCGGGTTGGTTTATTGGTGCCAAGTGGGGTTACTCAAGTTTATTTTGTATTCTATGTTGCTTGTTTGCTATATAGAAGCTCCAGTATGTTTGGCTTACTTGAAGAATTATATTAATTAATGCTTTGTTTAATAATTGCTCATACGTTCAACTTTCATCACCTCTTTGCCCTCTACCATCAAGTTTCTGAGTTTTCATCTGGGTTATAACATTTTGCAGCAACATGAGGGTTTGCGCCTGATTCCACTATTAGAGGCGCATATTAACGATGACGATCCCAATTATGTGACTTGTCAGTTGTGGGTAGTGCACACATATTCTTTGCAATGGTTCAGCTAGCTTAGCGCCTCCAAGGAAGCTTCATCTTTCTTTGTTTTGGACTCGTACAATTCTATATATGTTTGGTGTTGAACGGAAAAATTTCGCTTTGGTAAGCAAATAAAATTGGTCGATTGATTGTTCTTCCCAGTATTGGAAAATTTTTCTTTGTATCATCAATGAGGGTGTTGTGGCTCGTATTGCATATAATTCCGTATACACTCCCAAATTCCCGTATCAGCAAATGATATTGGATGCCATATGCAATTGCCATTTATGCAATGGATTTATACTTGGACCGATGGTGGAAGCATGACGGACGCTACTGCTAACAGATATTTATTAATCCTTTTATTATTTATTTGTTTGTTTGTTTTGTTCTGTTGCAATTGTTCTCTATTGAAACTGGCTAAAATAATAATAAGACCGGCCAAAAGGCGAAATCGGACGGCATAAAAGATTTTGTCTTGGAATTAATTTTGTAGATTGTGCGTGAATCTATATGATTAATCTCTACGTTGGAGTATTGTGATATTTGTGGATAATGGTTATAAATTGATTCAAATTTTATTAAATACAAATTTTATTGAAGAGTAATGTAAAATCCCTTATAAAGAATTTTGAGAAATTATCTCCGATAGTCACCTCTTTGTAAGTATTCTTACAACTGAGTGGACCCCAAATTCTTCTTCATTTTAGTTAAAAATATTTTTTTTTGGATAATATTATCTTTAAAATTTAACTAACATATTTAACTCCTACACTTTTTAATTTCTCTCACTTTTCTCCACTCAACTTCTCTCTTTCTCTCACTTTCCAAAACTCATTTGTCTCTTATAATAGATAATACAGTAAATTTAAAAATTTTGATATTGAAATATTGAATTTGCAGTAATGTAAAGAATTAAAGACAGTAATTTTTTAAAAATCTAAAAGTCTTGCTCAATAATTTTAATTGTGAATTTTTCGTTCCAAATTTTGAATTTCTTGCAAAATGAACATGTAAATGAAGTTCAAATGTTGTACTTGGGCTTAAATATGATAAAATAATAATTTTAATTATAAATAATGCAATATTTGATTGAAAATATATTCGTCCAAAATTTTTCATCACTCTTGAGCTTAAGTTCAATGTTAACCTTTTCAAGCGTCCAAATTTTGAGAGTTTCTAAAGAAACTAATTTCAAGAGTTAGATTTTAACGGTTTAGAAAGAAATTGATTTTGAAAATTAAGATTTTGAGAGCTTAGAATTGAACTCATTTTGAGAGTTAAGATTTCGAGCGTTTAGAGAAAAAGAAAGAAATTGATTTTGAAAGTTAAGAAAGAAATTAATTTTGAGAGTAAAAAGAAAATTAATTTCGAGAGTTTAGAAAAAAACTAATTTTAAGAGTTGATTAACTTGATTTTGAGATTTAAAATCTCGAGAGTTGATTTTGAATTGAATTTCGATAGTTGATGAAAAAACTAAGTTAAGAGTGAAGATAATTCTAAATAATAAGATAAAATAGTATTTTTATTTAATAAATAAGCTATTTTTATGTGCACCAATTTTATTGATTTCAATAGCATGTATTGAATTGAGTTTATTTTGGTTCTCAATGCAATTGTTAGTTACTTTTTTAATGTAGCTATATCTAATCAAATTTTATTACTTCTATGATATAGAGATTCGTGGTAAATAAGATTGAATAAGGATGAGTCTTACGTTCAAGGTTTTTTAAGTACCATAACATATGAACAGTTTATATAGAAGTTATACAAATTGTTGAAATAAATTTTGTAGACTTTACTATTAGAATAAAGACATTATATAGAAAGTGTATATAACTAAGAGTTACACTAGTTATACCAATTGACATTGTGAATAAATTAGACTTTAAATTTTTTATAACTAAGAAATAGGATTTTATGAATGGGGTAATGGACATTATGTACACAACTATTAAGCCATTGATACATTGTAAACATTTGAACTTAAATAAGGAAGGACCTTTTACACATCTATTTTATTCTGCAAGTAATAGCAATAAAGTGAAATATTCAATTTTTGTTATGCCACTAAACTATCAGTTTATTACTTTAAATTATCTTTAATATTTTCTTTTATCTTAAAATATGGACAAAGAACCCACTGGTGATGGAGACTGTTCTCTTGACTGATATAATGAGAATTTTGCACATTACTTATTTGATTTTGAGGCAACTATTACTCAGCCACAATTTGATACCCCTAATATTATACTAGATCATGCAAGTGGAATATATTATTGTGATAAAGAAGAAATTAATCTAACTAGAAATGTTTGCGATAGGCTATGCAATTAAAGTAGCTTAATGACTAGTTTATTTATGTCAATTGATTCACTTATCTCATACCCTAAAATCTTTTGGAGTATGACTAACAAGAGACAAGGCTGGCCCTATCTCCCTAAGTTTCTATTAACATATACTTGACTCTCATAATCTATTGTATACAAATTATACGTGTTCCCATAAAACTTAACCTATGAACTAACAAAATAATATATAATAACTAACTTCATGCATATAAATAAAATTTAAGACTTAGTGTATAAAATATACATTACACAAGTCTTTATATTTACATTACACGTTTATACATCTCAAAATATATAACAAATGACTATGCATGAATAGACATAAACTCTAGTAACTACCCTTCAATATCCTGCTCCACTTATTTGTCTTTCAAACATCTATCAAAGCACTAACAAAACTGTGATGTGGTACGAGATAAGTATTTAGGAAGAATTAATGAGTGAATAAAATATGAGTAAAGTTATTATAAAATAAAAAATTGGCGTGATTAAACTAATAACCACATATAAACGTAAGTCATATATATCACCATATACATACACATGTATGATAAATATATAAATCTTGTACATCACTATAATAGTCCTGAAGGACAAGATTGTATACTCTTATCATAAATATTATCTCATTTATATTTATATATCATATACATATATTTATAAGTATACATGGCATGCATATGTCATGCTTTTGGTCTATGTCTAAGGCTATGCACTTGATTGAACAGAAGGACATCTATACCTAGGGTTACACACTTGACCAGGCAGAGGAACAAAACTAAATCCATGGATTAGCGCTACAATATTTTTATGTTTTAGTGCATATGATGCAATAGCACATGTGCACACATGCAATTATCACACACATAAAGTAATAATTTTATAAAGCATCCTAACCAGATAAAAATATTGTCTACATACAATGTTATAACATTTATATAACACTTATCTCATAAAGCACTTCTAAATCATACATAATAACATATATGTTAAATTATCTTATAAAACTATTCTAATCATACCATAATAACATATATTCTATAACTAATTTTTGATATTTTTTTATTCATTTTATGCTAACATACATTCTCTAAATAATTTATAGAGCTCTACTAATTCTATCATACTGTCATATATACTAACTCAAACTCATAAGGTATCAATTAATCATATCGGACTAACATGCATGCTAAACTCATCAGTACTATTACTTATATATATATATATATATATATTCTACATAATTAATCTATATCATCAAACATCTCTTAACATAATTATATTCCATTCATACATGTATAAATATAAATATAATATCTAAAGCATGAAGAATATATAGTTGTTTTTACTCACTTGTAAATATATTACAACATTCTCAATCTTGTATATGTATGTATATATATAAGCATAACTTTTAAAAATGCAAATAAAATGTATTTGTCCATACTCACACATAAAATATTTTTAGAACTCCTAACATATTTAGAAATTTTGAGTTTATATATATTCATATAAATATATATTTTGAAAACATAAAAAAAGTTAAAATCTTATCTAATTTTCATTTAAAACATATATAAACGTAACTTTTAAAATAATTTAAAGAAAATATAGTTGAATTTACTTCTGTGTAAACAATTTAAAAGTTTTCATGGAACTTTAAATACTAAAAAAAAATATTTAATGATCCATTCACAAATATGCCAATCAAAAATCTTAGCTAATCCATATTTGGTGGAGTGACTTGCGGAAAATTTATAACAATTAAAATATAATAACTTTATCAAAATAGTGAGCAATATTATAACACTTATATCTCACCCATTGTGCATTAGATTTGTTTATGTTATACACCATTGGAAACCTTATTAAGTCTATTTTCTAATGGTATATGATTCATGAGCTAATTCAAAATATAAACTAAGTTACACCTAAAATATTACTTATTGTTCAGTGATATACTACCTAGCACTATTGTCATATTTTAATCATTGTCTAGAATGCATACTAGTGAGATTAAAGCTAATTTTCATACATAATCTAGATCTATATGCCTAGTTTCATTGAAAAGAAAAAACTGTGCATCAATTGAAATTATAAAATTTGAAATAAGGCTCTTAAAGTACACACTATTCAAGTGAGATTTTTTGGACAGATTTGATCAATATAAACCAATCAAACTCTAATCATGTTTTTCTAACTTATTAATCACTAAAAAATCATCATTCCTCTTAATTATCTATCACAACAACACTTAACATCATATTCTACAAAAACAAATCACATAAAAGTATAAAAGTGAGCATAGTTACCTTGGGTTTACACTTGATGCACTAATTTTAAAGTTCAATTGAGTTCAAATCTAAAACTCTAAGATTCAATTCTTAATTTCTTTATTTCTATAGATTAGAAATTTTTAGAAGCTTGGAAAAGATGAAAAAAAAGATAAAAATGAATTTTGGATAAGCTTGCTTAAAAATTTACTAAGTTTAAAATTGGTTAAACTCACTTTATAACCTGTTTGACCGATTACACCCTTATCTCTTCTTTTTTTTCTTTAAAATAAATATAACTCATGATTTTATCAAAATATTTGACATTTAGGATCATATCTAACATGTACTAATTTATGAAAATCAAAATTGCATGAAAATCATACATCTTTGAAAAAGATAAAATTAAAGCCAACAAAATTCAAATGGAGAAATGTTTTACAATTGGAAAAATCAATTCCCTCTATCTTAACATAGCCATTTACCACCAACCCTACTTTATAGTGAACATTATTCTTGTTTAAAAAGCTATCTTTCTTAATATATCTATTTGCATTAATTGTCTTCTTTTTCTTGAGCTAGCTCCCAAGTCTTATTCATCTGAAGAGTGCATATCCTCTTTCATGGCTTTTTTTATTGACTAATTTCTAAACATCAAACTCGTTCACTAGTGACCATCAATTGTAGTTGGATACATATAAGTTACCATATTTGTATAGCAAAGCAAGTGTTATTTTATAACTGTACCTTTTTCAATACAATTGATAAAAGTTATTATAAAGATCTTTGGGTTAAAATCTCTTTTTTATTTGACTCTTCTACTACCATAGGGGTGCTTTCATCTACTAGAATAACAAAACTCTACTTGTTCTAAAGTACTATCTATTAGCTCAGTAATTTTCATTGTTACCTTTTTCAATATGGTAGACTTAATAAAGTTAAAATCTATGCTAAAGATTATTTTTTGTCTCTAAACACCAAATGCTTCAGTAATTTCAATTACCACCTTTTTTTAAAATAGTATATTCAACAAAGGTAACATCTATGTTAAAACTTACCTTTTCTCTTTGGATACCGAATGATTCCTTAACATAATGCTATACAGTAGAACCAAAACACATAAGGAATCATAATCTTTACGAATTTTTGAAAACCATTTCTTTAATGAAATTTTTTGACAATAACAAAAGATGGTTGCCTAGGTGACTTGCATATGTTACTGCCTCAACCCAAAATTTTCCTCCCATCCTAACCTTAGACAACACAAACCAAACATTTACTAGCAATGTTCGTTTCATATATTCTGCCTCCTCATTTCATTATGGTGTATCCATTATTATAAAGTCTTACAATTTGTAAATTTCATAAATGGATCCCTTATATACTCTCTACCATTATCTGTTCAGAGACACTACACTTGATCCTTCTATTTTTTTTTTTTAATATTTACCATTTTTTTTTTTCAATTGGTGGAAAACTCTCCACACATTATCTTAGTGTTCATTGTGAAAATCCATACTTTTTAATATATTTTGGTTACTTTTCTTCAGTGGTAATGTCTAGAACTTTCTAAAAGAAAACGTCCAGAAATTCACTTTGCCCAAAATCAAAATGACTTATGCCAACAAAATCTCCATGCAAATTATAGCAGTTCTTGCCTACTGCTGTCAATGTGAATATTTTTGTGCTGTTTGTCATCTTTGCTATATTACTATTTAATAGCCATCATGAGAAATGCTAATAGGCCAAAGAAATTTTTTTTGGTGCAGAAGATTAGATTAAACTACAATCATAAAGTATATTAAGAAAACCTTAACTCTAATACTAATTATTGTGAAACTTAGGCAATATTTCACTGATAACAACAGATTTACCATATTGTATGTGTGAATAGAGTGTTAACGGTTGTACTAAAAAATCATAAAGGTAAAATTTCAAGAAAAATTAGGGGGATCACAAATAATTTTGCTTAAAATATAATTTTCTTAAACCTAATTTTTTGTTTAAATATATAATTTAATAGCACAATATATCGCTGCAATTACACTTGATAATAATTTATTAGATTGCCCAAATAAAGAACACCAAAATTTTGCCGTCAATCAAATTTCTCGTATCTATATCTTTACAGTTATTCTATACCACACAACTAGCTTAACAAATATAATTCAGTATCTCCAACAATGATACTAATATCTAAACTCTAAACCAATTATAATATCTAAAAACTAGCAACCAACACTTAAAATATAAACTCTAATACTAGTTGGTTGTGCTCAACGAAATTGTTAAGATCTCTATTTGTAAAGGCTAAGGAGCCTATACCCACATTTGCAGATACAATTTTTAACACTTCGCTACATATAACAAAATTTATTAAAGTGAAATTACTCAAAAGCATTTGTTGTATTAGTAACGGTATTGCCCACAACCATTTCTGGACACAAAAATCAATCAATTCCAAACACAACAAAAGCAATATGGAGCGAGGAGGAGGGGAGAAAAGTCAGAAATACGCAGCAATAATTATCCATAACCAACCAAAAAGGCAATTGATGTTACATTCAGCTATCCACCATGTGAGATCCTAAATAAATCTCAATGCATGTAACAAAAAGAAAAAGGCAAAAAAACTAAAGCATATATGAGAAATATGAAATATCCCACAAAACAATTTTATTTATTGGGTCCATACCATATCCCATCAACATCATAAAAGCATGCTAATGGTACTAATGGGGTTGGTAATTGTTAATTGATTTTCTTATAAGAATACTTATCTAGTGGCTGAGAATTTGTTGCGTATCGAATATTGATAAATTGTCAATCTGTCTAAAAAGAATAGCTATCATATTTGTAACGCTTACTTTATACTTTTTTTTATGTAGACTAATATAATAAAAATATATTATTACCATATATTTAGATAATTTATTTTTCTTTTATTTTTGTTAATTTTTAATTGGTCTCATAAAAATATAAAATTATACGATTATATAATATTATTATATCAATTTATATAAAAAATTTTAATAAGGCTCTTGTATCCTAGTATTACCGTGTATATAATCTACATTATCTATTTTATAACGACAGTTAATTGATGACTTAAGGAGAACGCACTTGTTTTGTGTTTTTTTATTGCCTAATTAATTAAATTTCTATCTTTAATTAATTGAGTAGTTATTAGCGAACCAATTAGGAGACTAGGTTTATCCAACAACATGTCCATAATTTAGTCAAACAAAAAAAAAAAAGAAAAGAAAAGACACAAGTGTTGGGATGGGGTTTCATTTTGGTCAACAATGTTGGGTGGTGAATTTAATTAGTGGGTCTAATGAAAGAGATTATATGGGGAGTTTTAGGAAGAGAAACGCGGAATGATGTTAATGGGTCAAAAACATGGGGTGATTATCGATTTTTTGTTAGCTGGACCATAATGGAATTTGCAAATAATTAAGAGCTCGTTGTTTGATATCAAAGACGCGTTGGCGTTGAGAAAAATAAAAGGGAAGTTTATATGACCTATACAATTTTCGTTTACTTTTTATTTCTCCCAATGCATGCTTGATGTCAGATATCCTTCAAATGATTTACGCAAATGCCTTTTCATCCCACCACCACCACCACCAATAGATAGATCTCTAATTACTGCCGAAACACTAAAATCATACACTAATTAATTAATAAATTAATAAAATAAGCAATTAATTCAATAAAAAATTATTTTATATGCTTCTATGTCCTTGTAGTTTATGTTATCTTAATTCCATGTAGTATATGATTATATATTACGAACTCGAGATAAGCAATGCCCAAAAATAAATTTGTAAAAGAAAATGAAGTCCATGTGTCTAAGCAAATAGTTTACCTGGTAAAAATTGCCTTGTTCTAGTTAAACGTTTGGTTTTTTTATGGCAATTAAAACAAGCTAACCGGTTTTGTGGACTGGATTCTGGAACCTATAAATATGATAAACCTAAATGAACCGACCGTAATAAAAGCCATTGATAGGACCCCAAGAAAAGCAGCTTCAATAACAAGTTAATTTTGATAACCAAACCACTTAAATCCAATTGAATCATTATCTTTCACAATCTTTGTGTTCGTTATCAATCAGATCTTCAAACTCGAAATCACACGGTTTAACGTTGGATCGCTGGAAACGATTAAATAAGAAATTAAACACGTGATTTGTAGATAAACCTAACGTCAAAAAAAGAAATTGCTGCTGGGAAAATTTAATCCAATACACCAAACTCAAAGATGTAAATGATTTATATGACAAAGATGAGAAATAAAACTAAGAAATTCCTGTTTTCTTTGTTCTAAAGTTTCCGATCATATTCATAGCCATAAAGCGCCAGCATCTTTCAAAATAGGCACCAAATCGCCAGAAATATGAGTAGCCATTACCTGATCCAATCCACCAAACAATTTCCCTCCAACGAAGACAGCAGGGAATTGGATAATTCCATCGTTCATCTCTCTTTTCTCGCTACGAATTCTCGACAGTTCCCCGACTACAGTACGTTCATCGGCGGCGTCCACCTCGAATACCACAGGGTTCACACCGTGCCCTAGAAGCAACGTTTTCACGACATGGGACATACAACATCCACGTCTCCCGAACACCACGACGGCATTCTCGAACACCGTTTTCTCCACACATTTTCCATCACTGAAAACCGCTTGCTCAATTCTGAAGTTTAATCCATGCTGCTGCGGCGACATGTTGCCGGCGGATGAGGCGGGAGGGTGAAGATAGTTTCGATAAGGGATTGTTTCTTGCATGGAAAATCAATAATCTATGCACAAAGATTGTATTTTTTGAGAGGGTGCACATACGATAGGATGGTGGTGAAGGAGATTTTGAAGCAAGTTATATTCATTTATATGGGAAGATATAATTAATTTTAAATAAATAAATAAACGGAAATGAAGAAGACTATAACGTCAACGGCAGTTACGCGTTCTAGTACGTCAGAGAAACTGTTGGTGACGTGGTTTTACGTCACCGCCTAGTAGACGGAATTCCCGGCTGCTGCGTATCAATGAACTTGACCTTGTGAGTTGCAGTTATCTTTTCTCTAGAAATGTAGCCCAATAGTTTTGAAGATAACAACAATGTTTTATGAATCCATACAAACAAGTCCTACAGACATTTTACAAACACGATAACAAATGTAATTCCATACCAAGCGGATCATCTATACCATAACAAAAATTGACATTTAATAGATGACTGGGGTACAATGTTAAATGTCAAAAAAATAATGTGCTTATAAAATTACATTAATGGTGATAATATTCAATTGATGTGAGCATGACGTACACACATTATTATTACAAAATATTATTGTATGTTACTAGATAACTCTTTTATTTCCTCATAATTATGAAAATATTTGATAGGACCATTTTCTTGACCAATCATTTTCTAAGAGTATTTGGAAAAATAATATACAAATAATAACATTATACGAGGTAATTTATATTTTAATTGATATGCCATGCAGCATATTATATTTTTATAATTAATATACAAAATTATTATATTAAATATAAATAATATAGTCAATAAGTACCAATCAAAGTATTAAATTGTTCGGCTTAGAAAATTTAATATCTATAATAAAAAATTTAAAATAAATTAAATTATAATTTTTCTTTTAATAATATTTTAAAAAATCGATACATCACAAAAGTTTTTTTTTGTATATTTTAATTGAATTTTGTGATGAATATTTTTAAAATACTTACTAAAATTTTTTTATTTGATATCTTATATTTTTTAATATATTAAAATTTAATATTAATTATTATATTAAATATTAAAAATTAGTATAAATAATAAATAAAAAAAAAAAAATTGTTCATTAGTTTAAGCTGTTTTCCTTGCAAATTGTCTACCATTCTATTCTCCAAGTTGGACACATGCCTATAATCAGGACAAAAGCGTTCCTGGCCTGTGATAAGCGTACACGTCATCCACAAAAACAAAACCACTACACTCGTGACGTCGCTTCATCATTGGAAACTGGTTGCTTCCGTACGACCCGCACTGTCCTCTGTCCACGTGTCCGATCATGTCTTCATTCTCTCTCTGTTAGCTGATGATTCAATGATTTATGAGCCATCTGGGACCCACCTTCACAATTACGTGGACCTTGGCTTGGACGATTACTTATCCATCCCATTCTTTAATAAATATTAATAAGGAGAATAACAAATATTTTTTATAATTTTTTAAATAATAAATATTTTATATTTTATAATAATTTTTTTTAATTTTTTAAATTTAATTTTTTATAATATAATAATTATTTTTTTATTTTTTATAAAAAATATATATATAGTACATAAATCTACTATTAAAAATTATATAAATTTTGATTAATAAAATTTATATTTTAAAAAGATTTTAATTTTTTATGATATAACAATTATTATACTTTTAATTTTTATATTTTTATAAAAATTAAAAGTATAATAATTGTTATATCATAAAAAATTAAAAAATTATCTTAACATAAAAATTTTGTATAATATTCAAATTTTATAAAAAAAGTTTTATAAAATATAAAAGAAATAATTATTATTTAAAAAACTTATGAGTTATTTGTCACTGCCATGACGTTCTGGGGGCGGTCAGACTACTAGGGATTTGTTACGGTATTACGTGTTAAACACCACAAAATGTACAAAAGCTTGCGTAAGGTGATATATTATCTAATCCTGTAAGCCCCATTCAGTGACTTAAGTACACTGCGTGAAGAGAACATTCTGAATTTTGTCACGGTCCATCTACATGTTTCGGAGCCCCTACAATTTCCACATAATTCTACATAGCATCTTTTTTCTTTTTTTAATTTGCAAGGAAAAATATTTAGGACTACAGATGCCTTCATTTAATTATTTATAATTAAATTTTAATAATCATATTTAATCCTTATTATAAATTCAAAGTGGCACTATTTAATCGACTAATTACTTGACTTTAGAATTAACCAAGCAAAAGACTCGAACAAAATCAACGGTGGCAAATGATTCCTCTACAAAAATGAGAGTATTCGCAATTGTGACGGGCCCATATCCCAGTCCACTTTCCGGGGAGCGTTGCGAAGACTTAGTCATCCCTTGCGTTTCTAATTCCATTGTGTTCTTTTATTTTTTTTGACGCTCGAAAGAAGCTTCTTTCTTGTTTTACTCCGTAAATGCCAATCAAAACGAGGACCGTGTATTTATAAAATATTAGATTAAGGTGGTGTTTATATTTTGGCACGAAAATGTGACACAAATTTGAATTTAGTTAAAATCTGAATATAAATAATATATTTATTTTGTTATCTTTAAATGTCTAAATATAAATGTTAAGTTATTTGATTTTATAAAACAAAATTTTAAAAATAATATTTTGACATATTTACCCTATTAAAGTGATGTGAGAATTGAAAAATATTAAAAACTTGTATTTTAACAGTATTCTAAATATGTAAATATAAAAATTTATTATAATAATTTAATTATTATATAAAATTAATTATAAAATCTTATTTTATAAAAAAATGAAACTCCAATATTTAGCTAATCTAATGACTTAAAAATTGTTATTAATTTATCTCTGATTTAAATTATAGATAACATATCAAATAATTAAAATTGACATTGTAATTAAAAATTAACAGCATACTGATTTAAAGTCATAAGACTAAATCATGACATACATAAAATCATTTGCACAACAATTATGTAATAATACAATAAAAAGTAGTTAAATAAATAGTTATATTAATAATTAATCATAACTTTAATTTAAATTTAAATACATAAGATTCATAGTTAGATTAGGAAATAAATTAATAATTTAATAATATTATTGAAAAATAGAATTATTATCATATTCAGGCGTATTTCTATTCATATACGAGTTAAAAATTTTTGATTTAATTACATTCATACTTTTATAATGAATTTTCAAACATAAATTAGAAAAACAAACAACTTTTAAGTATCTAATATCTGAATTTTAAATTTTAGATAAAAAAAAAAAAAAGAAAAAGAAAAAACAGATCCTAAATATAAACACACACACACACACACACACACACAAGAAATCAAAAATCCCGTCCAAAGTTTGCCATGCCTAAGCAATTCTTGATTCTTCGTAATTAAATATTACATTATTTAATCAATAAAAAGTTTTTATTTATAACCTAATTTATTACTTCATTTTTTATCTATATTTCAATCGAAAAATATCTTATAATGAAAGAGGAATTAAGTATTATTTCTTATGTTGGTATATGCCCTAAGATCCAATAATAATTTTGGACATTTATTGATTATGTATCATAATATTATTATATTAATATATTTAATTTTATTATTACATATTTGTGTTTTATATAAATGTAATAATACTCTTAGAATAGTTGGCTT
>JAWDEX010000001.1:1338249-1358565 GCA_035221805.1 Trichilia hirta | reverse complement strand
TTGCTCTTTATTAATTAATTACTAAAAATTAGTGATTATAAAATTAAATTTATTTAATTTACTAAAAATGATATATATATATACCCTATTATATTTGCTGCTTTTGTTGTTTTTGTGGTTTACATACGATCACACACTATCAACTATACGATAGTCTAAGCCCATACAAATTGGTACCTTATTTAGAAAAAGAGTAGTAAAAAATACACTTACTTCAATGGAATGTGAAGATTTTTACCTTACTCAGATTTAATGCAATGTAAACATTTATACCTGACTTAAGTTTCAGAAAACAGATATAGTCAAATGGTAAATCAAGTACTTTAGCATAGTTACCATAAGATAGTCTAGGCTTATATAAATTTGTACCTTATTTAGATAAGGAGTAGTAAAAAATACACTTACTTTAATACAATGTGTAAGCTTTTAGCTTACTGAAGTTTTAGAAAACAATAGTGTGTGAGATGCGTTAGTATAACTACCATATGATAGTTCAGATCTATACAGATAAGGTATAAAGTGTTATAAAAAGTGTGTGAGGTACTTTGGCATAGCTACTATAGGGTAGTCCAGGCTCATATAGATTTTTACCTTATTTATAAAAAGGGTAGTAAAAAATAAACTTACTTCAATGTAATGTGAAGATTTTTACCTTACTCAGATTTTAGAAAACGGGTGTAATGAAAATATGTGTAAAATACTTTAGTATAGCTACTATATAATAGTCCAAACCTATATAGATATGTTATGACATGTAGTAAAAAGGTTAATAAGGTACTTTTAGCGTAACTCCCATACTATATTAATACAATGAAAGGATTTATATCTTATTTAAAAAAGTGCAGTGAAAAATACACTTGCTTTAATGCAATGTAAGCATTAATACCTGACTTAAGTTTTGAAAAACAGATGTAGTTAAATGATAAATCAAGTACTTTAGCATAGCTACCATAAGGTAGTTTAGGCCTATATAAATTTGTACCTTATTTAGACAAGGAGTAGTAAAAAATACACTTACTTCAATGCAATGTGAAGACTTTTAGCTTACTCAGGTTTTAGAAAACAAGAGTAGTCAAAATGTGCGTGAGGTGCTTTAGTATAACTACCATATGATAGTTCAGATCCATACAAATAAGGCATAAAGTGTTATAAAAAAGATTAGTAAAGTACTTTTATAATAACTCCCATACAGTATTAGTATAATAAAAGAATTTTTTTTATTTAGAAAAGACCAGTGAAAATTGCACTTTCTTTAATGCAATATAAGCATTTATACTTGACTCGAGTTTCAAAAAATGGGTGTAATTAAAAGATAAGTCAAATACTTTAGCATGACTACTATAAATTAGTTCAGACCATATAGATTTGTGCCTTGCTTAAAAAAGGAGTAGTAAAAAATATATTAAGTATCAATACAATGTAAAAACAAGTGTAGCCGAAACATGTGTGAGGTACTTACTAGTATAGATATCATATGCTAGTTCAAATTCATAAAGATGAAGCAAGAAGTGTAATAGAAAGATTAATAAAGTACTTTTCAGCATGATTCTGATGCAGTGTACTTTAGTATAGCTAAACAGTGTTACTCTAGACCCATAGAGATAAGAAAAAGGTTAGTAAACTCATTTGGTGTTGAAGGCCTAAAGCAGAGCCTAATGATTTTTAAAACTAAAATGAATTTGCCTGGTCCATGCAGGTCTCGAACCTGCGACCTTCGCGTTATTAGCACGACACTCTAACCAACTGAGCTAATAGACCTATGCGCATTGCTTTTTATATTCATCTTATATTTTACCCTATTTTTGATTGATAGAATTGATTTTATAAGTAGTTTCGATTATAGGAGCCATAAAATATAATACTTCTAACTTTATATGGATTTCTCGTCTTTTTGTTGTAGCCATAGCTTCATATTTCAACTATCGAATTCAAATAATTAAACCTCCTCCAAGTTTTTAACATCTTTCATAGGGCTTGGATTATGCAAAATTTAATTAAATTTTTATTTGATTTATAAATTTGCAGACTAAAAATTTTTAATTTTTATCAAATTCACTAAGTTAAGTATTAAAATTTTTTTATTCATTTTAATTCACAAATTGAAGAAGTAAACTGGCATTTGATGCAATCCAATTCACTAAAAGAAAATTTTTTTAATTCAAAACTAATTTATTGCAAATAAAAAATATAATTTCAATACAATGTATTAATAAATAAATTAATTAATTAAAAAGAAATTCTCTTTAAAATTTTAAATAACTATATTAATTTAAAATAAAATAATACAAAAGATGAACCTACAAGTATATTATTTCAAAACTACATAACACTAAAAATAAATATACAATTACACTAGTTTAAATTAAACATTGTCAAACATAAGTATGTAAAAATAGTGAGTATAAGTTTATAAAAAAAAGTCATAAGTTTTCATATAGCACTGTTGATTCCACTAAATATCATTTAAATTTGAATAAATATAAGAATAATATAAATAAAAGAACTTTTTTTTTTTTTTTTAACCAAGGTGTCCGGGCCAGCTTACACGCACCTCGACTATTCCTCGGGGGAGGCTAGCGCAGCATCCCACCGCCACGACCCCCCACTTAAATTGCAGCGCATCCCAGGAATCGAACTCCAGACCGTGCGCCTAACCACACAGTCCAGAGCTCGTTCCTACCAACGGGACTAACCACAGGTGGGTAAATAAAAGATATAATCATAGAAAATACAAGGACATCGTTTTCTAATAATGAATGAATTACTTTCTGCATGCGAGGATTTAGCTTTTAGTTCGATTTAGGAATTTTCTTTTTCTTTTTATTATATAATAGAATTTACGTAATTATTTTATACATAAAAATAAAGTTAAATTACTTGACATATTTTAATTGATCAATAGAATTTTTATTTTATTAAAAATCAAATAAATTATTATTTATTTATATATTTTTAATATAAATAATAATTTAACAAATATTAGTTTGCAAATTATGAATATTTTACAAATTTACAATATAAACCTACAATTTGATCCACATTACGAATTTTATATTTTTCAATTTGTATATGATGCATCCTTATAAGAATTTCAAAATTTTTAAACAGTCCACTAAATAAGATAGAATGGATTATATGAACCACCCCGAGGTTCGGGTAATTTAGGTGGACGTTTAAGCTTATTTGTATGGTTTACACAAAATTTTCTAGTCAAGTTTCTCGGAAAATTCCAGCTAAATGGAACACATATTTTTTAGTCATTGCCGGTTGCTTTTCTCACTTTCACAAGGCTATAAAGTAAGCTTTAAATGGAGACTTGATAAAGCATAATTGCTTTTAATTTTCTAAAAAGTTTGGAAAAACTCCATTAGTCAAAACCCCAGTCCCTGAATTTTAGTTAAATAATATCTAGAGGCAATTATTAAAGTTATTATATTTAATAAATTATAATTATTAATGTATAAAAAATATTTATTAATATATATTATATATAATAAATATAAAATCTTTATCCAATGCTCTAAAAACACTGTTTAGCAAAATCTACACGACCATACAGAACAAAAAATAATAATAATAATAATAATAATAATAAAGAAGTAGCAACAACCCAATTTCAATAACATAACGTAATAAAAGATTTGTTTAAAAATCAAAGCAATAAAAGAAATCCGCATATATATCCTTTAAAAAACATAAATTATAGACTCAATAAAATCCTTTCTTACAAGAACAAGACCAGACATCCTGAGACTGCCAAAACCAACTGACTCCGAACACCCGAGTTCATGATCTTGTGGGAAGAATTTTTTGCTGGTGAAGATTTTGGAGAACCACTATCACTTGCATCAGTTGGAGCATCTGCAGTTGGAGCATCTGCAGTTGGAAGGACATCCGGAGCCGGAGCCGGAGCCGGTGCTGACATTGGAGGAATATCAGTACCAAAGATCGCTTCAGGAAGAAGGACTTTATCAACTTGGTACAAAGCAACAGGATCAGTTGAATGGACACTAGAACTAACTTTCGTTCTTGTCCATCCTGAGTCAATGTGGACAGTTCCAGAAACATCAGAGAAGTTCAATTTGTAATCTCCACCAGCATATGTGTTAATGGGGCTTAATTGGCTAAGGTTTTTGAAGTCAGCCAGGGAATAGTAATGTGGCAACCCATGGAAAAGGCAGAGTTGCTTCAGTTGATCCTGAGTGAGATTGGACAAAGAAGGCTTCTTGAGAGATTTGAAGGCATCATCTTTTGGCACAAAAATGGTAATTCCTTCTTCAGTGGTGTTGGCTTGGTTTTGGAAGGTGTCAATGACCTTGGTAGATTGAAGGAGGTTAAGGAATGTGTGGAAAGGGCCGGCAACGGTGAGTAAATCAGTGAGGTTCACATTATCGGGAGCCGGGGCTGGGGCCGGAGTTGGGCTAAATGACGGAGGACTGGCAGCTTTTTGAGCATTTGCTACAGAGCACAAAAGCAAAAGTGCACCGATCATAAAAGCAGTGGAAATTCCCATTTTTTCCACAATTTTTATGTTGCCTTCTAAGGTGATTAGACTGTCCAAATTCCTGTAAAAACTAGAATCGATTAGCACTAGATCTCAGCTTATCAATTCAAGACTCAGTTTTATCCCAAGAAAAAAAAATATTACTCTGTTAGCAAAGCTTATTAAACTACAATGGGAGTGAAATTTTGAGCAAAGCGATACTAAATCTAAGCCCCAACGTCAAGAGAGCCAAAAAAAGGTAAACCTTTTTTTTTCGTATTCACCAAACTATAACCCATACACAAGTTTTCTGCAACACCGAGTACACCATACTTACACAAGAATTGAGTAAATTCGATCTATGAGCAGCAGTATACCAAAATCAGATCTTGATCAATTCACTCAAGGGAAAGAGATTCTACAATGTAATACATTAAGACCATGCAAGCATTGAAATGAGTACAAACCAGAAATAAGATTCCGAAGAAAGAACCCAACTGAGAAAACATCAAAAGCTTAAAACTTTAGTCCTAAACTCAGATCAAATCACATTACATCATTTCTCAGTAAACCCAAGTCAACGAAATACAGTGAAATCAAGAGTAATCCGACGCACAATTTGCATCGAGAACGACAGATCTAGATCAGCTTAACACTATAAAAAGTTTTTCAAAGAAATCCCAACTGCAAAGAGAACAAAATCATCAAATGACAACAAAAAGTAAAGCAAGAGAACCAGAGGGAGAATAGAGGTCAGCTGAGAACAGAGCTTGACAGACACTGACCTGATCAAGCGGAATTCAGAGAGAGAGAGAGAAGAGAGTGAAATTGTTGATGATAATACCGCAGCCGAACTAAAATGTCACTGAAACTATATAAAGATTGAATTACTAGTAAAATAATAATTAAATAATGCCAACAAAAGTTGTGAATAGTGATGGTACCAGCTGGTGGGGGAAGGACAGGAGAGGAGAAGAGAGGATTGACATAAAGGTAATGAACACAACTGTGAGAGCAGGTGGTTTAGTGTACAAAAATTTACATATTCCAATCCAATTCTTTCAATATTAAGCTTTTAAGTATTTCACATGAAAGATGACAAAGAAAGTCTAAATTTCGAACCTTGGGATTTTATAACTACTTCCTTAAAAGAAAAATAATTTCTTTAATGTAATTACTTTGAAGAAAAGTGGTCCATGGAGTAGGGTGCCCTTTCCTAATCACTCTTCACCTTGTTAGTTTTCTTACAATCTTTGAGACATCGACCTTCAATCATTCCAATCTACTCCATCATTTCCATAATCTCACTCATTTTAATTTTATCATAAGAAACTGGTACACGTGGACCACATGTAATTTTTTGACCGATGTCCATACGCTGCTTTTTATGAATATTTGATACAATTTTCTTTGATTAGTCTTTTCATTTCTAAGAAATTCAGTTACTTAATAAATAAAAAAAAAATAGTGTGACGCCAAATAATATTATCTCATATTCACACGAATTTCAAAAGAAAAAATAATAGGGAAAATTTTGTCCTATTATTTCTGCCTACTGATAAATGACAAAAGTGAAAAAAAAAAAAGAAAAAAAAAAAGAGAGAGACTAGAAACATGGGGGAAAAGTTTTACTAGCCGGTTAAGTTAATAAACTACCGGGATTCATTTAAGGAAATTGTTGAAAATATAGGGGGCTTTGATATTAAGTGTGTCAACTAGTTTGGGGCCCGCCATGAGATTTGGGCCAATAGGCATTGCCTGTCGGGTTGTTTGTTCCCTACAAAAAGACAATGCCAACTGTTTTCATTGGAATTTGGATGCCTCAATGATGCAGAGCCAAATGCGCACACGGGACACCTCCAACGACGCACCGCTCGGCTATTTTAGCAAAACACTGCTTACACTACATGGCACGCGGAACCAGGGAAACGACATCGTTGCCTTCTGTCTTACGCACACCGACACTAATTCACTAATATAATTATTTGATTAATGTTTATGCATAATTTATGAATTTTCTTCATTGGCTCGATAAGAAGGAGATCGCATTTCCGTCTTATTTAACACACATAAGTTTCAATCAAACAATTAATGAACAAATATAATTAATAATTTTAAGAGGCACTAAAAAATTAATCATAAAAACTGATGCGCGTGAAGTTTCTTGGAGAATGCAATCAAGTAAAGATAAGATTACGTTAATTAATCACATAACTTTATTAACATTGACTTGAAGACGTGGGATTTGTGCGTCGGGAGGTGGGGTGGCAATATCAATTACGACAAAATTTGGTTGGCTAGGTTTGGCATTTTCGGCACATGAACCTTATTGAAAAAAGTTGACTAAGTTTTTTTAATTAAGTTAATGAATCATGATTAATGAGGATGGTTTTATTGATAAAACTAACTGAAATTATCATCCTTTGTGTCCCATTGGGGTTGAGGGTCACGTTCGCGTATTAAGTCAATGTTCAATTCGTTATGGTTAAGTCATTAATGATATAGTTAAATGGTTAATCAAATATTCAACCTATCACGCTTTGCTTAAGTTTCCACGGCCAAAAACGAAAACAAAATTTAATGTCGTAACAAGGTCCTTAAGTTTTTCTATGTTTTTAAATATTCACTTGTAATAAATAAGTTCCTAATCTCTATTAAAATCAAATTTCAAAATTTAATATTGTAAGAGTAATTTTATTATCTTAATAGAAATTTAAATGCTATTATGACTAACATTTGTAGAATAATAACACATATCAGTTATGTCTATGGAATAAATGTTGGTATAATAAAATTTAAGAAAAGACATGTTAAATATCGGTAAATTACGATGAAATTATTGTTGAATACATGAATATGATGTCATATCTAATTGAATATTTAAATAATTTTATTTTGACAAGAAAGAAAAGACAGAGAAGAAGGTTCGAATTGTATAAAATATTATTATCCATCTATGTCAAGCAAGAAAGGGCTTGAAAATGCATAGTGAGATGAGAGGTTTCCATCAAGTGAGGGATGAGTCTAAACAGTTGAACTTGTTCTATCAAGCGGATAATTTATTTACCTTTCAAATTTGGCGAGTCATTGGACTCAGCTTTGTAGTTTTTAAAGAATAGAGATGATTGTGGGCTCTTTTCATTTTGGGGGGCATCCATGGTTTTCATGCCACCAATTTTCTGGTCATTCTGTGAGAGAAAGCACGTAGCATTTGGGCTCATTAAACAATAAGCACTATACAGAGCATAAACTTATTGAGTTTCTAACACAATTTCAACGCAAAAAAGAAAATAATGGAAATAACAAAAGAGATCAGCATAGCATAGTTAACAGTAGCATAGCATCTAAACAATTCAAAGAAACAGGTTGAATTACCTGAAAAGAAAATCAAACTTATGACATGCTTTTCTTTCAACATCTCATACGATCCTAATAAAGCAATAGTTTACAGTCTTCTAAACGAATGAAAATATGAAAGTTAAAAACAAGTTTTCAAAATCTGGGACCAAGTTTTCCGTTGCCAGGTGAACTTGACTTGGGTAGGATGCAGTGATTAACATATATGGCTGCCAAAGTAATAATTTAATATGTTTGAATGAAATATCTTCAACTAATAAAAGGTAATAAGAATAACAAGGGGAGGATCAAGACATGCCTGAGCTTGTCGTCAAGTTTTCTGTTCAAGTAGGAGCCCATTCTTTACGGATGTCAAAGGTATAGTTGATCTCCAAGTAGCACTTGTTATCATCATCAATAAACTGCAAAAAGAGAATAAAATCACCAGTTTGTATGGGGAACTGAAGCTAAGACTGTTGAATACTAGCAAAATAAAGTCGGTATCAAGTAATGAATACGCGGTGCAGACTATAAAATAGTCCCCATTAATCCTAAGATAAGATGGCCAAACAACGGTACGAGCAATTAATGAATTGATGGGTCACATGTAACATACAAAATAATGAATAAGAGATTGCAGATCTAGTCTTTCACATCTGATATTTTCTATCTTATTCATATCTTCTAGTCAGTTTATTCAAACTGATAAAGCAAGGTCGTGAGGACTTCATTTGTTTGCAAGCAGTTTTAAATTTAGTAGCTTCAACTATTTTACATATGAATCCTTAAACAACAACATTAACAAGCCAAAAACACTATGTGAAAGAGTTGTGGATAAGCCTTGATTATTCTAACGGTAGCTCAAGAAAAGAGATACTTGATCCAGATTATTAAACATAATTTCAAATGATTTATAAGAATAGTGCTTATAGAAAACAAGAACACAACCATTTTAACTAACCTTAGTTCTTGCAGAATATGATCCTCTAGCGAGCAAGCCGGAAGGGGTTGTCTCTTCCGGCATCTCGTGTGTGTAAGGCTCTGGCTGAGGACTAAAGACTCCGAGCATCTCTTTTGCGCTGTCCACTGAAACAAAACTTGTTTTCAGCGACACATTTGAGTGATTGAGACTCAAAAGTTTAGCATTAGTTGAAGTATTGATGATTTACCTTTGAGCCCAGCTTTCCAAACGGTGTTGGTGTACTTAAGGCCAGATACAATGTTATTGCTGACTTCGAATGTGAATTTCAAGCTGTAACGACTGCCTTCTTTCAATGTGAACCATGTTCCTTTGGGTTTTCCACCCTCCGGAACAGCAAGAACAATGTCAGCTCTGCCAGGAGAGATGATCGACAGACTGAGGATCTTCACTTCAGGTTCAAGAGTTTCTGCATGACAGCAAAATCAAAACTGTATTTAATAGATGCAAAGAGAAGAAAAAGATATAATTTAACTCGTTAAATATATGACGGTAATACGGTAAGCTTTGCTTCAACGGGTGCAATTTCAATGATTTATTTCATTAAAAGGCGATAATTACTACCAAAATACTAGACAATTCTGCTTCATACAAGTATTTTGTATGTCGGATAGCAACGAGGTTGGTTACAGAACAGAAGAATACCAATGGTTGACAGTGTTATCTCATCTTGTACCCAATTCTATACATTCCCTCTCTGTAATATTTGTCTTCTACAGCAACAAAAAAATAAAGCAATCAAGGTGAATTTTACTGATTGAACAGTTTCTTCAAAATAAATCCTCAATCGAAGACTTTTGAAAATCAGAATGTTGACTATAACCAGAAACAGACACCTTCGTTTGCAAACCTAAATTATGCAGTCTGCTAATGGCATCAGAAAAAGAAAATGCTCTTATGATAATTATTAACTGCTCAAGATGAAAGAATGAGATCTGAAGTAATGCAACCTATCAGCAATTCCATGAAATCCTTAATATAAAATAACATCATTCCCTCAAAACAAAACCATCAAAATTTAACAACAAATTCTACAGAAATACAGTTTGTGTCTTTAGGTAATTCCAAAAATATCACAAAACTTAATCAAAATAACATTAATACCTCCAATGTTGTCAAAATCCACACTTCCAAGAAGTTGCTCCTTCCATTTTCTTAGGCTCTCATCATTCTGTCAAACTCAAGAAACTCATCAACAAAATTGTACACATAAAGTTCAGAGCAGAGTCAAAACAAAATAAAAGAAAAACATTGTTATTCCTTTCTCCTCGAGGGGACAATTGCAGCTACAACAAAACAAACCTTATCCTTTTCAATCTGTTCTTTAAGAGTGTACAGAGGACCCAACTGGATAATATCCCTCTCGTCATCATCATCATCATCATCATCAGTTTCACTCACGCATTTTCCCGTTTTCTCTCCTGTCTCATCTTTACTCTCATGAGGATTTGTTGATTTCCCTTCTTCAACAACACCACTCTTCTCTCCTGCCTCTTTGTTCTCCTCAAGACCCATGTTATTGGAACTAGACACAGCTCCAACAGCCAAAGGCATCAACAATTCATGAAAACTGTCAGTCCCAAAACAAAATAACCCAGAAAGAAATATGTTCTAGATGAATGTAACTAGTAATGAAAATGAATGAAGAATTCTCTGAAACACTGTATGTCGAAAATAATAAAAAGGCAAGAATTGCCTTTGCCCGAGAAAAACCCAACAAAACAAAAACAATACAATGAAGAAAAAATACAAAGCAGAAACTAGTGTGTGTGTGTGTTTTCTCTTCTTATTTTTCTGTCTCGTCTTCCTAGCTTTTTGTGGTGGGTTCTTGAACCGTTTGAATATCTCAAAGGATAGATAATAGGTAAGTTAATAGTTAGTTTTTATGGAAGATTTCATGTGGTGATCCGCAAAGCAAGAGAAAATAGAAAGATGATGAAGAGATTTTCAAACAAAATTCATGGAAACACAGCCTAACATTGTGTTGCCTCCTCGTAAAAGATTTGAATACAGGTTTTAACATACACGTAGCATGGCGATTTTTTTTTTTTTTTTTTAAATTATGCATAGAATTTTGCTAATTTTGGATTCCAATGACGTTCCTTTAAGGTTACATTTTGGTTATTTACTGGAAAGTATAAGCTTTGTAATTCCATTCTTAGGCAACTTTAGTAGTATGTCTGTGCTCGCGTCTTTTCTTGTAGTTCTATCATTTATCATCAGAAGGTTCAATTGAACTTGTTAGATTTCATTGTCATTTTTATTCCTTTACAATAATCAGAAAATTACAATTATTAAGGATATATTTAAATTTGAAATTTATTAGACGTGACTAAAAAATTATATAAATTTTTACTTACCAACTATACTACTTTTTGTTTTAGACCCAAATCATACATACTCCTTTATTTTTTTTTAATGGTTACATACTACCTTTTTCTTCTAAGAAATTAGATATGTGCATAAATATATACGTGTGTGTGTGATTTTGTTTATTGTTGTTTTTGTTTGCATGAGACGGATGTAACGTGAATATAAATTGAAGACAAAAATTTTTACAAAAGGCTAATGCGGTCAATATATATAGCCACAGGTTTCAGTTAATGCGACTCAAATAGTAAATGGACTATATTTTATATTGAAGTGTGTTTCTAAGGTGGCTATCAAGCTTGGGCTTTTCATTCGTTAAGTCATTATTCAGCCCGTGTACTCCAAACTGCAATTGTCCAAATAATGTACGCTTGGTACCATTAACTTCTACTTACATCCTATTCATAAATAAATAAAATTTCTCCTTGCATAATTCTAAGAAGAGAAATGCTATCGTCAGCCTAAATAAGATCTCTGCGAATTTTTTAATCGTTTTCATTATTTTAATTGCAACAAACTTTAGTAAATATTTTAGCGTTAACATTATTATTGATTTTAATAATTACCCTAGTTTAAATAAATTATAATTATAAATTATTAAAATGATAAAATTGATCCTAAAAATCAGTAATTTTTCTTTTGTTTCTTAAATTCTATGGTACAAAATCGGCTTGTCAAATCTAAATATATAACAACAATACCTTGTTAGTTGTCATTTCTTTATTTATTACTAACTAATTTTTCTACAATATCTCTTCAATTATAGTAGAATTTGTCCTTTTCTAATTAAAAATTAAAAATACTAACTAATAGAATTGAATTGTATATACTTTTTTTGTGTTCTTACTTTGTAATTATTGATTTCTGGTGTTTATTTATTAAAAAAATCATTAATAATAATAACCATGACATAACAAAATTATCAATAATCGTCATAAAGATTTTCATTTACGGGTACGTTATTATTAAATTATTATTTTTTATAAATTGTTCTATTATTCTGATAATCTTGAAGAAGAAATTTAGTCATTTTATATATTTTTAATAAATAAATAAATAAATATATATATATATAAGACAAAATATATAATTGCTTGATATCATGATCTCATAATTTTTTATTAACACATCATGTAAAATAATTTTTTGTATATTATGTATACGTGATGGCTTGGGGTGCTTATATTAGTAATTGTAGCATCTTAATATGAAATATATTAGTAATCTATTATATTAAAATTTTAATAATTCTCTCCTAAAATAAATGTAATTTTTAAACTATAGCATCTTAATATTAAGCACACTAGTAATTTATTGCCGCTAAATGTTGCTACAATTTAAGTTGATCAATTAGAATTATTCCTATACTCACTTTGGATATTTTCCTATAATCTAATATTAAGATTAGATAATCTGACGGGTGGTACATGATTAATAAATAATTAAAGTATACGTAAACTTAATTAAGAACTACCCATAGATAAATTCATAAAGATTGAATTTTATATGTACAAAAAATAAAAAATAAAACACATAAAAATTGAATTAATAAAGTGTTGTAGTCTACTAAAGTGGCTTACAAATGCTGTCTAATTGAAAAACAAAAGTAAAAAACACGAGATAAAAAGACAGTTTATTGTATACACAATAACTTGGAATGTGCGACAATAAAAAAATAAAATTATCCTAATAAATTTTGAAGAAAAAAAATATCAGTGTTAAAAATGAATAAACTCTATTAAATAAAATTTATTTATGCCTAAAAATCGATATGTATCATGTTTTTTTCAACATTTGTTATATTATAATTATCAAAATTTTTATTATAATTTTTAAGTTTATGTTTAATTTTTAAAATATTTAAATAAACTCGGGATTCAAAAAATTAAAATTATGCTACAAGAGTGAAGAAATTATACAGTGCAAATTGCAGGATTACCCTTCCTCGCACTCAAGCTCACTAAAACCAAAAATCATCCTACAGAGTATTGAACGGAGAGCGTTTATTGCCAAAATGGATCGCATCATAAGACATTGACTTAAGCACAAATCTTATACAATCCTATCAATCCGTCAATAAAGTCATGATTCATGCACTTGGCCATCAAAGAATGCCATGCGAAAGGCCATTGACGAAAGATGCATAAAACCAACATCCACCTACGTGGTCGGTGATTTGATTGACACGTGGCAAAACTTTATTAACAGACTTTAAAAAAAAAATACTTGTGGGTTCCACTCTATGGGGCCCACTCACCGCCCTCCCTGATCTCTTCTTTTTTGCATCCTTGGGTCACCGCCTAAATCTAGAGGCCAGAAGCGATCATTTAGGGGTTTGCTCGGCTCAAATAAGGAGTTTGATAAGACTGAGACAGCGAGTCGGACACTAGGGCGCGTAATTGTACACGAATCTGGAGGGGAAAACGATACCTGCTACCGTACGACGTCTTCAGTTAGTCTCATGCTCTGGGGATCTAAGACGCTAATAGAAAATTCTAAATGGCTCGCGATTGCCCAAATGGGTCATCCGGTGACAGCACATTTGCATTATTCTAAATCTCTTTGCAATTCAGGATATTTTAGCTGAGAGGAAAGCATTGAAACATTATATACTACAATTTTACCAATTAGAATACATTTCTTTTAAAGCTTTAGAGTTATAAATTAAAGTTAGGCTGTTTGATACGAGTCTTATGCAATAAGGTCACGCTCTTTATAATGCATAAATTTTAAGTTATTTGCTTTTTTAAAGTTTGATTACGTGCCCAATGAAATGATCATTTAATGCATATACAACAACATACGAATTTTCTCTGGCGGAGAAGGATAGAACGGGACACATGATCCCCATCATCTTCCGGCTCAGCCATTGATGTCCATGATGATGAAATGAAGTGGGTCCTGAGTCAGCAAGTTTAGCATTTGTCTTCATTGCATTGTATATTCACTGGGGCCCATCAAGCTGGAAGAGTAGCGCAAAGGTCTTGGACATACATGAAAGATGCCACGTCAGAATATTATTCTTTTCTTCCAGGTAAACTACTCCTATTGGTTGAGAGTGGGACTCAATGGCGACATCGCCCCAAGCCCTTTACGGTCGAAACTCGTATGTTTGCCGACTTGGCCGTTGCATTAATTTGTTTTAATTTTGTTCTATCATCGTCAGTTTCACCTTTATTGTCTGCTTCCACATATAAAGTTGAAAGTAAATGGGTAAATTTTTGAAAAAACTTTAGGAGTGAGGTTGAATTGAAGTTGGTGCAGTTGAAAATTAACTGCCATTCTTCGAGAAAGTGAGGTGAATGATTGTAAGGTAGTTTCTACAGTTGACTGCACAAAGCACACAAGCACACCCTACAAAGGAGATGCTGGCTCAGCGGAAAATTCGCCATCATTGTTTGGTTAATCGTATCAATATGAAAAGTATTATAAATCCAGAAACCTCATCTTTTAGACTTTGTTTAACATTATTAGCAAACATACTTATGCCCTTGAAGTCAGTGTGGTGAGGTGTCAAGTTCCAAGATTCTTCCGTCGAATGCCCCACCTAACCACCCTCCATTCCTCACTCTCTCGTCCAACGTGATGCCTTTACTGCTCTTTATATACCAATCTCATTGCTCCTCTATGCATCTCAAGCCTTTTTAATTTCTCTAATTAATTTTCTACCCTTTGTTTGCTCCTATTAGTTCTCTTATTTGTTTTCTGCAGCATTTCTCTTGAGAGATTGCAATGGCCACTGTTGAGGTATAACTCAACTTCTAGTGATCGTCAAGTTCTTAACGGACTTGTGTTATTCATAGACTAGTGATTAATCAATCATCATAACTTTTAACCTAATGCGACGAAAATTTGAAACGTTGGTTTTGATTCCAAAAAGCAATTCAGAAATATTTCTTTAATTTGCTACATTTGTTTTTCCAGGTTGTACCAGCAAAGACTGCTCTTTCAGAGGAGAAAACTGAGGAACAAATTGAGGTTGAAGAAACTAAAACAGAAGAGGTAGTCACAGCACCACCTGCAGCGAAACATGTAACTGAAGAGTTGCCTGCAGCAGAGGAAGCAGAAACTGTTGTTGTAACTGAAGAAGCTGCGGCTCCAGAAGCTGAAGCCCCCGTTGAGGTTGAGACAAAAGAGGCGGTAGTCGAAGAGGCCAAGGTCGTGATTGAAGAGCCTGCAGGTGTAGAGACAGTAGAGAAAACTGAAGAAGAGACTCCCAAGGAAACAACAGCAGAGCCAACTGATCAGGAGGCTAAAGAAGAAACTACAGAATCAGTTGAGGCACCAACAGCGGAGCCAGAAGGACAAGTTGAAGCTGCAAAGGAGGAAGTGAAGGAAGAAGAAAAGCCAACCCATAAAGAAGAAGAAGAGAAGCCTGCTGAAGCTGAAGAAAAGAAAGCAGAAACAGAAGCCCCAGCTGATGAGAAGAAAGAGTAATAAGCTTCTAAGAATGTGGCCATTATGATCAGTACTTAGGGGAACGTTGCTTGCATGTCGAAAATTCAATGGGTTTTTATCTAGTATTCTGATAATATCGAATAAGATCACCCGCTTGCATTTACCAATACCAACCTATCTCCGCATGGCTGACATGCAATACGTGTTCCGAGCTTCGTTGTAAAATCTTTGTGTCAGAGGCTAGGATTGGTTTATTGGTGCCAAGTGGGTTACTCAAGCTTATGTTGTATTCTGTGTTGCATGTTTGTTATATAAATCTCAAGTATGTTTGGCTTGCTTGAAGAATGATACTAATTAGTGCTTTGTTTTATGATTGCTCATAGGTTCAACTTTCATTACTTCTTTAACCTTCAAAATGAAGTTTCTGAGTGTTCATCTAGGTTATAGCATTTTGCAGCAGCATATGGATTTGCGCATGATTCCACTTTTAGTGCCGTACATTAACGATGACGATGCCAAAATAGTGTGGCTTATTATTTGTGGGTAATTTATCCTCGTTTTCGAAAAGGTTTCAGGTAGCCTATCGCCTTCAAGGAAGCTTCATCTGCTTCAGTTTTAGACTCTTACAACTCTATATATGTTTAGTGTTAAACGGAAATATTTCTCTCCTCCAAGCAATTGAGATTGGTTGCTTGGTTTTTCTTCCTAATATTGGAAAATGACTTTTAGTATCATCAATGAGAGTGTTGTGGCTCGTATTGCATATAATTCCATATACACTCCCCAATCCCCATGTCAGCCAAAATGAAATTGGATGCAACATACAATTGCTGTTTATGCAATGGATTTATACTTGGATCGTTGGTGGAAGCATGAGATGCTAACAGATATTTACTAATCTTTCTATTGTTTCTTTTTTCCCTTTGTTCTGTCGCAATTGTCCTCTATTCGAAGTGGCTAAAATAATAATAATAATAATAATAAGATCGGCCAAAATGCAAAATCAAATGGCATTAATGTACTTTGCCTCGGAATTAATTTTTTAGATAGTTCATGAATCTCTATCATTAATCTCTACATGATATTTGCGGATAAATGAATAAGAGAGGCTCTTTTTTAATTTTCTAAGGATCTTTATTTAAAACAAATTTTTTTTTTTAATTTAAGTTTAAAAATTTATAAATTAGTACGTATATTCTTGTTATTAATTACTGATAACAATATATATATTTATTCAAATAAAAATTTAGATTTACTTGAAATTTTGATCAATATTAACAATCCTAATATTTGTAATCTAATTTTACTAAAAGAATAAGATTTGTATCCAAATTTATATATGAATTAAATAAATGATAAATGACACCTAGAATCCAAAGTTTTCAGAAAGTGTCACTCAAACTCGCTAATTCAAACAAAATAATACTTAAATTCTCAAAAACGATATTACTTGTTAAAAGGTATATTATACCTCTAAACTATATTTATGATTGAAAAAATAGTTTCACATATTTTTTTAGCCTTTGTAAAAATAAATAAAATTATCTCAATAATATCTTTGTTATATTTGATCAGAAATTAACTCTCACAAAAATATAAAATAATTAAATAATTTTTTAATCAAATTAATAATAACAAAGTGTTATAAAATTTGATGAATTTAATATATTGACAATCACAATAATATAAAATAATTACAATAAGTTTTTAATAAAAAAATATTTTCAAAAATAGAAAATAAAAAATATATATTTACATAAAGATAATTTTAAAACACTGAAGTTGTTGGAAATTGAGTCTATTACACCGACAGTAATTATTTTAAAAAATAAAGATTAATAAACTTGATACAATTTATATCTTTTTAAAATTTTATTATCATTATTAATAATAATATCACTTTAATTTTTTTTTATAAAATATTTACATAAATTTAATTAATAGATGATAAAATCTCTATAATAATAAATATCCATTTGATTTTTGAATTTTTTAGATTATAAAATATATACCAAAATTTTTAAATCTTATGTTAAATGTTTTAAGTTTTTTATTCAATATTTAAAATTTAAAATTTTATTTAAAAATAATAAAATATTATTAAAATAATTTTGTTAGATTTCATAAAATCTTCTATCTCATATTATTTTTATTTATCTAAAAAAATATCAAAATATTATATTTTTAGTATAATTAAGATATAAAGGAATAATAAAACTGTTTAGTAAATAAATAGTATATTTAGGAGATTAAGTACCAATTAATTTGAGTTTGGAAATATGAACAATACACTTTTCTTAAACTTTAAATAAAGTTTTATTATTTTACACGTGCTTCCTTAGATTTAGTTTATGATACGAACGTGTAAATAAGTCGTGAGCCACATTAACCACGAAATACGCTATCATTTAATAAATGATAAATATTGCAAGAATAAATCGATTTTGGTAATTGTATACCTATTTTACAAAAGAAATGTCACCGTTCGATTAATTTTTAAAGGCAATAAAGAAAAATATTATTTCTATTAATATATCAATTCTCTATATAATTTATACGTCCCATTTTCTTCCTACAGTGTGTTATTGACATCCAAATGAGAGTTAGGGGTGGACAAGATTTTTAAATCAAACATAAATCGAACAAATCAATTTTTTAAATTTAAAATTAAAACTGAATCAATATTGTTGATCATTTTTATCGATCAATTATTTTTTATCTCCAATTTTTTCGACCTTGTCGCTTCGAATTCTCTAATTTTTCAATTATTTTCTTAATTATCGAGGCAATATAATATCAATATTTCAAAAACGAGAGAATCAAATGGAAAAAATAAGCATACTTTCTTAAAAAATACTTAAATATCCCATCACATTAAAATGCATCTTTTCTTATAAAAAGCAAGCATTTATTGTGCCACTCTAGTCTGACATAAGAAAGGGGTGAAAGAATCTGCTGAATGATCGTGCTGTATTCTATTTAACCAAGCTCCCGTTCTCCGATGCTCACATATGCGATGCCTATAAATGGTAGAATCGCTACATGAACATAGGGTCTTCTCTTTTTCGAGCCTTTAAAAAAAAAAAAGTTTTGTTAGTATTGGCTAGCCTTACCAAAAATATTCTCGAACCTACTGTTTTGGGTCGATAAATAACAAAAAACACTTTTGTTTCATTATCTCTTTTACTTGATATTTGATAATACACTAATTTGAGCGTCGGAGTTTATATACTGGTAATTCAATTTTATTTCTAACTTGTTCTTTTTGATTTCGGATAACTGTTGAAGTCAATAATTTTGAAGTTGGGTATTACTTTGTACAGTCCTTACATTAACAGCAATAGTAAAATCTGTGCGGTGTGCTAAGTTTTTCATTCATAAAAAATTTAGGCATCAACAATTGACGCTGTATGTGAGAAACGAGCTAAAAGCCTGAATAAAGAGCCTTAAAAGTATTTCGTACGAACATGATGGAAAATAATCGTAGCCGTCTTCTAAAAAAGTGTAAAAAAAAAAGCTGGAGGTCCTCTAAACATTGGTGAAAAAGGGATTGCTATAGAATCATTCGACGAGAATGAGGTACAGGATCACCCTGCTAAAGGTTCAGTTAGTTGAGCGACTGTTAGAACCAAAGGGTGTGAGTTATGGCAGATGAAAGGGGGGCCAACAGAGCATAAAAATTAAAGGAAGACTGATAATCAGAAGATTCTTAAGCTGGAATGCAAAAACCAATAGCTGAAAAAGAAAACAGCGAGGTTGAGAGCATTAGTTCGATGGAAAAAATACGAAGGGAAACATTAAACCATACTAGAAGCCTCAGAGGTGAGGGACGACTATCCACAAAGAAAAAGGGGCCAAAAATCCAGTACCCAATCAAGGGTACTGCTACCAAGAATATTCGTTTTACCAGTCTACAGAAAGAGAAGAGCAAGGCTAATACCCACAATAGAACGAGAATAGATGGTGGCAATAAATCAATAATGTTCACTACTCTGTGCAGTCTTAAAATAGACCTAAGAATCATCATCAAATCAAGGCATACCACGGTGGACTTGCAATCACAATTTGAGGAGATCAAGTCTCGAGATTACAGTGCCCGTCCTGCTCACCCAAAAATTATAGAAACTTATGTCAAGAAGATACTGGAGAAAGCTAGGATCGGACGAACAAAGACAAGTTTACTGAAGAACACAGGCAAAAATTCTAAGGTGAAGAAATACAGTGACTCCCCTTTTATCAGGGATATACTAAAGTTAACCATTCTCAGAAAGTTTAAGATGCTATAGATTACGCCCTATATAGAAAAGACAGACCCTACTCTGCGTCTAGACACCTTCAGGAAAATAATGTATATTTAAGGGCTGAGGAAGCCCCAAATATGCTAATTATTCCCGTTGACGTTGAAAGGGCAACTCAGGGTATGGCTCAAAAATCTCCTACAAGACACTATTAAAAGTTTTCAACAGTTAAGCCAAAGCTTTGTGAAAGAATTTTGAGGCACCATTGAAATCACACATAGTGTAAGCGCTCTTCTCCTGCTACGACAGGGTCCCATTGAGAGCTTTTAAAATTTTGTATCAAGATATCATGAGGAGACAATACAATTGAGGGCTTTCTACCATCCGCTCGCATTAAAAGGATTAAAGAGAGGGCTCCGAGTAGAGAGGGGATAGTATGCTATTAACAATCGATCAGTTACCATATATGAGCCATCCAAAGGAAACTATTTGACAAAATAGATATAAAGAAC
>JAWDEX010000001.1:1326540-1338149 GCA_035221805.1 Trichilia hirta | reverse complement strand
TAACACTTGGGGATTTTCTTTAGAAAGTTCAAAACTAATTGATTATCTCCCTATTAATCAGTGGTCAGAAGCAAAATTTCAATAAAAATCTTGAGATAAGTTATGCTTAATGTTGAAGCAAACGACTTCTTTTGACTCATTTCATTTTGGCATCTCGTGAATAGCTGTATGGGAGAATACAGATAATACTACTACTCCAAAGTGGCGATGGCTTTGCTGTTGTACAACCGTAAAATCCTAGGTGGAGAGTCCCTTACAATGATATCTCTATACCTGTCCTGGATTTTTTTTTTTTTCGGGGTGTAGACTTCTGAAAGTTTTCGTAAGTTTTTTCATGCTCATTTTACTCTGATAATTATATTTATCTAACATGTATTATCTTGATGATCCAAAAAAGGAGCCTAGACACTTTCTGTTTTCATTTATTATTAATGTTCAATATCATTATTCAATGTGAATACGAAGAAGAGATGAAGTGAGTTCTACAAAAATCTGACCGTTCACATCACATTTGTATTCAACATTGAAGTCTCACAAATCTTGAGAACTATAAGTCAGTGCCTTGTTGTAGGCGTAATATGAATTCAAGAAAGCTTGTTATTTCAAAAGAAAAGATAGCTAGTTCTTTGCTAATTGGTGTGGTCGTTTGAATTCATGTTCTAAGCTCAAGTATGATACAGCATTGTGATTGACTGGAACTGGAGAATCAAAAACTTGCCCGTGTTCCAAGAGATTGCTTCGCCCGTATACAGAGTTTTTGGCTCTTGGCATTTGTTACTCTTTTAAAGCTTAAGAATAAAGAGGTGTCTAGATTTTCTATTAGCCACTGGTTTGGTGTCCGTGTACTCAGTTGCCCGCCTGTGATTAAGGCTTTGATTGGATGTTAAAGGTGGCTTCATGCCTTTTCTTGAAATGTTGGTCTTGGTAGTCAGTTGAAAGATTTTTCCGACTCCACTACAGGCCATCTTTCTTCTGACAAAGATAACGAAACGAAAAACCCATTTTCTGAGGAAACAATCAAAATAAAATTTGTAGCACGATTAGCGTCATTAACTAATAGTCCAGCCCTTGTTATCCATCTCAGCTTCCTTTACCTCTCAAGGAGTTTACCGTACAATGAATTTGATTTCTAAGCAAACAAAAGCAATAACTAACCGCGGACATATTTCGTTTTCTAGATTATTGATTTGACAGGTCCTGGTGTTCCATCGGCATTTAGAGGAGTATCTGCAATGAGCCCAATGAAACGGGCCTTGTATATGCGATGTCTTGTCTTCATATGTGATGTCTAAATGGTCTATGTCTTGCATTCTGTCTTATTTGGTTAGCTTCGTTATTTAGGCCCATTTAAGGTTTACGCTCCGGCACTGATTGCTAGCCACTTTCTTTCCTGCAATGACTACTTTTTAACGGTTCGATTTCCCACAAAATATCATCGATTCATAAATGGCTTCTTTGTTGACTAATTCAGCAGCATTAACGAGAGGCAAAGATGAAGTGTACGTGGCAGCAGTGCCATTGAGAGCCGCAAAAGGACCTTCCCAGCTGCTCATGTCTGCAGCTTACAGTCTCAATGTGTGGGATTTGCAACACTTCATGGTCATCATCAGACCCTCTTTCCCTCCTCATTCTCAGGTTCTTTCATTTCTGTTAAATTATTCTGGTTCTGTGATTTTTTTCTTTTCCATATATTCTCAAGATTTCTGTGGTGGGAATAGGACTTTAATGGTTTTTACTTTCCGAAAATAACACTTTTGGTGACCTGCGCGGATTGAAATCGAAGGAGTTGTGTTGTTGAAATTGTGATGGGAAAGAGGAGCGGTTAAATAACATCCCAGATTTCTTAGTATTGGCTAGTCGAGCTCGATGCTCGATCAACTGACTGCAGTGGCTTTCTTTACTGGTATTTGACCATAATGAATGATATAATTTTTTTTAGTTATACGAAATTATTTTAATTAACTACCACTTGCTGGAGCTTTTAAATTAAATAATTACTAAAAAATTTCGATCAAGCAATGGTTGACCACAATTGTAGACAGACTCAGATGTTTTTCGGTAATGATTTGGGATTTCATTTTGATCCTTCATCACTTTTCTTTTTTCTACTGTTATTTTGAAAATAATCTTGACTTGAGTTGTCGCTTTATTATTAATATAGCTTTATTTCTTTTTTAACTTATTATTCTTTTTTGTTGTCCCGGTCCATCCTTTGCATGGTAAATTTTAATTGCATCAATCATTATACTTAAATAAAGACGGATTTTAGATTGATGTCTCCAAAGGATACACAGGGTTTTAAAATTATGGCATGGGAACTTAGTGGATTTGTGTAAGAGTAGAGAGACAGGAAAGTATTGATGAATTTATGTTCAATCTCATTGAGTAGTACATAAATTATTCAGGGTTTATGTATTTGTGTTTGTAGGCATTTGTTTTTGATTTTCAGCCGAAAGATCCTGAAAACATATACACTGCACTTGAAGTTCTATCTGGTAGATCAGTAGCTGGTAAGAGTGTGGAAATCACGACATTCTGCTTTGAATAATCTTGCGCTGTTATCATATTATTGATGAAAGTTTATAGAGAAAATGAATTATCAAGAAATTGGAAAACAACGCCTTGTTGCTTATTACTTGCTTTACTGCTTCAAAGCAGGTCATTTGTAAAATAATCTAAAACCTTTCACTTCCATTATTTGCTTCTACAATAAAATAGTCAATTGCAATAACTCTCATTTTTGTGTCTTTGATTCTTCAATCGATCTCGAATAGTTAACTCGAATGGTTAACTGGCATTTATTTGAACAATAGGAATGTGTTAATCTTGTGATTGCATCGGAGAAATTGAGCATTTGATGTAATATCTTATAAATTATGATTTACTCTTCCTTAAAGGATGCACCTTGTTTGACCTGTTTTTTCCCCCACAATTTAAGATTTCTTTTATTGTACTTATATGATACTCTTCAACAATATGTGATTCTGTGTTGATCCAGAAGTAAGGATATGTTGTTAGGTTTCTTGGTCTGAATTTTCTTCTTGGAGTTATCAATATTGCAGGTATGAAACTTCTAGTGCTTGCGCTTCTTACACTAGGCAATGGTCTAACTTAACATGGATTCCAATGGAATCACTTAAAACACAAAGCTACAAATGTCCCTTTCGAAGATTTGGATTGATGGGACTGGAAGGAATTATAAGTGTGTTTTCCTGGCATTAGTTTTGATAATTGGATGTTTGATGTTTTAGTGATAGATAATACCTGTTCTTTCCTATTCTCTTTATTGTCGCATAATACGTACCTCAAACTTTTTAGGAGCTGTTCGTGTGAGGAAGTTGACAAAACTACCAAGAAACAAATGCTGGTTTGTTGGATCTTCCAAATTGGATGCTATTGAACTGGCAATTAAATTCAGTGAGAGCTGGGAAACTGATTTGAGGGTTGGCCGTCATGACTGTCGAGATTATACTAATGGTGATGGTCCTATAAATTCTTTAAATGGATATCAGATGTGCACACACCCCACACAATGTATGCACACTACAGTTGACATCACAAAAAATCTGCCAATCTTTATTTCTTGACGAATGCATATTAAAATTAAAGAGCAATCTTTATTTCTTACTATATGGCGTGCCTTGAAGTAAAATTTACATATGCCCTACTTTGATTTTTGGAGTCTGGATTAATTAATTAATTAATTTATTTTTTCTTTTGGAAGGATTGGTTGAGCATATCACTGGCAAAAAGCATGTGTTAGAGCTCCTAAGAAGTATTGACGGACAGAGTTAAACTTTATACTCACTGGTCTCTTTGATTACAAATTGCCCTTTTCTCATTTTTGAAGTCTACTTGTGACACATTATTTTGGTTGAAAAAACTTTGTATAAAGTTTATCCCTTTCCTTCCAGACAAGAAGAAAAGAATTTTACCTTACATGCCCAAGATACTAGAACCGTCAATTTCCACAGATATATATATATATATACCTTCATATTAGAGAATTAGCTCCTGTCTTTTGCTATGGAAATCTCTCTTAATTCATACTTTTTCATTATGTTCTTTTATTAAGCACAATGCAATACATGGAAAAGATAATGGGGATGGAACACTGCACGGAGGTCTGCCAGCTGCATGAATGGTATTGTCAACTGCGGCCTTCTTGGTTTCCCTGCTTAATGAAGAGTTTTGTTAATCAATAACTGTTGTTTGCGTACATAAACTGAATCTTTATCAATTTCTTTTGAAAGGAATGTGGATTCTGTCTTGGGTCATCACTTATTCTATTTTTATCATTCTAGATTTTAACACGTTTGCAGCAGTGTGGATAGTGAGTAGAAATGGCATGTGAGCTTTTGGGAGATGGGACTGCTGTGTCATGCATGTAAGGTGCAAAGCAAACAGCACACGTTATTGTAGGTATGGGACAAAAGCGCCGTAGGTTGAACATTCATGCTTGCACAATATGGGAGAGTCTGGGGAAGTCACGAACAGAGTTTCTGCTTTGTGGAAGATATTTCCGTTCTTATTTTTTCCTGGATGATTTAAGAAACAAGCAGGAGTTCTGTATAAGGGTGAAAGCGTCACTGGGCCATAGATTTCTATGAAGTTAGATTAGAAACAAGATATGGTAACCCACTGACTCATGTTCAGCCGTAATTTCTGAAAATAAAAAGGGACAAGCAAAAGCCAGCTATCATATATGATAAAATTTAAATATTTAATTACGTACGTGTCCCAGGTCGCGAATCCTTGGGGGAGTTCTTCAGTGAATAAATGGATTTCGAGTATCAGTCTTTTTTGGTGGCTGACTTTATAGCAATTCAACTTTTGTTCGGTGGAACAGCATGATTGAACGCCTCTTTTAGGACTTTGTTTTTCTAGCTTTATGTAACATATTACAAACGGTTGCTGAAGCCGCGTGGTGACTTTGCAGCCACGAGCTTTGGAGCAGTGGGCGGATGGACGAATGGAAAACACTAGCGTGCTGACTTTGCTTTCTACCTTTACATAATATAGCTCCTTCTTGAAGAAATATCCGCATTAAGTAGGATCACATACGATAAGCAAGTAGATCACATGTGAAAAGTAGGTGAACAATGTTAACCACTAAATCACCACGGTGATTAGTGTACTGAAAATGAATCCATCATTGCTAGTCAGCAAATAACCGACTCATTTTGTCTGAAAAACAGGGCTACCTGAAACTCCATAATCTCTAAGTTATGACCTTGCTGCTAATGTAGGAGTGGTACAGCATGTAATTGTAAAATGTTTTAGGAATTTTTTATTTTAATTAAATTAGTTTTCTTCATTGACTCGGCCACATTTGTTTTCTTGTTAAGTTACCTTTTCTTGTATATTTATTTTTCCAAAACAAATTTTCGGTAGTACCCATATTATATTTATGTTAAAATGTTACAAGCTTTGTATAAGCTTTCTAATCAATTAAATTAGAAGGTTGCTTCGCAGTAATCTACAGCATGAAGAATATGTTACCTTCTCAAAAACACTTGCAAAAGAAGATAGCAAGTTCAGAAGTCAAGTCGGAGAAAGATAACTTACTGACTCCATCAATACCACTATTTAAGATTTATGAGTTACTATTTATCTTCTTCGTCATTCATAAACTTCAATACGAAACAAATTGGTTAATTGGTTCAATTTAATAATAAATTTGCATACAATTCTTCTATTATATCATTTACTGAACTCATAAGTTCTTTTTACAATGCTAGATTCTTCAAATAAATTTGTAAACATTAAGCGTGCGTATATCAGGGACTAACAATGAAGCTTCATAGCAAATCATGACTCCGAGTACACACAAACCTAAAATAGAATTTTATTTCAGTAGGACATAAACTCACAGGAAATGAAGCAGCAGTTCATTTTTTTCTTTTGCTGCAGTTTACATACCATGTGGTGTATCGATCCAATTGAGACTTCCCTGATGTACGATTGTCTGAAACCGATTCGGCATCCCCTTAAACATAAGATCCTTGAATATTCCTCGCTTCGGATCGTAAGAAACCAAAGCTCTGCTCTTATACTCCAGCAAGATCTCGCCTTTTTCAAGCATACTTACAAATCGAACCACTCTTCCATTCTTCCAAATGTTCAAAGGTCTGTCCAGATTTTGTTTTAGTCCCTTCGGTATGTAAGCTCCAATGTTGAATTCCTTAATCCAAGATTCCTTCACATTGTAATCTTTCATAAGCCAAATCTCCAGTTTTGCATAATTTCCATAAACTGCTGCAGAAAGACAACCTCTCAGAACTGCAAGATGATAATTACATCTGTCCAGTCCACCGCAATCAGGCTTTGGAACCTCCCTGAACTGCTCGTCTTCTATGTCAAATGAGACTATTCTACGCGCAGGACTGTATCTTTTCGGTCTGGTCACCCAATGAAGTCTTCCGTTCACCAGTGCTTCTGACGGCCGACGGACAAATTGGTATGTTAATTTTCCCAGACTTCTCCAGGCCGGACAGCCTACTGTATAGATTTGAACATCTGTTCGGGGATAAATCATTCTACGAGCACGTTGGAAATTTCTACAATTTTTCCTATAATAAACTATCTTAATCACTTTGTATTGTTTGGTAGCGGGATGGAATCCAAATCCAAACACCACTTCTTGATCAGGGTACTGAATAGATTTGGGCAGCTCTAAATAATCCCTCGTGAAAGGGTTATATATATAGAGTGCCTCATTGTAAAACGAATCAGACAGACATAGCAAGCCATTACATGAACCTACAGCATCAAACTCAGGCATCTTAACCTGAAAAGGTATGTGAAATTTCTTTACCTTGTTTTCTTTGAAAGATATGGATAAATCTATGAACGAAAGTTGGTTTCTGATGGGATAGTCACAGTGAAGGATAAGGCATGGATTTTTCTCAGCTTTGCTTGAATTATGCAGACCGCAAAGAAGAGGGTCTTGTGCCAAGTGATGCCAAACTCTGCATACAAACTTGAATTGAACCAAAGATGTGATGGGTAGCCTTGAAAATATGTCTAGAACGATCTCCCGAGGTAGAATTTCCATTCCTGTTGTTTGTTGTTGTCGTTTATCTTCAACTTTGCTCCTTTTGTGAACTCTTTGCTCATCTTCGAACTCCATGGTTTTAGTAGATTTAGAAATTGAATGAATTAGAAAAATAAGTAGCAGTAGGTTTGGAGGCTGAAAAAACTAGAAAGGGTTGTTGCAGATAACCATGGAAGACTTTGAGGAAATCAAAATTAAATTATACAAAAAGAGACGAAAACCTCAAGGAACGTGGCGTTTGTAAGGAATGGAATCCCCATTGAATGATTCTCTTGAAAAATAAAAATAAAAATAAAAGTAAAAATAGTTTTAGTTTTAGTTTGCCTTTAATTTTGATGAAATAAATAAAAATGAATTGATGGACCCAACAATCAGCGCCGTTCATAATGTGATTGCGGAAAACGCAAAACTTATGAATCTAATTCCGTGTCCCTACTGATAGTGACTCTGTACCATTGAAGTATTTGATTATCAACAAAATTGACAAAATAGTATAAATATAAAATGAATAAATAATCTCTTTCTCTCTCTCTCTCTCTCTTTTATTTTCTTTCTTTCTTAAAAAATTAAAGAGAGCCGATGCCTCTTTTGTGTCCACCCAGTGCATTATTCAAACTTGAAATTAGTAGTCATGTTGTGAAAGTTTCTGTACAAAAGGGTCCCATGACATTAAAAAATGTCTAAAGATGCAAAATAAAAGTCGTGGCAGACCATGTATTCAAAGATAAAAGAGAGCAAACAGGAACAAAATGACAGGGCCACAGAGGCTATAGTCCGGCTATCAGCCAAGAGGAAATGTAAAAAAAAAAAATAAGGAAAAGAAAAGAGACCCCGAAAGTTCCTGATGCCTGGTGGTTTTTCTGCGTTAGATGACCACGTAGAGCATTGTAACTTGTAAATTGGCCCAACTAATATAATAAATTTAATAAATACGGAGTTGGATGCAAGTGTAAAGTTTAGGAAACCTTGGTTACTCTTGCTTGCATTGTATTGCATACTTTTGAAATGAATTTTCAGGACGAGTGAAAAGTGAAAACTAGTGAAAATCTTTTGGGAAAAATCCTGGAAGTCATCCATGTATATATCCCATCTAATCACAAAGCAGCGTACAAGTAGAAGTTGTTCATTTAAGTCATGAATTTGAACAAACTTGAACTATTTTTATTAATAGGGAGGTAAATATTATATATATATATATATAAGAATACTCCACAAAAATAGGGGTGAAGGTGAAGATGAAGTGAACTCTGCTATTGAAGCTCAACCAATTTGAAAATACTAAAAGACGGACAATTCAACCAGACTATTTATGAAATATGTAATAGTTAATCATGAGGTTAAGTATATTCTATTCTAATTCATATTTTCTCATGGTTATATTGCAGGGCAAGATATTATATTGTAATTGTCGATTCCCTCGTTTACATGGTTTGGCCGAACTTCTAATGAGATACAATTTCGAAAATTAATTAATACGTTATCTCACCAATCAATAGATTTGCATCATCTACGACTCTGGTTGACGCTGGACGCAAGTTTACTAAATTTTTAAATGGGCTTTGTGATCCAAGCTTTTCCCAGCCCATTCACATCCACTTCACAACATTTAAAAAATACAGTAACGACAATGTTAAGATATAAATTATATACAAAAAAAAAAAATTATACAATAATATTAAAAATATAAAATTTTAATATATAAAAGTTAATGTAAAAGTATTATAAAATAAAAAAATAACTTTGTAATAATCGATGTTTAATTTTGATTTTTTACTTTCAAATCGAAATTTAAATTTAAGATGAGAAAATAGTATGATTAATTAGAAAAATTAAATAGTTCGATAAGTAAAGAATTTTTTATTTTTATTTATTTATTTATTTTTTAAATTCTTACGGAATTAAGTCGATATCAAAAGGTGCAAATTGTACAGTTATTTTAGTAACTAACCGATTTAAAAAAGAGCGTATAATTTACGCGGTGAAAAACTTACGTCGTTATAACAACGAGAATAATGGAAAAAGCTTGCCGTTGGCGTTGAGCATTAAAAATAAAAGCCTATACGCGGATTAATTGTTCGTGCTAGGAACGAACAATTTCTTAACGCCGTTAGGCGCTTCCCCTGATCCCCAACATCAGCAACACCGCGCTACGAGTTCCTCCCTTGCCCTCGGGCCCGACAGAATCGGTCTCGCTCTTCAGTCAAATAACAAAATTCTCACTTTCTTTCACATTGTTGTTTTCCTTTATGATTCCTGTTAAATTTCTAGGAATATTTAGTCTTCGGTTGTTTTTCTGATAATGCAATGCGGCCTAGTGTTTAGATGCAGAAGAACTTAATACTGGTTTATTGTTTATTTATTTATTTATTTATTTTTCTTGTCTTAAGCAACGAGTGAATTTGGTGTGTGATGAACTAATGCAGATACGTTACTATGTTACCCAGGTTACCAGCATTGTTATTTTGATGTTGTTTTCCATGTGCTATATATCATTCGTACCAATGACCATAGAAAGAACAACTGTTTGTATTAGGTAGCTAGAATTGACGGCTTGTTCTTAAATGTCAATTGAGGAAGTAGTGTGTGAAGGCAATGGGAAAATGGATAGGGCCCCAATTTTCTTTTATATTGCGAATTTGTGATTAGATAGAAGCTTTGGCCCCGCTTTATTTGCTATTAATTCAATGAATGGTCATTTCATCGCCTTGCCTTTATTCCATTGTTTTTTGTAATTCTTGATGTATACTATAAATAAAGACTTGAGTTTGGTTCTGAATACTTGCTGCTGTTTGTACTCCGTTCTGGTTGTAACGACTGTCACGCTGCTTTATGAATTATTTGGCTAAATTACTGTCTCTTGTCTTCACATGTTGGGGTTCTGTGTCCAACAAGTTGACTTTAAAGGAATATCTACCAATCCTCCATCAAATTTCTGCTTTCTGATCTTCGAAGTTTTATTATTATCTTTCTGATTGTATAATTTACATATTAGTAATCCTATACAAATTTTGTTCAGGCGTCATGCTTTTGATCCCAGTGCTGGTGGTTACTTGAAGCAAGATCCCTAAAGCCACATGAACTGCAAAAGAGATGTCTTTTTCCTTCTCTTTCATGCATTTATAGTCATGTTGTGTGCCCCATAGAATCATGTTGTCTCTTGCATACTTGCTGGAACTTGCATGAAAGTTGAACCTTAGCCTGTCATAATACTGTTCGTTGCCAATTATCGAAGTTCCTGGTATCTCTATTATCATCAGCTGAAAAGTTTCTGAGTGAAATATGTGGTTTTATAATTTAAAGTGGTGGTAGCGTTGGCATTTTTATTTCTGTATGATTTTATTTTTCTCATTTGGATAGAAAACAAGGGCAATGGGAATGATGGAATTCCTTTGAATTAGTTCCTATGTGTGGCACGGTTTGAAGGTTGTTACAGTTAACGTGGACAAAGGACATCATTTGTACTTGAATGCCCAACTGATGAGGCAATGACACACAACTGTAGATTTTCACTTCTTTGAAATGCCGTAGCAGACTCGATGGACAAATTGAATCCAGAATTTAAGTTTTCCCTTTATGTAATCTCATTTGAGTCTGGCTTTGTTTGTTCAAGTGGATACATTGTAGGACAAGACCATATGACCAACATAATCTTAGCTTTGGGGCTGGAATGAATTTTAACTTTGATTCTGTTAGTAACATGTTTTTCCTCTTCCGCTTCTGACCTAGATCAATGCCATAGGATTTTGAATTGTCAGATAAAGCATTTGGACAGTTAAATTTGTGACCATGAGGCACGAGCATTTGTGTTAATATTCTCCTGTGGGAGCTGCAACTTTTTGGATGACCTGGAGAAAGCTTTATTTGTATATTCAAGTCCCAATTGTCTTTTCTTGTTTTTAGCATCCTGTTCTTCTAGATCAGTAGGGGCATGGTGATGTTGCTGCATGTAAATGTTGCAAAATCAATCTTCAAGACTGTTCTCTTGTAGACAACTTCTATACATGTGTTCTAGTTTTTGCAGGAAGCTATGAAGGGATGTGAGTCAAGTTCCTACAAATCTCTTTCTTGTTCTCCGATAGCGTTCCAACGACTTGTTCTTGATAGATGAAGCACAAAGAAACTATCAAAATTTTGAATAATCTTATTGGGATGCTGGCCATAGAGAACTTAAAATGTAGAATAAAAATTATAAATCATAGCAGAGAAAGGAGAATGATTTACATAATCAGTGGATTTTCTAGAGTAAGGAATAGGAATAGGAACAAAATTATTTGTATGCTCTGATTTTTTAGTCTACCAAAGGATATAATATATTTTTCTTATATACTGTTGTATATCATATTTTTCTTATTTCCAATCTCTCTAATGGAATGGTTTGGCACAATTTTCTTTACTGATTTTTTATTATAATTTCATTGCTTTAAGATATTTTCTTTTGATCATAATTTCAACGTTATTTTGTGTATCATTTTGATGTTATCCTTGGTGGTTGAATGACTGGTGCAGCATAGCCAGATTTCAACTTACTGACATTTTGATTATTATTTTTATT
>JAWDEX010000001.1:1270698-1309054 GCA_035221805.1 Trichilia hirta | reverse complement strand
TTTGTATTATTTATCATTGTTCACTCACTAAGTCTCTTCCGAAACTTACCCCCTCACAATTTTGCAAGCTATCTTAGATCTCAATATATTTTTGAAAAGTAGTTGACTGGAGTCGAATATCAAAGTGCAGTCACTAAAAATGGGTCCAATCATGCATGGTTACCTGTTTTGAGTATTATAGTCATGTATATAAATGTTTTAAATTTTGGCAATGTTTAAACATATGAATATATTAAAAAGAGTATATGTGAATGCAATATAGCCACGATGCCCAATAATTAATAATTTTATGATATGAGTACAGTGTTATGCATGTATATAATCTATAAGTCATAAGTTATCAGTATTAAATTATTGGTTATATATGTAAGTCAAGGCTGAGGGAGATGAGATGAACCTCATTTTCCTGTCGATCACATTCTGAAAGTTTGGAATGTTACATACCTAGTGTATTTTTTATTAGTAAATCAAAGAAGTAGAGCAAACCTATGCATGATCCGACCATATCATGCAGGTTAATCATGGCCACCATAAGTTAGTGACCACGAACAAATCTAAAAATAACTCTTAATTTCTTTGGTAGTGGGTATAACTTATCTTAGTGGTCCTTTAATTTCAAACATTGCTACATTAAAAGTAGGTAATAGCCATTAATCTTCTAAAATTGAAAGATATTTCTTTAACGGGAGAATACCTATAAATAGAGAATTTTTTGTTTTGCTTAGTTCCTTAAGCTTGTTATTCTGTTTCAATATTATCTTGAAAGGAACAAGAGAGTTTCGAAGAATTTGGCAAGTTTCAAAATATATCAAATAGTAATAGCAAGAAGTAAGCTTCTTAAATCTTCCTTAATTTAAATTTTTTTATGTTTTATAGGGTAATTGTAGTTTGCATGCTTACATATCAAACTCAGGAAAGCTTGGCGTACTAATTTTGTTCACTCTCTGATTGTCTTGGTTACAAAAAAGATTGAAGCTGGTTTTGGACGGGATAGAATGTATTACGAGGCATGGAACGTTCTCGTCCATTCGGGAAAGATGTATACTTGCTAGGTGCTAATTTGAGCCAGGTTCAGCATACAAGCTCGAATTGAAATATTTATGTTACAGGCAGCGTTGACAGTATGTCGAGGACAATCTCCCGGGGGAGATGCTCCATGTTTCTCGTTGCTCTACATTTCATGTGCTTGTGGGCTTGTTGGTTCTTGAACTTCTATGCTTCGCACGAAATGGGATTCAACCATACAGAACTTTGCAGTGAAAAGTACTAAAATAAAAATGAGGATGGAAACAAAGAAAGTGGCCTTTGATGACATCAATTTAATATGAAAAAAAGATGGAAACGACAATGAAATTTTGTTTTGTGGAATCCATCCAAGTTTCCTTATTCACTACAATGTAAGTAATTATTGGACCTAAAATTCTTTAACCGTCCAGTTTAACACATACAAACGAGATGTGCTTCAGAAATGTGCATCTATTGAATAAATGTCATGCGACCTTACAAGACAAAGCTTGCATTAGGATGAAATCCCCGGAGAGCTGTGCTTCGTTACAGCATTCTTGATTGAAACAAGGCTTGGAGTAAAAGGAATGGCTTGGTAGTTTGACTGACTGCCGAAATTTTTTTTTCCTCTTACAACGTTGCTCGTTACATTGTAAGCAAGGAAATCTTCAGAACCAAACAACATAACTAGTTCCGTTTCTTCAGTTGATTCCTTGTTCATATTTTCTCTATAGTTAAGAATATGCATGGATCCAAAAAACCTTTGCAATTTGGAGACAATTGAGTTCACAACAACAAACTCCTTAGTCCATGATTCCTTCACTCCATAATTCTTCATTACCCAGATATCAAGATTAGGTTGAAGAAAACCATCACACAAATAGAGAAAACCCCCGGAAACTCCTACTGAAATGCTGTTGGCAGACTTACATTTGCCAAATCCTTGAATTGGGGGACCTGGAAATGGTTGAAATTGTTCATATCCAAGGTCAAAATAACACATAAACGCCGTTTCATGATCATGTGAGTGAGCATACCAATGAAGAGCAGCGTTCAGAAAGGCCCCATAGTATGGTTGAATAAGTTGGAATGGAAGATCTCCAATGTTTCTCCATGTATCCGTACCAATTGTATGTACTTCAACCTGAAGCTTGTTAGAAATCACGGCTTCATTTTTGTAGTTGAGAGTTTGAATCACCTTGTAATGTCTAGCACTTTGATTGAAACCAAACCCACGAATTCTTCTTGTGACTCCTTTCCTTTTAAGTTGTGGAAGGACGGAATCCTCGCCCAGAATTGGATTACAAATGGAAACAACTTCTTTCTTGTAACTAAATTGATGTAGACAAAGCAAGCCATTGCATGAAGTTAGCAATGACAATCTCTTGCCCTCAATGTTTTGTTGATTTTGCTTTTGCTTTTTGTTCAACGTGTACAAGGGTACAATGGCATTAGTGCAGATCGTCTGGCCAAAGCTTGTGAGAATCATTGTTGAAAATGGTGATCTAGCAAGATGAATTTCGGCGAAATAAGGATCTGACAATAAGTTGAACCAGGTTTTACAGACGCTTTTGATTTGAAGAATGGTCTTGATTGGGAGCCTGGAAAAAATATCCATAAGAATTGGCAGAGGAAGATCTGACATGGAAACGTTATCGGCTCCCTGGTATTCAGCTTTCTCTTCCGAAGCTGCTTTAATGGCTTGGCTTTTTCTTCTGGAAGTATTGTAGCATGTCTTCAGAAATAGGAAAAGGGCCATGAATGGAAATTCTTTCTGTTCTCAGGAATTACAAAATGAGAAAGCTTAACGACAAAAGGGTTTCATCCAATTGATTGAATCAGTCATTTGTTCGAAGTGCTGTCATAAATTGATGATGAAGATGAAGATGATGATGATGATGATGGTCAATTAGCAAATCGTGCGGAGGCTGCATTGAATTGCCTTAAGACTGCGTTCGAGTTGCGTGTATGACCATTGTTGCCCAATTATTGAATCTTCTTGAAAGAATTGTCATCTTGGAATTGCATGGAGAGTCAACACTGTCGCTGTCTGAAATTTCAAATCATTTTGAAATCATTTTGTGTCAGCAATTTCTTTCCAACTCCGTTTGCAAACTTTCAAATCTTTGAAAATTGGATTTATCTTCTTAATGAGACCCACACGAGTCTCCTGTCAGCCCAAGACCCGGCTCAATTAACATCATATAACCCCAAATACGCCCGTAAATAAATTAATGCCCAAATGGGTCTCCTGTCAGCCCAAGGCCCGGCTCAATTAATATCATTTGACTCAAATATGCCCGTAAATAAATTTAGTCGACCCCCTTTCATTCTTCCTTATTTCTTTTTATGCGATTTTAGTTTCCTATTTTACATTTTAAGTAATATTACCAATACAATTTTTCATATAATCTCTTTATATTTAAATGATATAACAATATTGTATAAAATTAGAAATTGTATTGAAATCAGTATTAAATCAAACTAAGCCTAATTTCTCTAATAATGATATTTTTTAATTAAAAATAAATAAATAACATTGCATTTCCAACTATATACATGTCTTACCAACAATTTTAATTTATGGATTCCTAATCCTTATTCCTACAAATCTTTGACTTAATCTTGTTGGTCCAAAGAATTTTGGTAGATATTGGTATTGCTGGTATAGTTATAATCTTCCATTATCTCTTAATTAATTTAAAATTTAAAATTAAAGATCTATGAATGGTGCATTTTATTTATTTTTCTATGTATTTTGACCGTTCTATCTGAATGTGGATGAAAAGAAGAATGGAACAATGTGACCTCATAAAACCTAACTCACCAAACGCGTTTCATCCAATGCAATCTCTTTACAAGTGCATTAATTTATAAAAGGGAAAAAAAAAATATTAGTGGGGCTATCAATATATATGCGAATAAATTAAATTTGATTCTATTTTTTATTATTGGAGATTGAGATTCTCTCTTGATCTAATTATTTATTTGAGCAAAAATACTTTGATAATTAATAATTAACAAATGATAACGTATAAAATACAAAAAATTAATATAAATAAATAAAATTATAATATTATATAATTCAAATTTTTACTCTTAAGTTTTTATTATAAATAATGTGATCTCATCAAGTAAGTAACAAAATAGTATGATAAATAATCTTAAAAATTATGAATATATATTTCATCCATTTAATGACACTATTCATTCTAAAATTTTATAATTTTTAATATTATTTATTATTTATTTAAATATCAAATAAATTAATATTACATAATTTAGAATGTATTTTTACAATATATTTATAGAATAAATAGTATTATTAGTCACTTATTTATTAAATGTTATGTTATTTAAAAATATATATATATAAATATTTAATCTTAAAAAATAAAAAAACTCGGATAAAAAGGATATGATAGTTCTTGACTTAACTATGACCAATAATTACTTTGACTTTGTAGTTGCTTGTCAACTAATATTATTTAGTACTATATCAAGATGATTTTTATATATAATAAATATATCAAATATACACAACAAAACTTTATGCTGTTTTGATGGATGCTAATCATGTTGGTGCACTAATGATTCTAGTGTGTTCCTAGAAGCCACAAACATTATACATAACTTGATGAAGATTGAAGATAATAGAACCACTAAGAAAAAAAAAATATGAAATTAAAAGTCATTTTCCTTTTCAATACATGTTTTAAAATCATCAGTTTCCTATGTTATATAAATTAATGGAGTTTTCATCAAATAAAGATTTGTATTAAGTTCATAAACATCATGTAATGAATGAATCCACATGCATCAAGATGTAGTTTATCTTTTTATTAAATTAACTTATGGCTAACTTTTTGATGAATTACTTTTTTTGTATTTTATTCTAAAAAATATTTATAAATTAATAAATAATAAGTGCTTGGGTTTTGATAAAATGCTAAACAAAAATATATTTTTTTATTAAAATAATATTTATTCATCCCTGTTCTTTTTCAAAATAAGATGTCATATATTCATTATATATCATAAATATAAGAAAAATAATTTTAAAAATTATAATAATTCATTATCTAATAAACCACATATGGGTTCCAATTAAAATTTGGAATAAATAATATTATTATTAAAATTATTTTTAATGGATAAATTTTTTATATTTTAATTATTGTTTATCCTTTTATTAAATTAAATTATGGATAACAAAATAAAGGTGCTTGAATTTTGATGAAACAATGGATAAGAATGTATTTAATTATTTTTAACGGATAGATCATGATATTGTTGAACGTTTCAAATAAACTCAAATTGAAATAATGAATCTTCATTTTGGCCTAAAAAAAAAAACAATTTGGCTACAAAATGGATCTTAATTGCATTTCTCTTTTATGCCAAAAGAAAATTTGTTGTTTGAATTTAAATTTGAATGGTGAATTTTAATAACACCATTAAAAATAATCAAAATCTATATTTATTTATTATTTTTTGAAAACTGTGTATTTATACGCCAAATAAAGTTCTACATTTCTATTTACATTGAAATTTTGGGCAGCGGAAAAAACAGTGGGCTAACTAAAATCCAAAAAGGGACAATGGCAATGCAAATGTTGATCTACAATAAATTTATGAATGTGTTTCTTGGTATGCATGTAGATTTGTATTCGCATGCCAACTTGTTTATATATATATATATATATTTCTAAAGTCTAGCTTATGGCTGCTCCTCTTTCACAATTACAAGAATATTACATGTATTTTTCTTTTCTCTCTTATTACTCTTTTCTTTGTTTGGAATCTATAAGTGGGACCTAAATATTAATTAACATGACCAATCAACAAATTAATCCCTACACTTCACATCATCTTGACTTAATTTGATCTTTGTGTAATAAATTCCAAATTCACTTTCAATGGAAAAATTCCTTCTTTCACCTCCTCTCCACTGATTTTTATTTGAAAGAAGATACTTTTTTTCGATAATTAAAAATCTTGACTATTTATATATTTCAATGAAAAAATTAAAAATGAACTAACTTTCCTTAAAATTTAGAAGATTTTTGGTTCAATAAGATGAATGTCAAACAATGGCCTGAATTTACACTCTCATGTGGGTTATTTATTTATTTTTGTTTTTTCTACAATATAAGGATAAATATTTCCAAAACACACACACACGTGTGTTTATATATATATATATATAGGTCAGACATTTTCGTTTTCTCTCTTACTTGTTTTTTGAGTAGTGAAAATTTTTATATGGCAAAACATTTGTAAATATAATTGATTAAGGAAGTTTGTCGGCATATTGGGCAAGATAGAATGATAGATCCTACAATTATATAAAATAAAATTTAAAAAAAAAAAAAAAAAAAAAAAAAAGAATGGTGATTGAATATGGGGGTCCTTAAAAGAAACCCATAACCAATGTGATAAACACAAGCACTATCAACAGCACCACCAACTTGCCATTATCATCAAAAGCCAAAGCTAAACTTCTCCAATTTACAAAAAGGTGATCCTCTCTCAAACCCATTCCTTGTTTCACACAAGAATCAGAATACAGAATACACTCCCCACAACTCCCAGAGTGTTTCCAAAATACAAAAAATGTTGAGCATGTTGTCAGTGATGAGGCGAAACTTTCAGAACATTAGAAAGTCTCCAAGAGTTGCAGATGAAAGCATGCTTGGTGATGGTGGAGGTGTCGTAGTTCATCATCAAAACACGAATCCAATCTTTGCGCACGACTTGAACAGAACTGGAAGATCATCAAGGTCTGGTTTGAATGCGTTATCCGTGATATACAGCGTCGTTCGTGCTCAGCTTTCCATCATTTCTTGCTTCGCTCAGCCTCATGTTAATGGTGTTGATGGTGTTTGGGTTTCCGGGGAACTTGCTCAAATATCAGAAATGAATCATTTAATGGTAAGTGACAGCATGCGTTATGCCATCTTGATGTAAAGAGAAAATATATATATTAGCTAGCAAGGAATATATATACTACTCGGAAAATTCATTTCTCTGCATTTTGGTCTCTATATAGAGTTTGCTGTGTGTTTTATAATTTTCATGGATTTACATAGAATGGCTCTCTCTTTTTATTTTATTTTATTTTTGTTTTTTGTTTTTTTTTTCAGATTGTGAACCATGTAAATTATTTGTCTTCCTTTTTTTGAACCAAATTATGATATTGGGCTAGTGGAGAAGAGGTACAGGAATATATAATTCCATATATGAAAGAAGAGTTTTGCAGTTATGAATAAAGCTGTTTCTGGGTTTTGTTTTTTGCTTTTGCTTTTGCTTGGTTCATATTCTTTGGTGTTCCTCACAATTTAAATTTCATGAAATTATAATTCAATCCAAAATTATTGATCACAACATATAATTTTTATGTACAAACTTGCATTATTTAATGTCTATTGAGGATAAAAAAAAACTAATATATTATATTATACTATACAAGAAAATAAAGGAGGAAAATAAAATAGTGGTGTTTGTGTTTTTTACTTTCTTACAATTAAGCCGCCTGGGGAGTAGTGGTGATTAATATAACAAATCTTATAACGTCCAAAAAGCTGGATCCAGGAGAAATAGAAAATGGGGAATTTGAAGTATTCAAGATACAAATTTATATATATATATATATATATATATATATATATATATATATATATCATTCTTGAAGAAACAAAAAATTTGTAATAATATTAATTCCTCCAATATTTCAAAGATAGACATGTTTCGAACTGTTGAGAATCTGATCTTAAATGGCCAATATATATAGAAGATATATTAGGTTACATCCCATTCTTCATCTTATAGGCCAAATTTAACCCAACTCTCATATGCTACTGAATTTGCGTCTATGCTCTGTCTTTCATCAACAAAAAGTAAAGTAATGTGATATACCCTCCAGCCTTACCTTAGCCTTTTAATGCTATATGGAATAAATTCTATAGGCTACTAATTTATCAAACACACAGCTATCTCCTACTACCACATAATGGATTCCGTTACAAGAAGCATAGTAGTACATTTTAATTACACTTTTTCCTGCCATTAAATTCTTTTTTTTTTTTTTTATTGTTAATTTTGTAAATTTTAGTATAGAAATTAAACTCTTTAACGTGTAATATAATCCTATTCTATGTAATAGAATAGCACTAAACAAATCATTATATACAAACTAATGTGATAAAATAACATTATTGAATAAAAAATAAAATAATTATAATTATAACAAAAATAAATAATGCTATATGTATATATGAGAATTATACAATAATAATCTATCTATTTGTATAAAAAAAATTTAGATCTCTATTACTATTATGCATAATGTTATAAATAATAAAAAATATTTAAAATGTATCAAATTTAAATACTACTACGTATCTTGAAACGAGATTAATGAATAAAAATTGACAAAGAACTAGTAATGATAAGAGTGAGTCAATGGAATTTTTGGGTGTACAAATGAAAGTAGTCTCTGAGAAAATAAAAATAAAAATAAAAATAAAAATTATGATGTGGTTGGATTTATGTCCATATTAAGTGCAACAATAAAGGAAGAAAAATGGGTCAACGGCTCCTACTTTGTGTTGCTTATTATGATCATTATCCCCTGTGACTAGTGAATGCCACTAAGTACCATGTACAGAACTTCCATTGCTTTCTCATTTTTCTTTCCCGTTTCCATTCACAATACTTAATCATTAATCTAAATGAGAAAAAACAAAATGTGATGTTCTAGAACAATCTTATGATCTATATAATAAACCTTTGTTTTAATGGGAATGAAATTTAAACATCAAACTTCTATTTTGATGTTCTTATAAATTGTAAATATCAAGATTTAATGATTAAAGATACACTTGAATTTTTCTAAATCCTAAGCTTAAATAATTTCTTTTCCCTTTCTAATATATAATAAAATAATATTAAAAATTTAAAAATAAGAATAATATTGTGGGGTTTTAACAAATAATAATTGGAATTTGTAATGCACACAACTTGCTATAAAAAATATTTATACATAAAAAGTTGAATGAAGATATGTATGTGTCTTCTTGTGAGTTGTACAACTTAGTATTTGATGATCTTTAGCCTAGATTATCCCTAAGCTCTGAGTGGCAGAATTTAGCACTTTGCAAGTATATAAGATCCTTATCCAAAAATGGAAAAACATAAAAAAAATGAAAATTGTAGGAGTTGTTCATTTTAAGTACTTGAATTAATTATATAAGATCCTTATCCAAAAATGGAAATATATATATATATATATAAAAGAATGAAAATTGTAGGAGTTGTACATTTTAAGTACTTGAATTAATTTTAGAAAACCTAGCTATTTAAGTGATGGACCTCTTCATCATCTTACCCTTATCAGAATTCAAGTACTACATATTATTTATTGTTTTCAATACTTTCGGCATCTTATTGCTTTCATTAATTATTTCCTTTTATGTTTAGAAATAAACATGCACTCCTTTGATAGATCACGTTTGTTTTAGCCAACAAAACATTAAGAAGAAGACAATAAATAAATGGTAGGTAAGGTGTAAAATAAATTTTTTTTTTATCTTTTAAAGCATACTTTCAGATAATAGTTTTTAATTTTTTTTAATGCATGCAAAAGAAAAACAAAGTAATGATATTATTTTACGACTTTTAAATTCCTTATATGCTTATATTTTTTTATGTATAATTAATTTTATTAGTTATTAATTATTAATGTATGTTTATTTAGGTAAAAAATTGGATTAAAAAGAAGTTACAATGAAAAAATTGATTTTAATGGTTATTGTTACATATACAAACTACTATTCAATCATATAAATTAATAAAATATAATTATATTATTAGTATATATTTTATATTTAAAAAAATATATGTAAAATATATATCAATAATATAATTATATCATATCAATTATCAGGGTAATTTATAGGCATTGTTAGCTTTAAAAATACACGCAAGTGTTTGAAATTGTAGGGAAAGTTAGTCGGTATATTTTAAAATTTAATCCTTCTCTTGTCTTCAACTTCATATCAATTTTTTTTCTAAGCAGCCATAATTAAAATGTCATTAGTGGAATCAAAAAGTAGTAATGACCAATAATAATGCAGAAAGGACCACTGAAAACAAAGATAACCCATCAATAATCAATAAAGAAGAAACTAAAATAAATTGACCTTTTGGAACTCCTATCAACTTTATGATATATATTCATTTTTCTTAATGAATAAGTTTTGGAATTGCTAAGTTTTCATTCCAGTTAATATTTCTTCTCACATACTTTATGATACTGACCTGAAAACGACAAACAAAATAAAGTTAATTATCATAAAATGATGGAAATAATTGAGTATTAATAGTGATAATGACTAGCCAATTTATTTGATGATCAAAGAGTAGTATTATATTATGTATTCTTATTTATAATTAAATTTATAAAGTTGCTTGTATGAATAGAATTTTATTTTTTTGACTAATTTTAAGTTGTTACATTTAGCATGGACAACCAGATCAAATGATTTATCCCAAGAACTATATGCTATAAATAATCTCGTGGACATAAAATAATAAATATTTATTATAAAATATCTATGTTGAATGTTATTAAAACATCCATTTAAAAAAATTTATTGAGATTTGCTTTTTGATACTATGACTGAATGCATCCTTTTACAAAATTAAAGTTCACAACTACAACTGTTAATAATAAGGTTGCACACATCTTAACCAACTCGACATTTTATTTGAAAGATCTTCTGTTGTGTATGGTATTTTTGTTTTGGTGAATACAAAATCTTCTTGACAACACAAATTAGTTTTGCATCTTCATCTCCAGCACAGTCATCAACCTCCTCACCCGATTCTTCACAGTATAGTCATCCACGTCATCCCTTGCATCATCTAGAACATGCACTGGTTTTCATTTTACACATTCATTAGATTTATACCCAGGCTTGCAACATCTAAAACAAGTATTATCAGTTCGTTTTGCATATGAATTTAGGAGATCTACCTTATTAGTCATCGATTGCTTTCTTCTGGTGTCCCTTTTTAAATCTACTAGATTATTCTCAGAAATCGTCGATTGATTTATCGATTTAGAGATTATGAGATTTTTGTATAGATGGAAACCTCGAGTCTCTACTACTGTTAGTAAAGGTTAGCTATAATATTCACAATTCGACTGTTTTAGTTGTCCAAAAAGCCGCTCTTTAATTTGTTGGGCCATCTCACATGCATTTGTCAATGTAAATATAGCGTTCACTCTCATAAGACATCCGATATCATATGACAGACATTTTTGGTAGTGTGTCGCTTGTTGCACTTTGTTCTCAAAATTATCACATTTAAACTGTAATCGCAAAAATTCTTTTGTATACTCTGTAATAGTTCGATTTTCTTGCATACAGTCTAAGTATTTATTATACAGCACCTATGTATAGTCACTAGGAAGAAAACATTATTCTATTAATTGCTTTATCAAAACCAATCTCTTATCGGTCCTTACCTTTTTCTGTAGCATCCATTCTAAATGAACTGACTGCCACCATGCTCTAGTGCCTCCCTTTAGATTATACACAATAATAAGAACCTTGCGCTTTTTTTCTACTTTCATAATCTCAAAAAGGCGCTCAACCTCTACCAATCAGTCAAGAACACCTTCCACATTCAACGAATTAAAAAATTTTAAAAGGTCAATCTTGATTTGGTATCCATCGTAATCTTTATAACTCAAATAATTTCTGCCTCTACGATGGTTGCAATACTCTGAATGATCAACTCTCTTCTCCCGAGGGAGTAGTGACGCTAGCCAACACTCTGATTTATCACGGGTATAGAAAATGGTAGATCTGGTGTATCCACTGATGATTGGCAACTGTTTTATCGCGCATTCAAACGCTCCATCTGAGCTATCATTTGGTCAATGCGTTCTTTCAATATTCTCATTCTCATCTCCAAAGCCTCCAGCCGTGTAATCTCGTTATTTGCCATGAAAAATAAGCTCTGATATCAACTAACAGAGAACGAAAAAAAATAAAATAAAATTAGTTTAAAACGTTTATACTCTATTCAAGAGTTTGATCAATATCGTTTGATCTGACGATAAGGGTCAGAATAATTATGTTCTAAAAATTTGAAAAATTACTTAAATAACTGATTTTATTTTAAACAAAAAAAGTTGCGAAAGTTTTTGTCCTAATAACATATATAGTGTCTAAACATAAAATTCTAATTAAAAATAAATAAAAATAATTAAAATATTTTAAAAAAATTATGGATCCTAAAAAAATATTGAATATGAAAAATAAGCCTATTTTCATACAAATTTACGTCGATCCAGTTGCTTCATATATTTTGTCACTAGCAGATCCATATCAATAACTCTTTAACAATACATATTTGTTGATATAAGAATTTTGTTCTAATGAATAGCAAATTTAGTAAGCCAAAAAAATTCATGGGGTTATAGGAGATAATAAATATATTATTAATTTAACTATAATCAAATCAAAAATTAAAGATTTTTTAATGACAAGAAGAATGGAATAATGAGACAAAAATAAAATTTTTACCATTCTTCAGCAGCGAATCCTTTTAATTTTGATCCCCAATTTTATAGAATATAATTTTATGATTCTAAAGGAGGGAGGGTTTAGAGATTTGTTTTGCTTGTGTGTAATATTTAAAACAATCCATTTATTTACCACAAAAATTAATAGTGACGTTAAAGACAACCTTTTAACCGAAGCTCTTGACTTTGTCTAAATGGTTTAATAATGTCAACTGCTCCTGAATACTGAATGGTCCAGACCCACGTTGGAATAGCAAATGGAAGAGAAACTAAATTTCGATACTTGATTAATGAGTTCATTGAATTTTTTGTTCATATAGAACTTATTGACTATTAATATGCAGCCTATAAATTGTCAAATTGTTCAGGTTGACTGCTCAATAAATGGATTCAAACAAATCGTTCAAATTCATCAGTGTTCTTTTTTATTTTACCCTTATTCACTTATTTTTACTTTTAAATGAGAGTAATGAAAAAGTTTTATATGAGATTCTTCATAACTGCTTTCATTAACGTAATACGATTAACAATAAATATTTTCGGTTGACAATCAATTCTTCTTCTTTTTTTTTTTAAAAAAAATAAATTAATCTAAAATAATGTTACTTTACGGTAAATTCAGAAGTCAATTTTCTTAGATATAGATATTCCTAAGTTTCCCTAAATTGGAAAAATAGAAGGTTATTCAATGCTAAATCTAAATGCACAGACTTTAACTCAATGGGTTATATTTCTTTTTGGAATTGTGACCGTCTTCCGTGTTTCAAAAATAGAGTTTAAAATATAATTAAAAAACTTACATTTTTAGTAGAGTCATTATAATTTGATATATAATACTTTCAACTCATAATAATTGCGTTATGGCACCCCAATATTAAATAAAACATTAGCGATGCTGCTCTATAAAAAATTGTGAACAGATTAAAGTTAATGTAAAAAAATTCAGAAAAGAGACAAAACTTGAAAGAAGAATCCCTTAAAACTTAACAAAACCTGGAAAAACAAAAGTCTCCAGAAAAATCCATAACGCCTTCAGGTGTTACAATCGATAGAACTTACTGATCATTTGATCACTCAGCAGAAGAAACTCAATTGCTCGACGACGTGATGTCATAGAAATAACTGAAAAAGAAACGTGGAACTGCGTACATTGTTTTGCCGTACATGTACTCTTCATATATAACAAGTGCCTTGCGATTTTGCTGAGAATTTTATAGCTAGTACAATGAACTCAAAGAATCCATTGTATTACCAATGCCTTTGGCTTTATTAAGGACCACAGGCTGGCTGCTTTCTTTCTCTGTTTCAGTAGTCCTAAGAATTTTTTGGCATAGTTAATCCTTCTTTTACGTCAATTTCGCTTTCGGAAAGGTGATGCTGCCAGAATGCTGCCAAAAGGATCGTTTTCCCTCAAACAAATTGCTCACCATGTTCCAGGGTTCTCTTGTTGTGCTTGTATACAAACCATATGAGTTGAGCAAGAATTGTGACATATGGGTTATGAAAGAGTATGGGGTAGCAAAATCTTGGACTAACAGTTCAATTTTCGGAATGAAGGAGAGGTGATGATTCCACTGGGAATTTTTGAGAACCGTGAAATTATGACGGAGCGGGAGAAAGAAAGGAAGTTATTTTTGTATGAATCAAAGGCTAAGACAAGGAAAAGTCTCATGCTTTTTCAGCCTGCTCGTTTTGTGAAATATGTGGAAAGCTTGGTATCTCCCCATGGAAAAAGCCAAATTTCTTGGTCTGTTTCTTTTAGTCAGACGTCTGAAACTGGAGAGGTCGCTAAAAAATATGGCTAAATGAAGAAATGAGAAAGAAACAAGTAGATGATGCAATAAATGACTTTATAATACACGCACACGCACACGCACACGCACACACACATATATATATACACGTATATCTTGCATGCCTCTTTCCCAGCCTCTATTGTGAGAGTTTGTTTAGTAGTTTTAAATGAAAATAAATTTTGTGCGCAAAATTGTCCACGTATATATAATTGTTATGCATACAAATAAATAAAATTTGAATGACGTGATGAGATATGTGTTTAATGTAAAGTTAGTAGTTAGAGATGAGTATTTTCACTTGTCCGAAAGTGCATTGAAAAAAAGTTCATTTTATATATATATATATTTGATAATAAAGACTAAATTTTGATCACACCAAGCGAAATGAAGATGCAAATAAATGGGATGAAACAGGGAGGCGTAGGCCCAGGATCGTTGGACCCAGAATTTGTATAAAACATTTTGCAAATGTTTGACGGAATAATATAGGCAGATTAAGTAAGATTTTTATGCAATAATAAGATTACATGAGTTGTAGGTGATACAGTGCAGAGATTTTCTATCTCCTGCATGACTACAACTCTATGAAAGTAGTCTACATCCGAATCATGCATGCAATTGAATGATTGGAATCTTGTATTAACAGAAGGCATCCTAAAGCCTATAATAATTTTATTTATTGAATTGCAAAAGATTAGGAAGGACATGCTTGATCCTTCTAAACTTCTGTTAGAATTTGAAATTAAATTAAGAATCACTATCAGCGCCAACAGCTGTAGCGGGGCCTCGAGTTTCAACCAGGCGACCGGCAGCTCCAGCTGGGCCAGCAGCGCCGCCCATACAGGGAGGTGGGTTCATTTTCCCAGATGTCTTTGGTTTCGCATTAGCACATTCGGATTTAATAGGTCCTTCGGGTCCGCTGTATGTAAGGTCAATGTCTGCTAGTTCCACTCCCTCACGGGGCACACCACTGCTACGTACTGGGGCCGATGCAGAACTTCCCCGGATACTTTTGAACTAACATTGTTGATCTTAACTCGTGATGGAAGCTGAAGAAAACCCAAAAGTTATAACAGGAATAACTAAGAATTGATCCGAATACACATAATCAAATAACATTTACGAGATGATGCTAGTATTAATTAATTGTCACCTTGTTGTTGCACTGATTCCAGGGGCAGTACATTTGATCTAGAATGATAGAATTGCTGACATTATTCACAATAATGTCTTCGAAATGCTTTTCAGATGCTGTTCCTGGAAGGGAAGTCGGCCATGTTTTGATTCTCACGCCATTCGACGTATTGCTTGTGCAATTCTTGACGTTGATTCCAGTAAAAGGTAGTTCGTTTTGATACTTTCCTAAACTCCCAATGCTGATTCCACGACCAGGTCCGCAATTAATTTTGTTGATTTCCATTTGTGTGGTGCCATCCCCAATGGAGATATAATCATCCCCTGTTCCAATTTTCGAATCTGTAATTGTAACTCCAGCAGATCTTCCTACGTGAATTCCATCCGTGTTCATACTATTTTCAGCTGCAGTGACCGTAACTCGCCGGAAAGTGGCTCCAATTACGTTCTTATGAAACTGTTTACTGTTTAACGAAGTTATATCTTGGACCATTCCGTTGGTAATGCCGTTGAAACTCAAATTCTGTTTCGTTTTTAACGAGACAAACGAAAATAGATTTCGTTACCAGTGTCATGATGTATGCACATATATATGGTGAAACCGAAGCTGACAAGGGATTCAGTCGAATAAACTTACAATTGGACGCTTCTTGCAATAATCATTTTTCTCACAAGCAGTAGGCGCGTTGGCACCATTTCCGTCGAATGTTCCACCCCCTGAAATTGTTAATCCTTCAATTTAATCAAAAGCAATCCAACTTCCTGCGTCCTTCATTTGTGCAGGTTCCGTTTGAGCTTTCAGGTTGCCTTTAATCTGAGCCTCAACGGGAGCCTCGCAGGGATCTGTCATGACCACCGAGCTAACCCATAGGTCCCTGGAGGCATCAACAGTTTGCTGGGTGTGGCTGATGCACATGTTCCTTTCATGCATTGTTTATAGCCTAACGCATCAAAATACGGAATTCAAGATTTAATTATTAGACCCAAAAATGTAATCCTGCTGCAAATTTTGATAGTAAAAATTAAGGATAGTAATTAAAATAATAGTTTTGTATCAATAAATTTATAATATTTTTTAAATTAATTCAAATTCAATTAAAAATTTTAAATTTAGATACAATCGATTTATTAATCGAATCGTCTGTTTATTAAATAGATGATAGTTTATTAAATAAATAATATAATACGATATAATTAAATTATTAATTTAATATAATTTATTTATTTAATTATTTATTTATTTAAATATAAATTAAATATTAATAAATAAAATTATTATATTAAATAATTATTATTCCTATTAAAATTTTTAAATTTAAATTTATTTAATTATATTAAATTTATTTTAGAATAATCATGTTATTATTTAAATTATCACACCTAATATAATATCTATGATTGCAACAGCTGTCCCAATTACCTGGCTGATTTCTGCTCCTGTTTCAACCTTTGCCCCAAATTTTTGTCACATCAAAAACACCATATTCTTGGGCTTTTACTGTTGACAGCTTCAGGAATTATAAAAACAATGCCAGGCGTTGGACGTCACCATAATTTGCCTTCTGCTTTTTGTTGTAAGTGTTTTTCTTATAATATATATATATATATATATTTGGATGAATTGTGAAATCCTGTTTCTATGTTGTACACGTTGGAGAGCGCTCAAACCACAAGATTGCGCTTATTTTATGCTAGGTTTCGGCAGTATTTTAACGTAGTAGACCCATTTGTTTCCTATTCTTACCTTCTCGCCATTTTCAGCTTTTTCCAATATCTCCACAATAAAGGGAAGTAGAATTAGTATCGCATTTGATACAGTATCTTAAGAGAGCCTAAAGCTAAAAATAAGGAGAAGCTAAGAATAGGAAATAAATTGGTCCACTACATTACAATAGTGCTGAAACATAGCATAAAATAAGCACAATATTGGTAGGACAATTTTGTAGTTTGAGCTTTCCAACGTGCACTGTAAAATCGTTTCGGATAGAACCAAGAGGATTTCACAATTCATCCAAAAAACTGTAATAATAAGAAAAACACTAACAAAAACCAGATGGCTAATCATGGCGAAGTTGAACGTCCTGACATTGTTTTTATTATTCCTGAAGCTGTCAACATTAAAACCCCAGGACGCCGGTTTTCTTTTATTATTATTATTACTTTTGTATTAATAGAAAACACTCATAAACTACATAGATTACAAGCACTCGCATATTTGGAAAACTTGCACTCACTCACTCGAACTAACCTATATAGCAACTTATACTTTCTTACACACCAATATGACCCATAACAAATAATTAAATTAAAAAATTTAAGTAATATATTAAAATTTTAAAACTTAAAAATTGAACCAAACCGAACTTGCTTTTTTGGTTTTTAATTTTAAAATTAAAATAACCGCAGTTCAATCATTTCTTGAAAAATTAAACCAAATTGAACAATACCCACCCTAATTTTCTTTGTTATACTTAATATATATAACAAATATTTTTAATCTTATTACTAAACACATTTTTTAAGATTATGCATATTACTATTTGTTTCTAAAGTCCAAAGGTTTGCTTCTGATAATAATTAAGATGTCATTCAACCTTTCCGTCATGAAAATCGTAAATAAATAGAACAGGTCTTACCTCATTATTTATACTCCATTTAAGAAAACCAAAAAATTATTACTTATATTAAGATAAATCTCAACATAAATTACAGGCCAATAACATGATTTCCTTTAACATAAATATTACAGAACATAACATTTTATCCCTTTCTCATTATTTTTCTCCAAATTTTAATATTTATGTTAAAAAAATATGTTTAATAATAGGATTAAAAGTATGAATAATAATTGGAATGTGCAAATGTGAAACTAAAAACCTGCGGAAAAATGAACGCAAATCCCCCGTGTGGGCGGCCCTAATGGCCCTGCCAACACTTCTGGCCCCGCTAAAGTTGAAAGCTTTTAATTTAAATTCAAATGCTAATTGAGGTTAACAAGGATCAAGCATGTCCTTCCCAATCTTTTGCAATTCAATAAATAAAATTATCACAGGCATTAGGATACCTTGTATTAATGCAAGATTCCAATCATTCAATTGCACCCATGATTCGGATATAGACTACTTATATAGAGTTGTAGTCGAGTAGGGGATATAAAGTCTATGCACTGTGTCACCCACAACTCACTATGCAAACAATTTAACTTATTCAAGGTATATATGACGTTTATTCTGTGTGAGACATATAACCAGTAATGAAATCTTATTCTTGTTATGCAAACAATTTGACTTATTGAAGCTATATTACTCTGTAAAACATTTATATATTCTTTTGCACTCAGGACATTCTTACCTTTTAACTTAACAGGAAGGTAAATAATTCTTAGCTAAGAGTAGTGACTTTAACATCTCTTTCAAATGCAATAAAACTAATCAATGCTTGTCCTTTACCACTTCCTTCGATTGAGGACATGTTGAGAGAAGCTAAAAATGAGAAAGGAACTGAAAATGGGAAAGAAGTTGATCCACTACAATGGTTGAAAAAGTTTTGGGCAAGAACTTCCCATAGTACACCATAAAAACTGTTTCAGTATTAACCTGGATTTCAGAAATGATCCAACAGAACAACTTAATAAGCAGAAAATCCACAATCAACGAAAAAAGCATAAAGCAAATCATGGAGAAATTGAACATCCTTGAAATGTTTTTGGTATTCCTGATAGTGTCAACTATTAATGCTCAAGAAGTCGGTGTTTTGACTGTTCTAGTGTCAATTGTCAATATTAAAGGAGCTGGTGTTTTCGCTGTGCCAAATTTTGGGGAAAAACCCGACTCGCGTGCAGATATCAGGCAGCTATTTGAGTAATCTTGTGCAATAAATATGTATATGTCGATCAGATTTGTTACATATTTGGTCTAATAATTAATTTTAAATCCTATTGTTTCATGTTTGAGGATTCATGAAGAGATCACGTTTGGGTAGGTCCGTCCATTCAAGGTTGGGGCTGAGTTTCAGGTTCATTGTGACAAGTTCATTCAAAGTTGGCCAGTGAACACTGAAAATAGTATGAACCGGGATGAAATAATATTGAACTATTATCTCTTAATTTAGATTTTTAAATTAAGTGATAATTTAAGTGTAAGTATTAAATAGTGAATATTTTCAAGATTCTTCTTTTACATAAAATCTTCCCCTAATTATTACGTGTAACCCTTTAAATAAAATATAAGCCTCCACATTTCATCTTATTAAATCTAAACAGTCAGCGTAAATCATCAAAATTTTAGTGATAATATTAAATAAATAGACAAAATTATCTTTAAAATAAATCTTCACTTCAATAAATATAATTATGTGATTAATAATTTCATTATGTTTTAATAAATTTCAGTCATACATAATAGTAAATTGCATATGCTAATCAAGAGTCAGAGATTTGAATTATGAGAAATTCTTAATTTTTAAATAAATAAAACATGAAGACCTAATGCAATATAAATTTATTTACACTTTAAAATGTACTTTGAATATTTTTTGAACTTCTCATATTTATTTAATAAATTTTAAAAATTTAGTTTTGTTATTCTAAAATGCAAATTTTAGATAATAAAATTCAAGGTTAATTTTAGAAGTAAATAAATAAATAAATAACCTCACTTTATTGGATTACCTAATCTTTAAGAAATATCTCCTATTTAGTCATTAATATCTCCCGTTTATTCATTTCTTTTGGAGATTACGGAACTTCACAACAGATTTTCCTTACCTTCTCGGGAGTTCACGATTTAGTCGTTGACTTTCACGATGTTGTCCGTAACAATCAAGTTTTACGAAGAAAATATTTGAACGGAATGCAGATAACAGTTTCCGCGATTTGTTTTAGACTCGTCAATCAATTTTCATGATTGAAATTACATAATCAAAATTCTTACCCAAAAAAAAAATCACTTACGTACTCTTACGTCTTCAAATTGATAAATGCTACAAATAAGCAAAACCCATATGAAACATATTTATTAACTACACTACTTCAAAGATTCACCATCACTTATCGTGCAAGCATGAAGGGATGCTTATTGAATATCAATGATATCTTTGCATACTTAGATTCTGACAGAAGATTAGTGAGTTTTTCCAGTTACCGAAGGAACCAATATGCCAGAAACTGTAGGCTAGGCTCAACGTTTGAACATTCTGTAACAGCAGGTCCTTTTCCGTGCATAACAAGGTAACGTCGCTGATATCCACTTTCAGACAGGGTATACCTCTGCTACAAACAAGCTTCATGGCAAGCGGAGTCGCAGAAGTTCCGTTATATTTTTGAAGCTCACATTGCTGATACTTACACGGAACGGATTCTGAATACAGAAAAGAAATTAGCAAACTTAACAATGGAGGTAATTTTTCTGTTAATAGTAATTAATGAATATTTAATGAGTTAATTACCTTAGTTTCGCATTGACCATATGGGCGGTATAACTGGTCTACGAAAATTGGAGTGCTAACATTGTGCATGATTATATCTTCAAAATGCGTATCGGAGGCCATGCCACTGGGGGAAGATGACCAAGTCTTAACCCTTACGGCATTCACGGTTTTGTGAGAGTGCAGTTTCTCGCTGTAACTCCTTTAACTGGTTGCTCATCGAGATATCTTCTAAGGCTACCAACACTGATCCCATGACCGGTCCCCCGGTTACTTTTGCGATGTTTACATTTTGGCTTCCATCGCCAAGAGAAACGCAATCATCTCCTCTTTGAATGTCTGCTCCAGTGATATTAACCCCATTTGATCAGCCAATGTGAATTCCATTTGTGTCAAGGCTGTTTTCAGGTGCAGTGATGGTAATATCTTGAAAAGTCTTGCAATCCAAAATGTTCATGTGAAACAACTTACTGTTCAGTGAAGTTATGTTCTGTACTTTCGAATTGGTGATCGAATGGAAATACTATATTCTGTTGCCCAAATCATTATTATAAGAAGAAAACCTGAATCAAAACACGATACTATGAAAATAGGTTGTGATGGAAGAACTTACCATTGGTAGAGAATTGCATTTTCCAGTTTTGCGGCAATCATTTTTAGCCAAAGCAATTGATCCTTGTCCATCAAATGTTCCATCCCCAGACTGTTAACCCTCAATGTACTGGAAATTTACCCAACCGTCGGGTGCATTGAACTCGTTAATGTCAGCTGAGGCCTTCAGTTTCCCTTCAATTCCAAAAGTAACAGGAGACTTGCATGGTCCTTGGAACTTTACTGAACTAACCAAATAATCCCCTTTTGAAATTACAAGAGTGCTTGCAATTGGAGATGTGCATTCCTCTTTCCAGGCACTTTCAATAGCCTGAAAAGAATAAATAAATAAATCTAACAAAAACGTTCAATTCACTTGAAAGATTTATATACCTTGCTATCATCACACTTGTCATCGGCTTTTGCTCCATTTTTCTTGACATCAAGAGTTGCTTCTGATTTGGTATTTTCGTCTTCTACGGTTGGTATCCAGTTTTCCTGACATGGAGATGTGTACTTTCTGAATCTGTCACTAATGCCAGACAGAACACAATGCAAGCAGCTCCTACTATAAGCTTGGAACTAGGACCCATTTCTTTATCATTTTTTTTTTTAAGCTTGAATTAATATCTGAATTAAGCACGATAATCTTTAAAAAGAAGTTAATTTATATTGAGATTAAAGAAGCGAACACTGCAAATCTTCACCTAATTTTAGGTGGTTTCTGATAAAATGGTTTGAGGCACCCAAAATCTTGGTGAGGGATTCAGGTTTTTGATTTCTATTTTGGGCAATGAAAATGTGCCCTGGGCATCTATCCGCCCACTGGGCAATTTTAGCTCCATTCATACACCTGGACGAGCACAAATGATCGGTATTTATAGGTAAACATTTATGTGAAAGCTTGCTCTACAATTCTCACAGATGTAATCCATTCTAGTCTCCAATATGTGCTATATAAGAAAATATAATGTGAACCAAGCAATCCAAACCATTATTCACATAAAAAATAAAAATAAAAGTAAAAGTTAGAAACCTTTTTGGATTTAAACCGTAAATGATAAATTCCACAAGCAAATGTGCAAAGATAGAAGTACCACTCGAAATCGTGTTGACAAAACCTTTGCGTCGAACCATGCCACGTATTTTAAATTTTCCTCAGTAACTTATTATAATTATTAGATGAGCGTAAAAATAATGTGACAGGACAACCCTGCGTACTTTCTCTAGAGTGAAATATAAAACAAATAAACAGATACATCATATACACAGTGTCACAGTAGGACGAACCAAAGCTAGTAATTGACAATACCAACAATCTCGACGAACTTTTTTCCTTGAGAAAGCGATTTAGCTCCTCACTGGGAAAAATGAAAAATGAAATTATTCTACAGTGGCTAAAACCTTAAAATTTATGAAAAATATTCAAGTGATCAAGTAAACAAATTTACATGTTAAAAAAAATGCTGCCCCTCTGGTAAAATTTATGTATTCAAATCTTAATGGAAAAAGCATGTCTAAAAATTTCCAAGGACTCTACGTTGAAGTTCTGTTTTGAGAGGCAGACTTGATTCTACCAATAAAATCATCAACTTTCATGGTCCCAAGCTCCCCACCAACTCTAGATCTGACGGTAACAGTTTGAGTATCAACTTCCTTGGCTCCAACAACTGCCATTAATGGAATTTTCTGCTTTTCTGCATTTCTGATGAGCTTAGGTAGTCGCTCACCATGGCAAATTTCAGTGCGTATACCGTGCGTTTTCAACCTTTTTATCACCTCGTTGCAGTATTCAAGCTGTATAAACACATGCAATTAGTTATTTATAGCAAAAATTGTACAATCTTATGTCCTAGCAAATTTTCAGTATACTTCCAGCTCTATTTATTCATATCAAAGGGAGTCTGAGATTCGCAACAGAAGTACCCATGCGTACCTGCTTGTCTGTAACTGGTAAAACTCGAGCTTGGATTGGAGAAAGCCACAATGGAAAATCCCCAGCATAGTGCTCTATGAGAACTCCAAAAAACCGTTCCAAGGATCCTAGAACAGCTCTGTGGACCATGATTGGACGCTTCTTTTCTGAATTTGAGTCAACATATGTAATATCAAAACGCTCTGGTAAATTGAAATCAACCTACATACATTGGAAAAAGAAACTCTTAGTCAGCTGAACACTGCCTATATATTAAGTTCCAAAAAATTAAAACTTGCCTGTATGGTTGAGCACTGCCACTTCCTTCCAAGGGCATCCTCAATCTTAAGATCAATCTTTGGACCATAAAAGGCACCGCCACCTTCATCGATTTGGTAACTCCATCCCTTATCATCTAAAGCATCTCTTAGGGCAGATGTTGCCTTTTCCCATATATCATCACCTCCCACGGCTTTTTTTGGTCTAGTCGAGAGGTTTACTTCATACTTGTTGAAACCAAATTTTAGTAATATCTCTTCTGCAAGATCTAAAACACCCCTAATTTCATCTTTTATTTGATCTTCTAAACAAAATATATGTGCATCGTCCTGCATGAGCAAAAAGGAGCAAATTTTGTTATCCTAAGCTTGATCTAAGAACAATTTGATAAAGCGGATGATATATTGACATGTAGTAAATGCAACACAAAGCATCCCTATGTATCACACAAATGATGCCAATCAAAAGGCAAACAATCAATCCCAACTTCCCAGTTGAAGACTAATCATTACCTCACTAAAGTGTATAGAGTTGAAAATAAATAGGACAGAGATGAATAAGTAGTTATTTTCAAGCCTCCACAATCTAACTAGTTGACATCCTTCAATGCAAGCATTAGATTCATATCATGTGGAACCTAAATGCACAATGTACTTGGGTGTTCACACAAACAGTCAGAAAAACTTCAGCCCACCAACTTCAGAAACATCAATCAAAGTTAACTTAGACTACCTGGGTAAAACCTCTTACACGGAAAAGGCCGTGTAAGCTTCCAGACAACTCATATCTATATACTGTTCCCAGCTCAGCAACCCTGATTGGAAAATCACGATATGATTGAAGCTTCCGCTGATAAACCAAAATATGGTAAGGACAATTCATGGGTCGAAGCTGATAAAGCTCATCTTCAATGTCCATTTGATCATACATATTCTCTCTATAGAAGTCCAGATGACCACTGATCTTCCAGAGGTCTGCCTTGGCCACATGGGGAGTATATAGCAAATTGTAACCATGTTCTATATGTTTTTTCTTCCAAAAATCCTCTATGACATGCCGAACAATGGAACCCTTTGGATGCCAAAATACTAAACCTCCACCTGCTTCGTCCTACACAAAATTCTTAATATTAATATGCAACATTGTTGCAACAAAAATGGGATAAATGAAGAAATTGAATATAAAAAGTTATCAATGGTCATTACAAATAGATATATCAGACTTGAAAGAGAGTAACCTGTATGGAAAATAGATCAAGATCTTGACCAAGTCGTCGGTGATCCCTCCGTTTGGCCTCCTCTTTAAAGTGAATGTATGCTTTTAATTGTTCTTCATTCTCCCAAGCTGTTCCGTAGATCCTCTGCAACATTGGTTTATTTTCATCTCCTCTCCAATATGCTCCCGCAACAGACTCAAGCTCAACAGCTTTCCTGTTAATTCTGCCAGTAGTTTCAACATGAGGGCCAGCACAAAGGTCCCACCATTCATCACCTAGGAAGATCAAACTAAATCATAATGTATGAATGATGTAAATTGCAATTCCCCTCGATCTGATTCCAAGTCACAGTCCAGACAACAGAGTAGAAAACAGACATAAAAACCATGAAAGATGGGTAGCCTGTACATGGCACACAGCATTGGTAGAATGACTCAAAATTTTAGAACAATGTTAAGAACTCAGTGGAGAAAAAAACAAGTATTTGACACACATAAAGCAAACTTACACAACCGAGATTAAAAAGAAAAGAATAATAATACAAATAATAGAAATGGGAAATACCAATATGATAAATAGTGATGGGGTCCTCTTTGATACTATCCAAAATCTCCATCTTGTAAGGTTCATTAATAGCCATAATCCTCCTTTGAGCTTCATCTCTGGAAACTTCTTCTCTTACAAGAGGTAAATTTCGACCAATGATGCGATCCTACAGATGATATATGAAATAAATTATGTACCCTGAAATGATAGTCCAATATATATTTTCCTCAACCTCACAACTTTTCACTCCGCTAAAACTTTACAATAAGATCAGTCGTCAAAATCAAATGTCCTCACCATTTCCTTTTTAATCCTCTTCAAATCTTTATCAGTTAAAGGCTCCATATCAAAATCATAGTAGAATCCGCTTTCAATCCACGGCCCAATTGTCACTTTTGCATCGGGGTAAAGCTTTTGAACGGCCATGGCCATTACATGCGCACACTACAGCGTAAACAATATTACTTGCGCAACAAAAATGTGATAAACTTTGTTTCATTTTTTCCATCTCTCTAAAAAAATGAAATAATTTAGAGGAAAAAGTTACCGTGTGACGAATTCTCAACAGTTTCTCGGACGAGTCATTAGTAGGGAGCACGACTTTTTCAGTCTCGTAAGTCTTCTGGGTCTGCTCTTCGTTGTCGTTTTCAGTTACAGTTGGTGTCTCGGCCGACTCAGTGGCCACCACAGAAACAGAAGCAGCAGAGAACTGAACCCCATATCTGTCACTCCGTTTGGTTGAGCTAGAAACGAAGTGTTTTCGAGGAAATTGAAGAAGGAGTGAGGTCGGAGAAGTGGGTCTGGACAGGAAAAAGGAGGAAGACAAGACAGAAACAGTAGCCATTTTCTGGAAAACGAACTTCATGGCCCTCGATTTCAAGCCTCTCAAGAGAAGCAGAGATGTCGTCGTTCTGTGTGGTGGAGTTTTCCCGGTCATTGAATCGCTTTTTTCATAATTCGGGTGGGTAATTGGGCTATCCGATTTGGAAGTTACTAATGGATATTGGTTTCACTTGGTAATGAACCGTCCTATAATTTTACATGCCGGAATACAATCAAAATCTTATTTTCCGCTTTGGGAATTTGATCAAATATTGGGCTTCGTAGGGGGCAAGTTCGATGTGTGGTACGGGTCAACCCATAAAGTTCAAGCCCATTTGTGTTTTGTACTGTATTTACGCCAAGTTTAAATTTTAAAAAGTGAAGTAATACAAAATCAAGTCAAATCATCTTAAGAACCATTTTATTAATGAATAAAAGGATATAAGACAGTGATTAAATTCATCATAAATAGCTCGACATTACTAATGTGGATGCTGAGATAATTTACTAGATTGTTGTGATCATTTACTTCATAAATAATTGGTTAAATACCACATTATTTAAAGAAAAAATGTTGAAATTCTTTTTTATTTTTTAACAAGGAATTAATAACGATATTTAACAAAATATTATACACATCAAGATTGAAAGATAAAAAATATATATATATGAGAATATGATGATTTTTTTTATTTGAATTTTTATCTAAATATTTTTATTATCAATTGGATTGCCTTAAATTATGAGATAATTTAGGTTTAATGGAATTTTCATTTAAAAAAGGAAAATAGTTTACTCAAAATTATGACACGTAACAATAATAAAATATGGTAATAATTTTTTTAATTAACTGTAAACCACAAATATGGTCATCCATTCGGCGAAAATCAAATTGACCGCGGTTGACGCATGCGCAAACTAGGATCGTTCATGTCCTAATTGATCTAACCTACGGTATGAAAAGCGAGTGTTTAACACGACCATTACACTGCGATTGATCAAGTCATCCTCACTATTTATAACTAAAGTCCATTTCTGTCTTGTGTATCCTGGCAACGTCGTATTATGTATCGCATTGCATGCAATCTGCAATTTCTTTTTGATTCCCGATCGCGTTCCGAATTTTCCTCCGGCGAAACCCTAACACTTTTGGTGAAAATCATCTAAGAAAATCATAAAGCGTAAATTGAATAGACCGAAAGGAAGATATGAAGAAGAGAAAATAAAATTATTTTGGAAGTCGGCATTTTGGAAGAAGAAGATGAAAGGGCTGTTCAAATCCAAACCTAAAACGCCGGTAGAGCTCGTGAAACTCACTCACGAGCTTCTTATTTATGTCAATCGAAACACAGAGACGCGTGAGAAAAAGCGCGAAGAAAAGGTTCCGATTTTCCTTTTTCGCGTTTTTTTCGTTCTTTTTATTTCGTTGATAATTTCTATCCATTTTTTTCCCCATAAGATAATACAGGATCAAATCTTTGTAATCCAGATGCAAGGGCGTTTTCTGGAACAGATTTGTTCTAGAATTTTAGTTTTTTGAAAATTGCTTTTAGAATAAGAAGCCAAAAGCGCGCGTAATTTCAGAAGAATTGTATTTCCTGGATAGTTTCTAAAATGTTTCAAATGTTTATTGTTTTCCATTTTATAAGAATTTTATGATACGTGCTGATGATAATCCAGAAATATCAAATGAAAATGCTTGGAAATTGTTTTTTTCTCTTAGTTTCCATCTATGGTTGGCGTGAAGATTGGAGATTTCAAGAGAAAGCAAGTGTTTTTTTAGATTATGGTGTTCAGCTTTCAAATTTGTGAATTTGCAATGGCTGCACAAAAATTTTAATGTTGGCCAATTAAAGAATTTTTTTTTCTGTTTTGCAAAATATTACTGCATGCATTTTAAACGAAAATAGAGTTTAGAATTTTCTATTTGTTACTTCTATGGTATATCTTTTTCTGTCACTTCCATGAAAAAATGCCGAGTTGCAAACTGACATTGTAATTTTTCTACAGTTATCAGAGCTAAGCAAACTAATATTGGAGATAAGGACAGTTCTTTTGGGCTCTGATCAGTCAGAGCCCAATGCAGATGCTTGCGAGCAATTAGCCCGTGAGTTCTTCAGAGAGGACACTCTCCGTCTACTGATTATTTCTCTTCCAAAACTACCGTCGGGGGTAAGGTTCTAAATCAACCACCTACACGGAAATGGATGATCTATATTCTTCCACCAGGGAGATTTCTGTTTGGATGAATTTATGTATGATCTCATACTAAGACTTTACCGATTAGTGTATGATGTCATTTTCTCTCAGTATGATGTGTTTTTCTCCTAGTTTGATGTCATGATAATAAGCACTTTTTACTTGCAGCCTCGACGAGATGCCACTCATGTGGTTGCAAATTTGCAGAAGCAAAGGGTTGATTCAAAGTTGATTGCCTGCTTGTATTTGGAAAATAACTTTGATCTTATGGATATTCTGCTAGTTGGGTAAGTTTTTTGTGCATGGTTAATAAATAGGGTTATATCGCTCATAAGGCATAGAATTTTAGATGTTGAGTTATAGTTGATTGGATCAGGTATGATGACGGTGATATTGCTCTGACTTATGGTGCAATTGCAAGAGAGTGCATTCGTCATCAAAGCGTCGGAAAGTAAGCTACTTGGTTTAGTGGTGAATTGTTCAAGTTAAATGTTAACTGTTCACCAAATGCTTCTTGTATGTTAATCTACAGTGATTTAAATACTTGTATGATTTTGGAAAATGATTCTTCATTGAAGAATCTGAGATACATATATAAACATATTTTTGCTTGTAAATCGTAACATTATGAGTTATATTTGATGTAGATTTCGATGCTGCAAAACCTTGTATCATTTACACACACACAACAATCTGCCGCTGGGCATTGAACTGCAAAACCTTGTAATGATTATTTGTATATCTGTCTTCTCCATGTCGATTGTCAAAAGCTTGTAGTCCAATCACAAAAATTGATAAATTGAATGTACATTCACATGCTTTGTCTAATTATGTTAATCATTTTATATTGATGAGCTAGTGCAGGTTAAATAAGGACTGGGTATATATTTGCCTGTTATTCTTTGTCATTTAATGATTCCAGAATCTAGGACAGCAGTTCTATTGTTGACATTTTCTTTTTTGTCAATGACTTACAATTGTTTGGAGTTGTTTTTGATTAATTTGGTTGATTTGACAGGTATGTGCTGGGATCTCAGCATATGAAGAAGTTCTTTAGTTACCTACAAAATCCAAATTTTGACACAGCCTCAGATGCTCAAGCAACTTTTAAAGTTGAGTGCTGCTGACTGAGTTTTTATGCACAGTATTCTTTACAAACCTAATTCTTGAAATAGTTCATGACTTTTTTATTTTTTTTTCTACCAGTGCTAAAGTCTCAGAGAGAACAATATATTTCCTAGAAACTTTAAGAAATGTTTATATTGATATCATGGTTGTGCTACATTTCCTTTCCTCTTCTTACGAAATAAATATGACAAGCATTAATTCTAGCACAATGATTTATGCAGGAGCTTTTGACGAGGCATAAATCTGTTGTGTCTGATTTTCTTTCTGCAAATTATGATTGGGTAAGCATTGGATATAATGTCTATTTTCATTTGTGTTTTTCATCTACGTCTACGGTGATAACTAATTCTGATAATAAATGCAAATTTTGATGATGAATTTGCAAATTTTTTTTAATTTCCATGAACGGTTGTCTCATTGTTGAGCGACTGATTTATCTTCTTGTGATTTTTCCTTTGTAAATTGGTGTAAAAATGGCATTTGGAAACAATGAGTTGATGGACTTTAAGCATTATATACTGAATATTGTACCATGATCCAGAAGAGGCTCGTGATCATTCACATAAAAGATTACCTGACGATAATGCATTTGTAATTGGTAAATTGCTATGGACTTTTCTGATATATGACTTGTTGGTATACAGTTGTTAGGCATAGGCATAAACTAGAAGGGAAAGGAAGCTCTCAATAGCAACCTAGTTCCAGAAGGATTTCAACAATGGCAATTTCTTTTCTATATTTGCCTCCATATTTGTTAGTTTGATGCATTTATAAATATCATTATGACCTGATGATACCCTACATGCCTTGAGATAATTTTGTTTATTTGTTGCGACATCAGGTTTTGAACTTCATTTTTATTGTAAATTTGTGGTTATTACATTAAGCCTTTTCAATTGTTCTTTGTTTCCAGTTTTTTCAAGAATACAATTCTCAATTGCTAGAATCTCCTAGTTACATCACCAAACGTCATGCTGTCAAGGTATACATATTGATGCTCAGGATTTGGTCTGTAGGAATTGTTACCTCATAAAGTTTTTATTGTCAGCTTCAGCTTGAATTTCTAGTACTAGATTTGTTGAAATTCTTACCATATGTCTCAGCTGCTGGGAGATATTTTACTTGATCGCTCAAATTCCGCAGTTATGGTTAAGTATGTGAGCTCATTGGATAACATGAGGATCCTCATGAATCTCCTTAGGGTATTCTTTCTTTCTCTCTGTCTCATGTTCTGTATGTCCAAGTTTGTATTTGTGTTTTGTTTGGCATGGCTTTGTATGCATTTATTTCATTCTATATCATCCACTTCACCAATTTGCAGGATTCAAACAAAAACATACAGTTTGAAAGCTTTCATGTCTTCAAGGTGTAGTATATAACCCTGACCTACCTGAATATTGTAAAATATGGCCTTTGACCTTGTTTGGTAAATTTTCTCCATTTTATTCTTGATAGTTGTTTGTTGCAAATCAAAATAAACCTCCTGAGATCGTTGGTGTCCTGGTGGCAAATAAGGCCAAGCTTCTCCGATTCTTTAGTAACTTTAATATTGATAAAGGTAGATAACATTTGTGTGTGCAGATGTATTTCTTAAACCCTTATCCGTTGAATTGTATTGTGTTCCTAAATTTCGGTTTCCCTCAGTGAATGAACAGTTTGAAGCAGACAAATCGCTGGTCATCGGAGAGATTGCTACTCTGGAACCAAGTGACACTCAAGCCGCATGTCCCAATAACTGTGATACTCAACGTTGATTTTCAATTATTTATTTTGCCCATCATTGTACAATACCTTGATGCATATGAATTTTTTTTATGGCATCCTGTTTATAACGCCTTAGGAAAGTGTAAAAGATTACTGGTGTAATTTTTGTGTGTAAATTAAGATCATAGACTGAATTGGATATTATTCACGCAGATTTACTGTAATAAATTGCATATCATGTCATTGCTTCGCCAAATCCGGCACGCTGCTGTTATTTTCCGATTGGCATTTCAGTTATGCCTTGTAATTTTGACAATTTTGAGCCTATTTTCCAAATGCCTTGTAAATAGTTGAAGAGAATTTCATAATTCTCGTAAAAAATTGAAGAAAAAATAAGTAGATTTATAGCTGAGGGAAAAGATTTGTATTGTGATTTTTTGTTGAGTAATCTTGTTTATATGAAATTTTAGGTCTTTCATAAAGCTTTTGATAAAAACAGAGACATGGTTATATTATGCATTGACGTAAACTGATCAAGACCAGCAATAACAAAAGAATCATAAATAAAACAGAATAAATAAATTTTCAGATAAAAAGGAAATATAGTGCAAACTATCCATATGTATACAGTGAAAAATTACAGCCTATCCAAGATAGCATCACTCCACACTCCTCAAAATAAAAACTATGGGCTATGATTCTGAATAACACAACAAAAAGAATAGTAAGCTCTAGAAGTACGTAAATCAGAATGTAAAATATACCCACACCAATGATGCGATGAGCTGCAAAGAATAAAATGATAGGGTTATTAAGAGAAAAAGCAGAACTAGTAATAAATTCTACTACGCATCAACTTAAACCCCATTCTGTGTTCTTGCACCATAACCATTGAATCCATTAGAGCCATTCGTGGTGTGTTGATTTTTCTCAGAATTATCACTCTTTCTCTTGATAACGATGATCCAAGTGATGGCTTCCAGCACTGCAGCAACAGCACCCAAAAATATGATAACGCCAATGTAGGCCCTCTTCCATTTTTTCTCAGGGTCCAAGATGTCAAAGCCTTCGAAAATGTTGACAATGCTGAGAATAATGACTGTGTAACCCATTGCCCAATGGTAGAGGTTCCAGTAGAATCTGTATTTGTGATCAGGCTTTGGCCTCAAAAGTAGGGCAAACATCTGAAGATGAACAAAGAAAATGGATGAGAAAATCATAAATTTTCTAGAAGGTTTGAAATAACTGAAAGGGAAAACTAATGGCTGCCCAAAACAGAGGCGGGCAAGAACGGATATTAAATCCAGAGTTCATCATTCTAGAAAAGCCTACTCATAAATATTGATATTGATATTACGATATTGACTAGCTGAAATAATAGACTAAGATTCACATAGTCAAATGTCATGCATCAACTACCGCTGAGTGAATGGACGGAAAATTAGCAGAGAAAAGTAAATGGTTAGGTAAAGAATTTTAATTGCCTGAATTGTTCCAAGGCAGAACAGCGCTATGCCGATATTCCTGTGTGTATTATATGTAATACCAGAACTATCCTTTCCAAGCTTGATCCCAGTTGCCCATCCCGCAACACCAACAATATATGCAGAAGATTGACAAGCCACATGGAGGTAAAACCATGCAGGATTTGCTGACTTGAACACTTTAAGATATCGAGCCATCATGGCACCCATCGGCATCAAAGTACCCCAACTCACTGCGTTTAGCACTCCATGAATCTGGAAAATCAATACAATCAAATTTAAAATCCAATCTAAAGAAGTTCTCATTTGCTTAACATCAGAATTGGGTAAGCCCTCAATTCATGATTCCTATGGTTACAAGTGGTGAATTGAAATATATATATATATAAAAAGGGTAGAATTCTGCGCTTACATTCCTCTTTCTTTGTCTGGAGCTTAAACTTCCACCGGTTGATGCAGTTTGTCCGGTTCTGAAATCAATAGTTCCAACTGATCTTCCATTTTCTCCACCCATAGAATGACTAGCAGGACTGCCTCCACTCATTGGACCTTCTTGCCAAACTTGGTTCGTTGACAACAGACTCCCAGTTAGTTGCAATCTTGCAAAAATAGTCCACACAGTTCCTTCCAGAGTAGCTGAAATGGTTGGCACTTGGAAGCTCAAGTCACTCGGTTGCAACGATGGTTGCGTGGATGTAATCGAAGTAGTGTAAGCCCTAATGCCGCCGGTTGAATTCTGGAACGCCAGAAGACACTGCGAGCCTACCATGCGTTGGCCGGAAGGGTTCAGAGCCCACGCTACCCATCTTGATGAGCTGGTTCCGGTGTGACGGAAAGCCAGATCAACAATGTTAGTTGATGAATCATAAGTCCAGTGAAGGTATGAATTCAAAGCAGAAAGATCACTGCATGTGCTAAATACTCTGTTTTCCGAGAAAGTCTGGCTCTTGCAGGTTTGAGCATGGGATGAAACAAAAAGGGCAGAAAGAAAACAAAGCAACAAAGCAGATTTTAAACCTCTTTCCATGGTGGGTTTAGTTTCTTGATAAAATTACGGAATCCAGAGACTCAAAAATATTGAATGCAAAAGGAGGATAGGAGTTTTCAGGATCTGGGTATTGTAGACTATGTCCCCAGAAGCTACTGAAAAGTTTTTGAGTAATGAACACAAGAAAGATATAGAATTTATAGAATTCCTACCAAGAGGAAGAAGTCAGGAAAACGAAAGTGGGGTTTCTGCCCTACAGATTGTTGGAGGAAGGGATTGTCATATTTTGACCAAATCTTATTTCCAATCATGTGAATGAATGCGGCAAGAAAGTCTACGTGGACAAATTATTTCCAAGTCGTTTGTTTAACATTTCTAACTTTGAAAGTCGATGGATTCTGAGTCTACACCTCCAACTGCCCTTGCGTCCCCACACGCCATTTTTTTCCATGCAACTTTCCGAGAAACTGTTTTTGTATTTTGTATTCTAATTTAATTTCCTTTGCATACAAGTCATAAATTAGGACAAAATTTGTCTGTATTAGTTGTAAAAAAGTTTAAGAACTTTAATAATAGAATTAATGTGGGAAAAGTAAATTTTTATTTCTTACAATTAAACAAAATGATGATTCTAATTTTTAATTAATAATCTGATTTATATTTTTAATTATTTGCATGGTATATATAATTTACCAGACGCGATGTCATGTAATAGCCAATAGGTAATGTATTGTACAATGTGTACGTTGGTTCGTTGAGACAGTTTTTTAATCCATTATTGAAGAATTGCATGTTGTTATATTTGACCAAATTATAAAATAGAGGTTATTAGTTAACGAAATGGAAATCTAAATAAATAACGGGTCGAAGGAGCTGACTTCAGTCCGGTCAATATGCTATGCTATAATAAATTCAAAGGGTTAAATTTTTAATGTAATGTAATTTATATTTTATTTTTGGTTTAATACATAAAAGATTCCTTAGCAATGACGTACATTGTGTATAGGGAAGGATTTTTTCTTTTTTTAATAACGGACAGCTGGCCGCATTGCGTTTTGACCAAGGAAAGTTAAAACAATGTTATCGTTTAAATTATATATATATAATTTAACTTGAAAGACAGAGAAAAGAAATTTGGAATATGAGTTGTGTATATTGAATGCAAGATCTCAAATAATATTATTAATACATGTTTAAAATTTAAAAAAAAAAAACAAACTAAATTTTAGTGTAATAAATAAAATAAATTGTTCTAATTATTAACATTATTCATCTTATAACTTATAATATTATTAGATAACGCATAATTATTAGTATGGTATTTGTATATAATTCAACCACATTGTATGTTATATAGATTAAGAAAATCATAGTGTATGTCATCCTAAAAGAAATTTAATATTATTATTTTGGATCAAGTAGTCGGTAAACAACCAAATAAATAAATGAATAAAATAAAAATATTTAAAGGTGTTTCCCCCAGCCCTTTAAATAAGGACATTTAAAAAAATAATAATAATTTTTAAAAAAAATATTATTTTAATATGTTTGTGTTTGACACACGGAAGGTTCTTTGTAGGATTTAAGAATGATTTAAAACTTAAAAAGAATGAAGAGGCTTCTTTAAAGACCAGCTTTTTGGCTTTGCGTTTGGACCAACTACACTACATTAATATTCTATTTTTTTTTTAAATAAAATTATCATTATTATTATTATTATATAATTAAATATAAATAAATTGTTTTTTTATTTGAACATATTTGAAGTTTGAATTTTAAATCTCTTTTTTTACAAAATGTGTCCACTCTTATAACTCTTAAAAAATATTTTCCTTAATTAATGGAAGCAAAGCTGAGATCAAAATCTTTTGTATCCCTCCAAATGGGTTGACTGGTAGAATTAATATTAATAGGATTTTTAACTTTCTTTTTTAAATTAAAAACATAGTATTTTAAGGAAGAAATGCAGAGGATTGAATATTTTTAAGTTTATAATTTTTCTTTTTAATTATGTGAGATTTTATTTTAAAATAATTATCTATTAATAAATGTTGATGCTAAAATATAAATAAAAAAAAAATTAATGTTACGATAATTTAAAATTTCCTAAAGCACAATACTCAAGATAGGTGATTGACTCCTATGTACATACATTATTTTTTTTTTTAATTTTTTTAGAATTAAATTAAATTAAATTTTTTTTTTTTAACCATTCTATTTATCTCAACTTTTTTACCAAAGTTTTATTAGTTGACACGGGTTCTAAGGTTTTATATGGTATGTTTAATTTAATTTATAGTACAATAATAAATATTAACTGATTGTTTAAAAAGATATTGATCATAAATTATGATATTACAAAGTAAGTGCTAACATTCTTCAAAATAAAAAAGAATCCGATACCACAAGACGAATAATTTTAAGTTGAAACGAAGACTAGGAATATAAAATATTTAAGAATAAGAGATGATTATTACGATTTCTTAAGTAATTATTCACACAAATACTTTTTAAATAATTGAAAATTAATATACTTTTATTTATATTAATAAAAGAAATTAAATTACACAAGATATGTTAATAAAAATATGTGTACATTAATTCTAATCGACTCAATTAATAAATATAATTTAGAATTTGCTTTCAATTTACATTAACGTTAAAAGAAATTAAGTAATTTTTTGAATATAATATTTTAGAAAAAAAAGGTATTTAAAAGTAATTAACATCATTATATTTATATCCAACCAAGCTCAATTGATAAATTGAAAAGGAATTTCAATAACAAAACAATGGTGTATCTTATCTTTATATATAAATTCAACGTATCAATCTCCAACAAAAAACTCCTCTCTTTTGCAAACTCAAAAAATTAAAAAATAATTGAACAAAATTAAGCCCTCTGCTTTTAATTAAAACTCGACTCTCCATTTACTCCAATGACGCTAAGAGACAGCTTCCTTTTGCTCTCCTTCTTCCTCTGTATGACAATGAACTTAGTTGTGGCTTCCAAAACAGCCGAGATATCGCCCATTGATATGGCTACAACAATGTACGCCCTCTACCATTTAATCTAAGGATCAAGAAGACCTAAGCCCTTCAGGAAGTTAAAAACACTCGCACCGATTGTCACGTAACCGATGGAATGATAGTAAATGTTCCCAGATCGTCTGCAATTGTGGTCAGGTTTTGGAAGAAACAGCAAAGCAAACATCTGCAACAGGATAAGAATAACAAACCACAGAAAAATAAGAAATGATGGGAACTGCAAATGTAAAGAAAAATGGCATTATTACCTGAAAAATTGCGAGGGAGAAAAGGGAAATCCCGATGTTCCTGTGGAGATAATCCCGATTTAGAGAATTAACTCCAACACTAAGCTTGATAACGGTTACCCATCCGGCGACGCCGACGATATAGGCGGACATTTGGCATGCGATGTGAAGGTAAAACCATAAAGGATTTGCACACTTGAAAATTTTTGCCGACATTGCTCCCAGAGGCATTATAATTCCCAACTTAATTCCCAACTCACTGCGTTTAGAACTCCATGAGTCTGGAAATTATAAATGTAGATTATCAATGGAAAGTCTCAAGCTTAAGCAATTGGTATTGCATAAGTGTTGATACCTAAATTCTCCTCGGGCGAAAAATTCAGCGCACTACACATATTTTACTGTTATAATTGAGATATAGGCCGTGCAGAATAGTGTCCGACTCCAGCAAAGACTTCTGGAGGGACTACTTGAAATCAGAAAAAATGAGCTAAAAGCAAAGTCAGATTACCGGCAAATAAACTCCGACGCTCAAGTCAGTGGATCATCTAAGGTCAAGTTAAAGAGAAAACGAATTAGGAGTGTTTGAGTAATTTACAAACCAGGGATGTTGGGTTCGAAAATGTCTATATGGAGGGCTGGTTGTTGCTAGTTGAATTTCATTTCTCTCCTAAGGCTGAAAAAAGATCCCTCTTCATGTAGCGATTTCATCATTTATAAAGTCTTTACACATATGAGCATTGGACAATGAGAGCCTGATTAGACAGAATATGGTATGGTCAATTAGTAGGTCCTTTTATCACTACCTTATGTTAGGTTAGAGTAGTATAATAAATGCCTGCAGTTTATGAGACAAGACGCCTCTTAATATAATGGGACGCTCAAGACGTTCCTTAGAAAATATATCTGCTTCTCTCATCTAATTCTCCTATTTTTGAAATATCGAAATTGAGTCATCCCGATAATTAAGGTGACAGTCGGAATACCAAGATAATAAGAGCAAGATCAAGTTGCTCACTTAATAATAATTAGGGTTGAAAAATACAGGGTTAATAAAAATCATTAATAGATATAATATTTATTAATTAGATATAAATATTTATAAAATTTAAAAATAATATGATCTAATTAATGAATTACCCTTTATTGAATAAATAAAATAAAATTTAGTTGGCAGCAATTAATTTTTGAAAACGTATTGGGTGGGTCGAGTTCATGAGCCTATATATATATATATATATATATATATAT
>JAWDEX010000001.1:1247382-1259034 GCA_035221805.1 Trichilia hirta | reverse complement strand
CAGGGCCCCTTTTAAGTGAAAATTTGATGATATATTTATGAAAAGCATTGAGATTCCAGATTTTTTTTATAGTTACTTAAGAGTTTTTATTTAATATGAAGTCTACATGTTTTGTATTCTAGGGCATGATGCCTAATAGGGAATATAGTGTGTATTGACTTTTGTACATTTCTTTGTGTGTGTGTATATATAGATATGTTTTATTTTGTGTATGAATAGCATGATGATGATGGGTATAGAGCCCTTAGTAAATAATTATGAGTTTTGTATATATATGATTTACATTTTCTATATTTCAGACTTACATATTTAAATTTTATCTGAGATTTATGGAAGTGGGATATCCCTACCTCTGTACCGTCATGATCTCAATTTTCGAAGTGTGACACGTTCTAAAGCAATAACCAGGGACACAAGCAATTGTTCGAATACTCTTAATGATCTAGCTACATCTTCTATCTTACCTCTTTGAAAACTTCACTGTAGGAAGTGTCCTCAAAGCCCTACACCAACCACAGCTAAGTGTTAGCCAATCAAATCTTCATATATAAACAGAGAGACACATATAGAGAGAGTGAGAGAGAGACCAATTTTCGAAATAAACTAAGAGATGCTGCATTTGATTCTCCAATCTTAGAACAGAAGATGTGAATCCCAAAATTCTCAACTGAATAGGCCATCATCATCAAGAGAGATTCCTTTGCAAGTCCCTTACCACGGCTATGCTAGCAAGTACAAAATGATAAATAAGATTGAAAGTAAATTTATATTATAGACTTATAGTATCCAGAGCAGTTAAACAACGGAAGGAAAGAAATATCAGTGTAAGGAGGCATCCATCTAACAGTCTGTCAAATACTGAAAATATCATACTGTATTGACCAGGGATGGATTAACAGAATAACTTCAAAATAAATTCTTCGTGTACTATTTGGAAAATGCTATTCATCCATCAACTCATGTTGAATACATTCACTTGATAAATTTTATTTAGTTATGGTAGTTCTGCAAACAAAGGAAACCATGCATAAGTTACAGAGGACAAAATTTTATAAATACGTATGAATTGAGTTCAATATGCCAGAACTATGCAAATGAGACATAATGGAAAGAAACCAGTAGCTCATTGTTGAGGCTGCGATCAACTTTGACGAAAAAAATTTTTTTTACATATTCAGGCATTTTTTAACAGGCTGCCAAAACTGATCAATGAAGTATGTTCTGGATCTGTCCCTATATTTGTGCGTAATCTTTAAAACTCATTAATCCAATATTTCTTTAATCATAGTGACACTAGAATCTGGATAATGCCGCCAAAACTCAGACATGGAAACAACACTAACAAAATGTTCCACGCTGACAGAAACTAGAGATAAATGAATCTGAATTCATCGCCACAATAACATAATGGTGTTTTTCATGACATCATAGTAAATAAACCTTTTCCATCATGACTTCCCAGCCCTAAAGAACTAAAACAAGGAGAAGAAAATTAAAAATTGAATCCAAAGGGCAAAATAATTCCAAACCTTCTTAAAAGAAGTATAGAACTTTCCATGTTCACAGGGCTTTTCGTGAACAGGATCAAGTTTTAAAATGAAGAGACAGGATAGCATCAACAGTAGTACAGAAAAGTTTCGATAAACTTGTCCATTGTCAAGGAGGATGAATGAAAGGTACCTTTTTGGTTCAGCTATCATTATCTCAACCTCCGCCAATTGAGGATTATCCAAATCATTCATATAAATATTCACGTCACCTACCATGGCTGGCAAAAGAGCACACAATCACATACTGGTGAATGCTAAACACAGAATAACATCAATACAAACTACATTAAAGTAATTCATTGTTATATGAAGCCAAATAGTAAATTATCGATTATCCCACGCCCTCAATGGCTCCAACACAAACCTGCAGACAAAATATTCATAAAAATCATAAATTTGAACAGAGCATGAAACTGATAGAATCTCTAAAACGCCCAACAGAAGACTCACATCAGAGAAGCGACAAAACGTTATATTATTGTTTCCCACCAAAGAAAACTAAATTGAAAAAAGACCTAACAAATTTCCAAATTTTTAAAAGCACTCATCCCAGGGATTCAAAAGAGTAAAATATTGAAAATATAGACAAGTTTTTATGTTGATATTGAAAGAAAGTAAATTTCACTAACCTTCCACTTGGGGATCTCCATGAACAAACTTTCTCTCTACCATATCCTTATCCAAAACAATGAAAGTTTTCTCTGAAAAAAAAATCGAAATCAATAATAAACTAATTGTAATCATAGAAAGGCAACGGATTGATTGGAGAAAAAAAAAAAGGGAAAACAGAGAACTGAGGGGGTCCTGGCACCAAGAGAGATGCATTTGATACTCTTGCTCAAGGGTAAGAGGCTCGGAGGCAGTGGTTTGAAGGAGAAAGGGGTCTTGCATCCATTGGTGGTACTTTGGTACGTGTTCTTTCATATAAGGTATAAGGATCACCTTCTCTCCCTCCAAGCTCACAGACATTCTGCTTCTTGGTGATTTCAATTTGGCGGCTTCCACCACCACCAGAAGTCGAACAGAGCAAACTGAAGCAGAGAATCAATCGACCGCCTGTCCACGAACCGGCGAAAGTTGAAAGGCAACCATATTTATAAAAAGGAGCTTGAAACTTCTGAATGTTGGGAATTTAACACAAGGGACATTGCAAAAGACGAAATTACTCATCTCCACTGGCCACTTAAAGGATGGAAAAATGAGGGCCCGTTCGGTATTGTCTTTGGATACATGTGACACTGGTCATTTAAATAAAAATGATATTTTTTATTTGATATTTTCTAAATTTAAAAATTTTATTTTTTACAAATTTTATGGTAAAATATAATATTTTTTCCAAGCTATCTCGTAAAATGAGAACTGTAAAACGTGCTCACTGCTCACTAAAATTATAATAAATCAGTTAACTAATTAATCTCTTAAATATTATTCTGTGTTTCCATTCTCTGGTATGATATAATAATTACATAATTTTTTGCTAATTTATTATTAAATTTTAAAAATAAAATTTTGAAATATATTTAAAAAATAAATCAAAATAAAAGAAATTTTGACTTTTAAAAAAATGAAAACAGAAAATGGATAATATAAAATAACACCGAACGAGCCTTTACATTCTGATTTTTTCGCATTACTAAGCCTACTAGCCTTAGTCTGACTAGTTAAGGAACCGGACATCCAATGTTGCGATCCAAATTTCAATTGTCAGGACTTTCCCCTTCGACCCCCGTTGAGGCTGCTTAGCTTTTTAGATAACTATCAAGATGAACGAACATTCAATAAATTAATAATTTTATTTAAATGATAAATTTTTCTTTAATAAATTAATAATCCAATTTAAATAAATTAGACTCTAGTAGTAAAATTACTAAGTATTTAATAAGAACTTTATTTAACTATTAAAAAATAAAGTAATTAAATTTTGAAACTACATCCATTTTGTACAGTATTTTAAGCCGCACTTATAAAATTGTATATATACTATCAAATTTTTAATATATTTATTTTTTTTAATTTATAAATTGTGCATGTATTTTTCTCAAGTAATAGTGCATATTATACATGCATATACGTGTATACAAGTATTATATATATATATATATATATATATAAAGAGCCCATTTGGTAATATTTTTGAAAATCAGAAAGTAATTTATTTATTTCCCAATTTTAAGACGAATTGTTGCTTGCTATTGGAATCAGTTATTTTTTGACATTAGTTTTTAAAAGTGGGGAGGGTTTTTAGAGGGAAGTTTATCAAATTGTTTAGAAGAAAAAAAAAAAAGATAAATAAATAAAAGAAAAATCTTGAATAAGAGGTTAGAGCGGTCAATTAAAAAAATAATTAAGATAACAATTAAAAACTGCTCAAATATTGGTTAGTAAATAAAAATGTCTATTATAATCTTTATATATTGTTACAGTATTTTAATGCTAAAATTTACTAAAAGCTTATGCTATATTTCTAAAACACACAACACTGCTAATGACATTGTTTACCGAATACTTAATTGTTTTTTTGACAGTTGATTATTTCATCCACACAGCAGCAATCTCAAACTAACCTTTACCTTTTGATTACATCTATTTCTTTTTAATTTATAAATCATGTATCTCTCGTATAATAGAAATATAAAACCCTTTCTAAATTAGTAATTTTTTAGTTTCTATGTACGTATAAAATATTTATTTATTTTTATCTAAATATATTAATTTAATTTATAGCCAATTTCATAACCCTCTTTTCTATTACCTTCCTCCAAATCATTCGAAATCTTATCAGCCATAACTTCAAAAAGTGTGTTAATCTTCCGCGGTAATAATTTCTTGTGCAAGATAACTTCAAAAAGTGTGTTAATCTTCCGCGGTAATAATTTCTTGCACAGCTTCTTGCACTTCTCTTCAGCATCTACCAGTGTAGTTTTGGCAGACTCCAATTCCACCTTCAACTACATTATATGCTACAGTCATGCTCAATTTTCTTGTATCTCACTATTCCTTCTCCCAATTTTTTAGAAGAAGGAAAATTCTAATAATACAAAAAACCATGTGTCAAATACATATTACACAATAAATCAAATTGATATTATAACTTACGTCTATGATTCCCAAGGCCATTAACTCTTTCAAGAAGCTGATTTAGAGTAATTGATATGATACTTTCGTTTTGGGTAGTATGTTGCTGGTGAAAATCAAAAGCACGACAGTTTTTAGTAGGTGAAGAACCCGGAGCAGGCAGCTGTAGCCTATCCACCAAGTTATAACGGACCTAGAGCCCTGAAGACTCCGCGGACGGGGTTCACAGTGCTTGGAAACTGGCCATTAAGAGGCAGAAGACCTGGAACCCAAGAATGTTTAATAGATGAGAGATTTTGGCCACTTTTGGGACAATTGGCTGCTCTGTGCCCTGGCAACCCAGCTAGTGCATTTGACTATGAATTACAACAGATTTTATTCCACAGCTAACATGTTAGATGATTATAATATCCTAATACTCCTGTTAATTTATGTAAAATACAATTTTAACCCTGCAATAAAACTTCCCCCAATTAATCTACTCGATCTCTCAAAACATTCATTTGCCTCTTTGATCGGCCGGAGCTACGGATTCTGACGTCACATCGACCATCACAATCTTCTAATCCCTCTTGCTTTATTATAATATAAAATAATACATACGGGACTCAATCACTTGATCAATTGAGATTCATCCAGAATCATACAATTCCCGCAGCCCTATAACCAGTGACACCATTATGTATTTTAGAGGTAAAAAAAAAAAAAAAAAGAAAAGGGGACAGGGATCGTTTGTTATAAAGTATAGAAGATTTGTCACTAAAGGTTTGCTTCCACTTCTGCATCTGTTCTAGCGATTTGTACAATAATACATGGATTTCTGGTATGGCTTTTGGACTTGATCTTTAGGAATCTTTAAAGTAATATGCATCGGTGAATGTCAGCCATTGATATTTTGAACCTTCTTCTTTGTTCTCCCAGCAGATAAAGATGTCTCCTCTTAATTTATCAGTTGTTCATTCCCAATGCTGGTGTTATGTATTATGGATCTGTCTATCTTATATAGCAATCTATTAAACGGGAAAATGGAGAAATTTTATGTCACCTTTTCTTTTTTACTATTAAAATTGTACATTTGATAAAATTTCTTAAAGAGGTAAAATAAGTATGAGATTCAAAAACGAAATCTTCTAAAATGATTCATTAGTAATCTCATTGGTACCTAGTGAACATTTTAATGAAGCCTTTTTTTTTTTTTTTTCTACTTGGTCACTTGCTATGTTATGTTTATAGTGACATTTAAGTTAACAGCATAAATATAGTAACGTATGAGAAATTGGTTTTGGCCATGTAATTATCACAATTGGGCACACTCTCCCATGGTACATCCCAAGAATTTAATTTTTGCAACTTCGCTTAAAAGCCAAGTTGCACTTTAGATTCTCCACTTAAACACTCTTCTATACTTTTCCAATAGGAAAATGGCAAACAAACAATCAATAAAATAATTTAATAAAGAAAAAAATTTGTCCATGTATATGTACTCCATCATGGAAATAGACAAAGGGCATATATTTAGAAACAATAACGAGTTGAACTTTACATCTTCAAAATCAAATCCACCAAACTAACTTATGATGTTGTCTTACCTTCAAAGCCAAGCATAAAACCAATTTTCTAAAAGAATAAAGAAGTTCTAGTATCATCATTTCTCATTATCTCCATTTCCAATCAAAAACAAACATTATCATCAAACACATAAATGTTTACAAAATCTTCCTCCTTCATTCTTTCAACCCTAACCAAATCCAAATCTTTTCCTCTCTTCTTCTTTTTCTACCCCCAATATGCTTCTCTTCCTTCTCTTCTTTCTCTTCTCTTCCCATTTACATACTGCATATTCAGCACATTGCACCACGATCACTGCCACAAAAACTTTCCAAAAGTGCACGACACTTCCCACACAACAAGCTTCCTTAGCATGGACTTTCCATGGCCACAATGCCACATTAGACCTTTGTTTTTTTGGCACCTTCATTTCACCCTCCGGATGGGTAGGATGGGGCATAAACCCTGGTTCTGCGGAGATGACTGGAACTCGTGCCCTCGTAGCTTTCCCTGATCCCAACTCTGGCCAGTTAGTCCTTCTTCCTTACATTTTAGACCCAACTGTTAAGCTCCAAAAATCACCCCTCCTCTCAAGACCTCTAGACATTAACCTCATTTCGTCCTCAGCTACCCTTTACGGTGGCAAAATGGCAACTATACACAATGGTGCCACAGTGCAAATTTTTGCTTCCATAAAACTTGTACCTAACAAAACCAAAATACACTATGTTTGGAACCGGGGCCTATACGTTCAAGGCTACTCTCCCACTATTCATCCCACTGCGTCCAACGATCTTTCTTCTTTTGCCACCATCGATGTAATGTCTGGCTCGGCTGCTGCTCAACACAGCAACATCAAAACACTAAGAACAGTTCATGGAATCATAAACGCCATTTCTTGGGGCGTTTTACTGCCTATTGGAGTTGTTACAGCACGTTACTTGCGGCACATTCAATCGCTAGGACCTTCTTGGTTTTATGCTCATTCAGGAATCCAACTTCCTGCATTTTTTCTCGGAACTGTTGGGTTTGCCATTGGAATTAGGCTAGGGGAACTGTCCCCAGGAGTTGTGTATGGGTTGCACCGGAAACTGGGGTTTGCGGCGTTTTGCTTGGGAGCTCTTCAGACGCTTGCATTGCTGTTTAGGCCTAAGACAACAAACAAGTTCAGGAAGTATTGGAAATCCTACCATCATTTTGTCGGTTATGCTTGTGTGGTGGTAGGAGTTGTGAATGTTTTTCAAGGATTTGAAGTGATGGGATTGGGCAAGTCTTATGCAAAGTTGGCTTATTGTTTGTGTTTATCTACATTGATTGGTATTTGTATAGCTTTGGAAGTGAATTCCTGGGTTATTTTTTGTAGAAAATCTAAGGAAGAAAAGCTGAGAAGAGAAGGATTGATTGGAGGAGCTGGGTCTGACAAAGGAAGTGGAAGCCACAGTTTCGTAAGTTATAACTAAGGAAATGTTGACTGTATAATGCTGAGAAGACGTTCCTTGAACTACAAGGCATCAAAATTCTATTTTTTCAGAATTCAGGAAAGAAAGTTTTATTTTGATTTCTTTAGTAACCTGCAATATTTGTTCGGTTTTGTCGAGAGGGGAAGCAACATTGTTGTACTTTTCTTCATGTCGAAACTTACCTTTGGCAGATAAAACATCGTGTCAAGAATGGGGATTTGAACCCATGCCCTTTCGGCCCAGTACCCAAAACTAGCGCCTTAGACCAACTCGGCCATCTTGAGGTCTTTACAGCAAGTTCTATATATAAGTTTCTATGGATTCACACACCACAATCCAAACTGATATCAACGGCATATGGATACAAAACTACAAACAACAGTAATAAATAGATGGCTTGAGTTTGTGCTTCCGAGTTATCGCTTAGCTCTTCCTCATGGTGCCTTCTGCTGATGACATACGATAATTGCGAAATGCAATGCCAATACATAAACCACGTCAGGCATATATTTCAACATACCAAGAATAACGATTGCCTGCCACCTTTTATATGCAATTAGAAACTGTGTCCATCGTACCACTCTGTATTACACTTCATATCCTCTGCTAATTTAAGCATTTACTATAATTCCAAAAAAAAAGGGCGATATATTGATCAGGCAAATATTTATCTGCCCAAGTTTTGCGGCTGCTGTTTCTTGCGTCAATCATGTTTGAGTGTTTGTTAGATTGAAGATTGAAAAATTTTAAAATTTTACGGACTGTTGAAATTGAATTTCATTCATCTCGTCAAAGGTCAGAAAGCAAAAATAAAATGTTCCACTTCCAAACCCTTTCTCGCTTCCCACTATACCTAAATTTCTTTCAAATTTCAATCCCATCACAAATACTAAGCACAAAAAATAGAGCAAAATTGAGTACACCATGCAGAATGGTTTCACTTTAAGATGCCCCTATCCCTTTTTGATGATCCAAATAATTCATAGCAGATTAGAAACCGAGGACTATTTGTGAAATCCTAGTCAGAAAACTTTTAATCCTAAGTATGTTTCAATGGATTGAAACGGATAACATTGATTAAAGAAACTTAAAAGAAAAAGATAGTGATTGAAACAATAGTGTTGTGGAAGTCCATTACAAGGAAAGAAAGAGGTATTCAATGAAAAATTCATTCAAACAGTAATGGAAGTCTATTTTTCACAAACAAAGAAAGTTTTCTACTTGTTGCATAAAAATATTCCAATGAAAAAAAGAACCAAAATATGGGAAACTTATTGAGACCCTAGATGGGTATTTCCCTTTCATGTTTTCACACTAGTAATTCAACAAGAACCTTAGGTACAATCAGCTGAAGAAACAAAACCCAGATAATGGGAAAATGAAAAAAAACAAAGCATACTTGACAAGAACCCACAATTTTTTGCCAGAGCTGTTACAGGACAAAAAAATCTAGAACAAAAAAGGAAGAAGAACAAATAATAGTCTATATCCTTACGTATTGTCTGACTCACCAGAGATGCATAATACATTTTTTGACTATATGCCGCATTCTGATTTTACATCTCACTTGAATATCCCAAAACTAAAAACCTAAAAATGGTAATTCAATACTCAAACCTCAACAGAAAATCCTTTTCAACTTCTGTCAACTCAAAAACTCAAGCCTTACACAAAATCACAGGTAACTTTTATCTCTAAGCTTAATTCTTCAAAACAGGTACTCCAGTTAGCACTAGATGATCAATTTTCTACTAACTGATACATATTAATAAAGGGGATGTGGGAAATCCACAGTTCACCTGCTTCACAAGATTATCTTCACCTATAATGTCATGACAACGTAATCAATCCTCCTAGGTAGCAATTCCTGAAGAAAGACAAATAAGAACATATGTGTCAAAAATAGATCCATATAAGTATCAAATAGAAAATAAATGAGTACTTGCAGCCACCAAAAAGTACAAAGAACTGAAGTGGCTACAAATGGTACAAACAACTTGAAGCCAAATCATTTAGAAATATTGTCACTGTCAAAGAAACTCATTGAAATTATTATGTCTAAGCTTCCATTCATAATTAAGCACATCAAGTCATTTGTCTCATCTTCAGAAAATAAAATATTGAGAGGCAAAATGATAGAGAATTAGCTTCCATTCATAATTAAGTACATCGAGTCATTTGCCTCACCTTCAGATACTAAAATATTCAGAGGCAAAATTATAGAGAATTAGCACACGTGTTATACATCTGAAACAAATACGTGGAACAAAATGGTTATTTACTTAGACAACACAATTTCTTTTAGGAAAACTACAGAATTACCAAAACAAATGGTTAAAGGAGAGGTGAAGATAAATCCTACATGAAACAGCTCCAAACAAGATTCTAGAAATGTGAATTGTATAAAAGATCAATGAGCAGAAAGATGTGGTTATTCATTTTTCTAAAACTAGGAACCTCCAATTTCTCGATTTAAATTCACAAAGAACTAATATACTGCAATTTTGTAATGAGATAAGCCCTTTTCTTCCGTCTTAGAGAAAAACATTTAGTAAAGCACAAGATTGCGAAACCTCCAAATATAGAATCAGTAGCGGAGACAAGATTCCATTAGTTAACTCAAAAGACAAATTCTCTTGCTCTCCTACTCATTCAGTACTTTTTTTTTTTTGTTTTGCATTCATCACAATCTTAATTGCAGGGTCCTGAGCAAATATCCATGAGACTGAGCTTTTCCAGCATCAGCCAGTGCCTATCTTTACTTTTCTTCTTAAATTTAAAATGAAAAATCTTAAACTTTTAAAGGAACATGCAATGGCCTAAGACACAACCAACCACATGACACACTGTAACAACCTGAGCAAAAACTAGAAGCAACGTGTGAGATCAATCAAGTGACTCTAATAGCATGAAGCCTAAGGGAAACCATCATTCCGTCAGCTAACTCATAGGAAGTCACTTGTATGTCTGAATGTGTGCATACGAACGGGCTTCTCTATGAGTGTGTGTCTACGAGAGATTAAAACCCTCTTCATATGAACAAAGACCCTTATTTACATTATAATTATTTCTTCTCACTACGTTCATATAAAGTAGCCATAAGCCCATCAACAATTACGTAACCAATCTTGTCAACAAAGCTAAACAATAGGCCTAAGTTCATACTTCTTGATAATCCAATTTTGAATCCAACAACTTTCTTTCTCTATGCATTTTATTTCTTATATTTTCAGGAAGCATCCATGCCAAAACTAAGTGGGTAAATTTTAGAGAACTAAGGCCCACTTAATGAGATCAGCTACATGACCGCATAAATAGGAATTGGGAAGCCAAGCTAGCATCGTATTTATGCCTTAACAACACTGTGTTGAGCCATTCAGTCGTGCACACCGAAAGAGCCTAAAAAGTCTAGCACAGGAAAATGATTACTAATTCCAATTTTTGTTTATTTGTGATAGTATAATTGCATGATAATTCTTTGAATTTACCTTTGTGCTGAAATAATCATCCTAGAGCCAAAAGTGCAATTTTAGTATAACTTGAAATTTCATATGATTTTAAACTATTCAATAAAATTTCTTCACTAAACCTCTAGTGAATCTAAATGTTACTCGAAATTGAGTCAAACTATACTAGCCATATTGCAGATATAATCATCTTCCAGTTAATATATGATCATGACAAATAGACATCACCAGTTTGACAGAGCATCATTCATTAAGATAAGAAAAAGAAGATAGAGGATGCTGCACTTTCAAAGATACCGATCTAAATAAGAATATTTTAGTAAATAACAAGTAATTGACAACTCAGAGATAAAGGTTCAAAGAAGTAGAGCTTCCAAAAAACTTTATGAAGTGTTTTAGGCAAAACCAGAAACACATCAAGGGATTCCTTGCATCAAGAATCATGTTCTGGCTAATGACATCGTAGTTCTTAACTTCAAATATGAGCTTAACAAGTACGATACAGTATCACTGAATTATGTTACTGCACCATCATTAACTGACTTAGACACT
>JAWDEX010000001.1:1221601-1247282 GCA_035221805.1 Trichilia hirta | reverse complement strand
TTTTAAAAAATAATTCAATAATTTATTTTACTAATTTTAAATTTTATAAAATTTTAAATACTACATTTAAAAAATAATTTATTAATTTGAGTAAGAATTATATATATATATATATAATAAAAATTTAAAATTTTTATAATAAAATCTAATATTTTGTCTAAGGATTTTTATTACTTTCTAAACTATAAGAATATTTGTAGTAATGTTCTTAAGTGATATTTTTAAAATTATAAGGGTATTTTGAGAAATAAGCAACATTTTTAAAAATCATCTGGTCATTTTCTATTTTTAAATTGTCCTATTTATAAAATAAAAATATTGATATTTTATATAAATTTTTAAATTCAAAAATTGTAAACCATGTTGGATAACATTTTCTACAAGCTGTATCATGTTTAATAAAATTATAATAAATAATTATTTTTAAAAAATTTTATTAACTAATTAGTGTTATAATATTATTAACGAACGAACGAATTAATTAATTAAAGTATATCTTAAATGCTCTCTTTGTGTTCACATTTTCTCATATGGTATAACCCAAATAATTATTTTTTTACTAGTTTATTCTTAAATTTTAAAAATAGCTTTTAAAGTTTAAAAGAAATATTTAAAAAATACAATAAAACAAAAGAATTATCTTTTAAAAAGTTTTTGTATAAATTATTGTGTACAAATAAATATCACATTGTAGTATTATTTTAATAAAAATATTTATAAAAAAATAGGATGTGCATATGCTTAATAAAATTATTAAAATTAATTGCATTATTTTTTTATTATAATATTATTAAATCAAATTAATAAAATAAATTTATCAATAATAACTGTTATGAATTTAAATTATTCAATTATAAACCTAATTATATAGCGTGGCTTATGTGGTCTATGCTGAAATTAAAAAATACACAAAACAATAAAAAATTATTTTATTCGTTTCTTTGGTTAATAAAAGAAATATGTGTTTTATTTTCATAATTCACTGTCGATCACGTCTTAAGCCTTTTTAATTTCAGAAACAGAATATGGTTCATATAAAATAAATCTTTATATTATGATATTTTTGTATTGAGGATTTGGGGAGCTTGGCCTATAATACAATATAAAGGTCAAAATCGACTCCGTATAGAGGGGTATGGCTTTCCTTTCTACAACTGGCAAAATACATGAATATTCAATAAACTAATAACATCATTTAAACAATAAAATTTTTTGATCCCAACTTAATTGAGACTTTACTAAATGAATTGGAGTTTAATAGTAAAATTATAAATATTTTTTTTAATGTTATGAAATAAACACTTTATCTTTTATAGCATTAAATTTGGAAATCATGTCCATTTTGTATATGTATTTTATAAATCATACTCAATTGAAAATTAATAAACATTACAAATAATAAAAATATAAAATCTTTTTAAATTAATAATTTTTAAATTTTTATTTACACATAAAAGTATATATTAATTTTTATACATATTAATTTATAATTAGTTGTAAATTTTTAGCATGCAAAATTTTTTAATATATAAAATTAAATATAGCTTAATAAGAATTTACACATTGAATATAAAATAAAATAAATTTTAAATAAATTTAGAAATTGATCTTTGTGTTTAAATTTTTTAGATTTTGAACTAGGTAAATGAAGTTTTAAAAAATTAAATTAAACTCTCTTCGAACGAGTGATATCCTTGTTTATCAAAATTTTTCTTTTGTCTTAATATAAATTCAACCAAATAATTTTTGATTAGATAAAATTTTCAACAAAATCTTAGTTTTTTAATATTTGAAAAATTAATTTTAACACTTAAAATTGATTGCTTATGTAAATCACGTTTAAATACTTTAAAAACACTTTTCAAATGATCAAAAAGATGGAAATTTGATCATACTTTTGTTATATCAAGAAAAACGTCTAAAGAAAGAAGATGGTTATGAAAAATATTTTTATTTTTTATTTCTTAAAATAAAAATAATTAATAAATTCTTTTATATATATTTTTATTTAATTAATAATTAATTAAATTATAACACTTGAAAAATATTAAACCAAGTGTGTGATCCAAAATGAGACATGTCTCATGTATCAAAGTCATCCATATGTAAATAAATAAAAAGTTAAGATTATATTATTTGTCAAACTTTCATTTATTAGGATAAAATATTTAATATATAACCACTTATGCCATATATAAGTTTAGGTTAACCAGTCATATTACTTTAATCTTATATATCAAATTATCACATAATCCAACGAAAAAAATTCAAGGCAATTTATTACAAGATTCAATAAATTTACTATAAAGTTGATAATAAATATAATTTTTTAACTAATTTTTTTAATTTGTTGCATTTAATAAATCTTCAATAAAATTAATTAAATGTGTCTACAGACTAATATTAACACTTAACCATATAATATGGCTCCTAAATTACAATGAAGAGTAAAGGTTCAACCAAAAAACCAGTCCATCATCAGTTATTGTGTAATTTAAGTCTTTCATCACACAATACTCTGATCAAATTAAGGGTATACAATTATCGTCAAATCCTTTTAAATTCGATATTATGTATAATAAATATCAAAAAACGACTTCATTATACATCCTCATTAAAAGTACACTTCTTAATTAAACATAATATATTACCTTGGCCAAAGTTTTCACGAGTCTAATCTATAATATTTATATAAATTATTCTATCTCAAATATTATAGCTAACAAATATGTATAATAAATATCAAAAAATGACTTTGTTGTACATCTTTATTAACAGTACACTTCTCAATCAAATACAATATATTACCTTGGCCAAAGTTTTCACGAGTCCAATATGTATTATTTACATAGAACATTTTACCTTAAATACTAAAGCTGACGAATCACCAGTCAAACATTCACATATCTCTATAAATATTTTATCATACCCAATAACTACCTATCACAAGTCTTAGTATAGACTTGTTCTAAGTAGTATCAAAATATAATAATTATTTATAAGATAACTATAATGTTGTTATGTCTAAGAATTATTTACATAATTAAAATTATTTACATAACTGATACGATGATTGTCTAATTAACGATCAAGTATAATTAGTATTTAGATAAATCGTAAAAATCTATTCAGTAAACTCATAATTAATTAATGATCACGTATATACTTTATTTAGTATTAAGTAAACTCATAATTAATTAATGATCACGTATATACTTTATTTAGTATTACCACATAAATAATAAACGAAATCAATTATCTTTTATCGTATATAAAATAAGATAGTATGTATTAGTCTGTCTGGTATTAAGGATGATCTAATTTATAGTTTTATGATTAAAAAAATATTTAAAAATAATATTATTAGTATATAATTTTATAAATATAAATTTATTATATATATATATATATATATATAATAAAGTATTTATTTATAATAAATGATAAGATTTTCAAAAAATATCATATCACGTGTCATTGTTAGCTTTTAGGAGATACGTCTATTTCACCGGTTTCATTACCGTATTCTTTACTAAATATTCATTCATAATAAATGATAAGATTTCCAAAAAATATCATATCACGTTGTCGTTAGCTTTTAGGAGATTCGTCTATTTCACCGGTTTCATCACCGTCTTCTCTACTGTTTTTCTCTAACCTCATTCAAAATATTAGCAGCCATAACTTTATACGGTGTGTTGATATTCCGCGGCGATAACTCCTTACGCAGCTTCGCACACTTCTTTCTATCGCCAGCCATTATTTCTATTTGGAGTCCGTTGAAACTTGAAACACCAAATGTGGCGGCAATGCACTTTTCCTGTAAGAAATTTCTTAAAACTTTGTTTCTTTGTTTGCTTGCTTCTTATTTCTCTTTCGAATTTTTTTTCTTATGGGCCTTTTTTTATTTTTGTATTATATTTTCGATTGGATCTTTATGGGCTTTCAGGGAGATCAAGATTCGGATCAAAGCATTTCTGGTAATTTTAGGCATTGCTGTTATATGATTATTCTCCTGGCGTAATGTATACAGTAAAAGCGTTTTAAACTCTTGTTTATATTCTTCTACTACGAAAGATGAGGAAGATTTCAATATTGATTTGCGAGATAATTGTGTTGCACTGGGCGGGCATTCAGAGAAACAGGTCAGTAGTAGCTTTTCCAGTTGAATTTTAATGAATTACTATTATTATTATTTGTTATTCAAATAGAATTTGAATGGATGATGTAAATTTTTTTTCCTTCTCTCACTGTAATTCTGTAAATTGACAGGAAGGAGTACAACTTCAATCGCGACTTGACAGACTAAAAGGTTTCCCGAGTCAAACCCCTAGAATTATTTTGTATTGAAACGTCTTTAAGTTATTATGCATTCAAGGACATTAAATTACAATTGTTTTTAATTTGGTTTCAATATCAATGATCATGTTTGTTTTTCTTAACACAGATTCGGTTTCTGACAAAGATACTAATAGAGTCAACTGCGGGATGATTGTAGGCAATTTATCACCTGAGGCATGTGATTAAATTTGGAATAGAATTTGCATATTTTGACCAGTTTGGTGAGTAGACACTAATACGTTGCTGTTACAGAAGCGAACAAGCGTCTCCCTCAAAGATGAGGTTGAAATGCCTGACTTTGCTGATGAGGTAGGCATTGTATACTCCCCAAGGAAGGCATCTACATGCAACTCAGATGAAGAAGCGATCTCTGACGCTGAGGTATCCAGTATGGTTTAGGATATGGCTATTTTTTGGTGACTTTATAACTTTATGCATTTATCCTTTTTTCATGGATGCATAGCTTTGTAATGTAAAAATTGTTTAGAAGTTTCCTCTTTGTTTACAAGGAAAATGTGCTGCAAAAATTTTCAGTCACTTCTGGTGTTAAGACATTCCAGAGAGATGGAGTTCATGATTTTGGAAGTGGGAAGCTAGGTGGGGAGAGCATATGGTCTGAAGTAAATAAAGAAGCTGAGGCACTTATTCACTTGAATGAAAATGCTCTGTATTCATCATCATCACATTCTGCCTACAAAGTTAACAGATCTGGTAAATTAAACACTTTAATTTGTGTTGCCAGGGTTCATGTTCTTCAGTCGTCACTCTCTCTCAGACTAGAGATGTGCTTCAACTTGATGTGGATTTCAATGATCCTTTATTTCTTTAACCTTGATTACCCAGTTTTTATGCTCTTCACTCTTCAGGCATCCAAGGCAAATTGAAACCAAAATTTTCATTTCGCTTCCAGTCACAGAGGGGAGGACCATCTTCACCTTCTATTTCTAAGGATGAAAAGAGTGTGTCATCCAAGGATCATGAAGTACCTAAAAGGTTTGAAACCATTGACTCTGGAAAACATCCAATTGACAAGCTTTGTCTAGACTTCCCTGGAAAAAAGGCAAAGCAGTCAGAAATTGTGTCTGAAGAAGGGAAAGATTGGCATTGCTGTAGGGAGCATTCAATGGCTGAGCTTTTAGATGGCCTTCAGGATAACACTGTCCTGCTGAAAAGAAATTCAAACATGGTAGCTTTTACTTTGGATGACATCTCTTTCCCTGTACTTTTCTTTTGCCTAGTTCAACAAAGCATCCTTTGCAGTATAGCAGACCACGAGGGAAAAAGATGCAAGTTGATGTGAAGAGAGGTGTATCACCATTGGAAGGCAGAACATTAAATGATGAAGACCTCCTTGAACCTGTGGGGAGTACATCATCAAGTGATGAGGAGGTATTACTCGGTTGTGACTGCTTTCTTGTAGTTTTATCTTGCTGAAATTACTGGGGCTATGTAATCTTTGTTTGTTCACACAGGCCAATGATCAGAACCTGACCAATGATCAGAACCTGAAACTTGCTGTCCCGGAAATGAAGAGGCAAACTATTGTTGACAAGTTTCAGGAGGCATTAGGCTCTACCTCAAGAGATGAAGCGGCCCTTGTTGCTGCACCTAGAGCATCTGGGTAAGTGATGAAACTAGAGTCGTCCGCTACCCCATGCCTTAGATGTTTTGTAGAAGTAAATCTTTTAATGATTAACTGTCTATCAAATATGCTTTGATGCTTCTCAATTCTGCAGCCCTGGGTTGATTGGGAAGTTGCATCAGGTTGTGCAGAAAGAAAAGTATACAGATATGGATTTTTTTAAGTTACAGACCAGAGCTAGCCCAAATGGTAAGACCTTGCAATTGTTCTTTTTTCATTTTTAATTCTTTTTCGGGAAGCATGTATAGTTATGGAAGTGGACTAACGTAGACTGATCAACAATTTTGTTTGTGCAATCACACGTATAAATCTGTTCACATTTATCCATTGTTCTGAGTCTTTTTTTTATATTTTTTTCCCAGATGAACGAATACATATTGATGTAAAAATCCTCACAAGATACTTGGAAGCAAAGTTGATAGTTTGTCATGCCTCTCTTGGCAAAGACGTTGAGGTCAAGTGTAAACTGTAGAACTAGTTGAACACTCATCATTTTCATAACTATAATGATAATCAAGATGGCTAACACTTGGTTAATATTCTATAGAATTTCATAACTGTAAGGTTTTTGAAATTTAATGAGTGGTATCACCATCTGAATCTTGTTGGCTACCAATTAGAGAAGTTTTCATGACTGTTAAAAAAGTTTTTGTTTATGCTGATTATGCTTATAATTTTCTCTTGTGCACTGTTGTATTAAATTCAAATACATTTCTCTTTATTTGCTCGGTTTATGAAAACTGAATGTGGATACCTGCTTCTGCAGGCTCCCCAGTGGCTAATAAATAATGAAAAGATGGTAAATGGAGGAAGGGAAAGGACAATTATTTTTAATCCAAGAATCTGCTACGATGTGGATCTTGAAGTTGGAAATTCAATCCGTATTCACCCTCCATGGTATGTATGCTAAAAGCTAAATTTTGTTTTATTTAATTCTTCCAAATGTAATTAGTACTATGATTTTTATCCTTGTATAATTGGTCTCAAAGGACTATCCAATGTATTACTTTGAATAGTATTAAGTAGTCTCCTCTGCTATTTTAATAGAAATAATGTCGTACTATTTCATTCATAAGAAAGAAGTTTTCTGGTGAACATTTTTTTGAGCAGGAAAGAGATTCAGGTTAGGGGCCATGACGAGAGTATCATTTTATCTACGTATTTCTCCCAAATTTCAACATAAGCAATTGAGGTTCTTCCCAAAGGAGAGGAGCAATTACTTCATTTTCTGGACACGATCGCCTTATCAATTGAGATTCATCCAGAATCATACAATTCTCCTAACCCAAAAACCACTGATACCAGTATGTATTTTAGAGGCCAAAAGAAATGAGATCACTTATTTGTCATTGATGAACACTTGCTAAGTTATGCTTATGGTCACCTAAACATACGCTCCATTTTTTTAAGTAACTTGTGGTGATTGCCTCTTACAAAATGATTAGGTGGGATACTCATTGGTACCCGGTGAACATTTTAATGAAAGTTTGTTTTCGACTTGTCACTTGCTAAGTTATGTTTATGGTAACATTTAAGTATAAATATCTAGTAACATATGAGAAATTGATTAAGGTCATGTAATTATGACAATTGGGCACACTCTCACATTGTACATCCCAAGAATTTCACTTTTGCAACTCAGCTTAAAAGCCAAGCCCCGCTTCAGATACCCCACGGAAACACTCTAATATTTTGCATTACCCAAATGACAACAGGAAAACAATGAAATAATTTAATAAATAAAAAAAAAAAGGTCCATATATATGTACTTCATCATGCAAATGGACAAAGAACATATATTTAGAAACAATAACGAGTTGAACTTTAGATCTTCCAAAACAAATCAGCCAGTCTTATGATGTTGTCTTACCTTCAAAGCCAAGCATAGAGTCATCATTTCTCATCATGTCTATTTCCAATCAAAAACAAACATTATCGTCAAACATGTAAGTGTTAACAAAATATTCGTACTGCTTTCTTTCAACCCTAATCACATCCAGTTCTTTTCCTCTTCTTTTCTACTTCTTCTTCTACCAACAATATGCTTCTCTTCCTTCTCTTCCCATCTACATATTGCATTTTCAGCGCATTGCTCCACAATCACTGCCACAAAAACTTCCCAAAAATGCATGCCACTTCCCACACAACAGGCTTCCTTAGCAAGGACTTTCCATGCTCACAATGCCACATTAGACCTTCGTTTTTTTGGTACCTTCATTTCACCGTCCGGATGGGTCGGATGGGGCATAAACCCTAGTTTTACGGAGATGACTGGTACTCCAGCCCTCGTAGCTTTCACCGACCCTAACTCCGACCAATTAGTCCTTCTTCCTTATATTTTAGACCCAACAATCAAGCTTCAGAAATCACCCCTCCTCTCAGGGCCTCTAGACATTAACATCATTTCGTCCTCAGTTACTGTTTACGGTAGTAAAATGGCAACTATACCTGATTGTGCCATAGTGCCAATCTTTGCTACCTTAAGACTTGTACCTGACAAAACCAAAATACACTACATTTGGAACCACCGTGGTCTACACGTTCAAGGCTACTCTCCCACTATTCATCCCACTACTTCCAACGTTCTTTCTTCCCATGCCACCGTCTATGGGAACTGCTGCACATTGCTGTTTAGGCCGTTACTTTCTGCATTCTGTTCTAGGAACTGTCGGGTTTGCCATTGGAATTAGGCTAGGGGAATTTTCCCCAGTAGTTTGTATACGGGCTGCACCGGAAACTCGGGTTTGCGGCGTTTTGCTTGGGGGCTCTGCAGACGCTTTGCATTGCTGTTTAGGCCTAAGACTACAAACGAGTTCAGGAAGCAATGGAAATCATACTATCATTTAGTTGGTTATGCTTGTGTGGTGCTGGGAGTTGTGAATGTTTGTCAGGGATTTGAAGTGATGGGAGAGACCAAGTCTTACGTAAAGTTGGCTTATTGTTTGTGTTTATCTACATTGACTGGTGTTTGTATAGATTTGAGGAGGAGCAGGGTCCAATAAAGGTAGTGGAAACCATAGTTTTGCAAGCTATAATTAAGAAAAAAAATTTCTGTTAAATGAGTAATGTTGAGAAGATGTACCTCGAAGCAAAAAAGAAAATTTTGGTCGGTTGGTTTTGTCCAAAATTGAAGCATAATCTTTCTTTTCCCAAGTTCAAAAATTATGTCAAGAATGGGATTCGAACCCATGCCCTTTCGGACCAGTACCTGAAACTGGCGCCTTAGACCAACTCGGCCATCTTGACATTGTTGAAAAGTGCAATATAAAATATTAAACACATATTATTGTCCTGAATTTACCTACAATTTCCTCGGCACATATGCTTGTGCAACTACAAAACTACAATAAAAGTAACAATTTTTTTTTCTCTCTCCTGAGTTTCGAGTTTGAACTAACATCAATTCATTACACTTCGGCTCTTCCTCAGGGAAAACAACTAGCCGTAAATGTAATCCCGTGGATATATAATATCATGCTGTCTTCTGCTGATGACATACGATAATGACTTTGAATATGTAGATGAGAATTGAGAAATGCAACGCCAATCCATAACAAGAATAACGATCACCTGCAACCTTCTATATATAATGGGAAACAGTGTCTTTTACACCATTCTGTATTAGACTTGACATCCTCTACTAATATAAGCTTTTGCTACGATTCAAAAGAGTGCATTGGTCAGGCAAATGTTTCTCTCTTCATGTATATATTTTTTGCATTAATTATGTGTTTTGAGTGTTTATTAGGTTTAACATTGAGAAATTTTCAAATTTAACAATACAGCCTGCAAAGGTTGAAATAGAAGTTGAATCATCTCGTCAAAAGTCAGAAAGCAAAACTAAAATGTTCCGTTTCTTCAAGACCGTTTCCCTTCTACACATATTGTTGATATATATTCTAGTCTTCTCTCTTTCCATTACCCAAATTTCTTTCAAAATCCAATTCTGTCACGAAATGCAAAGCATAAAAAATTGAGCAAAATTAAGTACACCACGCAGAATGATTTCACTTTAAGGTGTCTCCGTGCATTTTTGATGATCCAAACAATTCACACCAGATTAGAAACCGCGTACTATTTGTTGAACCCCAGTTAGAAAACTTTTAATCCTAAGCATGTTTGGATGAAATGAAACGGATAATACAGATAAAAGTAACTTCAAAGAAAGAGAAGGTGTCTGAAACAATGGTGTTATTGAAGTCCATTACGAGGAAAGAAAAAGGTATTCAATGAAAAATTCATTCAAATAGTAATAGAAGTCTATTTTTCACAAACAAATAAAGTAGTCTACTTGTAGCATAAAAATATTCCAATGAAAAAAAGAATCAGAATATGGGAAACTTATTCAGAGGGACCCTACATGGGTATTCCCTTTTCATGTTTTCACACTAGTAATTGAACAAGAACCTCAGGTACAATCTGCTGAAAAACAAACCCCAGATAATGGGAAAATGAAAAAACAAAGCATACCTGACAATATTTGCCAGAGCCGTTACAGGACATAAAAATCTAGAAAAAAAGGAAAGAAGAAAAAAATAATAGTCTATATCCTTATGTATTGGCTGCCTCACCGGAGATGCATAATACATTTTTTTGACTATATGCCGCAATCTGATTTTACATCTCACTCAAATACCCAAAAAACTAAAAACCTAAAAATGATAACTCAATACTCATACCTCAACAGAAAATCCCTTTCACCTTCTATCAACTCAAAAACTCAAGCCTTACACAAAATCCCTTGCAACTTCTATCTCTAAGTTTAATTCTTCAAAACAGGCACTCCAGTTAGCACTAGATGACCAATATTGTTCTAACTGAAACATATTAATGAAGAGGACGTGGGAAATTCACAGTTCACCATCTTCACAAGATCATCTTCACCTATAATGTCGAGATAATGTAATCCACCCTCCTAGGTAGCAATTCCTAAAGAAAGACAAATGGGAACATATAAGCATCAAAAATAGATTCATATAAGCATCAAATAGAAAATAAATGACTACTTTGCATCCACCAAAAGGTACAAAGAAATGAAGTGGCTACAAATGGAACAAACAACTTCAAGCCAAATCATTTAGAAATATTGTCCTTGTCAAAGAAGGTCATTGAAATAATTATACCTAAACATCCCTAAGTAGTTAAAGCACATCAAGTCATTTGTCTTGTCTTCTGATACTAAAATATTTGGAGCCAAAATTATTGAGAATTAGCACATGTTTTACACACCAAAAACAAAGACATGGAACAAAATGTTGATTTACTTAGCCAACACATAGATTTTCTAGGAAATCTATAGATTTACCTAAACGGATTGTTAAAGATCTGCAAAGATAAATCCTACTTGAATCAACACCAAACAAGATCCTAGAAATGTGTATCATACAAAAGATTAATGAACAGAAAGACGGGTTATTCATTTTTCTAAAACCAGGAACCTCCAATTTCTTCATTTTAAATTCGCAAAGAACTAATATACTGCAATTTTGTCATAAGGTAAGCCCTTTCCTTCCCGGTCCCAGAGAAAACATTAGTAAAGCAATAAGATTGCTAAAACTGCAATTATAAACTCAGTAGTAAAGACAGGACCCTATTAGTGAACTCAACAAATTTCTCTTGCTCTCCTGCTAATTCAGTATCTTTTTGTTTCATATTTTACACAACATTAATTGCAGCCTCCTGACCAAATATCCATGAGACTAAATTTTTCCAGCATCAGCCAAAGTCCACATCATTACCTTCCTCCCATAATACCTTTAAAGTATAGAATTTTTATAAATTTAAAAAAGTGAAAGCTTAAATTTTTAAAGGAATATTTTATGACCTAAGACACAACCAACCCCATGACACACTTTAACAACCTGAGCAAAAACCAGAAGCAATATGTGAATTCAAATCAAGTGACAACAGCCTGAAGCCTAAGGGAAATCATCACTAATCAGCTAACTCATAGGAACTCACTTGTATGTCTGAATGTGTTCGTACGAATGGGCTTCTCTATGCGTGTGTAAGAAGAGAGATTAAAACCCTCATCAGATGAACAAAGAATCGTATCTACATTATAAATATTTCTTCTCGCTATGTTCATATCAAGTAGCCATATGCTCATAAACAAATCCCTATGCTAAATCTTATCCACAAAGCTAAAGAATGGGCTAAGTTCATACTTCTTGACAACTCAATTTGGAATCCAACAGCTTTCTTTCCCCATGCATTTTATTTCTCATATTTTCAGGAAGCATCCATTCCGAAACTAAGTGGCTAAATTTTAGAAAATGAAGACTACTTAATGAGATCAGTTACACAAGTGCATAAATAGAAATTGGGTAGCCAAGCTACAGTTTGAATTATGACTTAACGACACTGTGTTGAGCCATTCAGTCGCTCAAACCAAACGAGCCCAAAAGGTCTAATGTAGGAAAATGATTACTAATCCCGTCTTTTGTTTATTTGTTACACTATACTTGCATGATAATTATTTCCATTTACCTTTACTGCTGAAATGCTTGTCCTAGAGCAACAACTGCAATTTTAATATATCTTGAAATTTCAATGATATTAAACTGTATGATAAAATATCTTCACTGAACCACTAATGAATCTAAGTGTTATTTGAAATTGTATTCAAACTATACTGGAGATATTTCTGAAACAATCATCTTTCACATCATATATGATCATGACAACTAGACATCTCCAGTTTGACAGAGCATCATTCATTGACAAAAGAAAAAGAAGATAGAGGATGCTGCACTATCAAAGATACCAATCTAAATAAGAATATTTTATTAAATAGGAAGTAATTGCCGACTCAGAGATAAACGTTCAAAGAAGTAAAGCTTCCAGAAAACTTTACAAAGTGTTTTAGGCAAAACCAGAAACACATCAAAGGATTCATTGAATCAAGAGTCATGTTTCACCTAATGCCGTCGTAATTCTTAACTTCAACTATGAGTTTAACAAGTATGATACAGTATCATTGAATTATGTTACTGGATAATCATTAATTAACCTAGACACTTGAAAACAACAATTTTTAGTAGAAAGATAAAAGGATGATTGGGATCAAAGTAGATCCACTTGATATAAATCAGGCATGCACCCAAATATTGCACAGAGACAGTCGCCTCAAACAATTGCAGAAAAATGTAAACTGAAAGAAATCTAATGATACTTATTAAAGTAGTTCGCATACAAATTTGATACCATGAACGTTCCTATATGAAAAGATGAAAATTATAATGCTTTTTTGTTAGTTACAAAGAAGAAGAAAAAAAAAATAATAAACTAAACTTCTATGTTTGTAATGTTCTCCCAAACTGGAGCATAGTTTCCTCAGAGATTCATAATGGTTCTAAAACCTACACGATATCAACTAAAAAGTTCCCTAAGTCAATAAAATTCCGTGAGGTGCAACAAGGAAGTGACACGAGTCTATGCAAGGAGATAATAAACAAGAAGCGCTCACCTCTATTTGACTGTCTCTTATTAACACTATAACCACCAACAAAACCAGGAGAATTTTTAGCTGAAACATCAGAAGCGCCACTTCCAAGACCATAAACAAAAGAACCAGAACCATCTCGCTCAGATGATGATGATCTCCAAGTGGGATCCCCATACACCGAACCACCATAAGGGTCTGCAAAGACTCCATCATAACCACCATTTGAAGCTGCATATGATGATGATTGAGCCAAACTAGTTCCAGCATTTCTTCCGTATCCTTCAGTCCCCAACCCAAAATTGCTATCCCCACTTCCATACCCAAAATTAACATTATTGTTAGAAACATTATTCCCTCCTCCACCTTGACCAGAAATTGCTGAAGAACCCCAATTGACCCCAGTGTTGCCAAAGGTCCTTCCTCCAATGGTCCCACTTCCTGATCCCATATATGCATTGGAACTGGCAGAGTTTGAGTTAGAGACCCCATTTCCCCACAAATTTTTTGTCACTGAGCTGAAAAAGGATGTGTTTCCTCCATTACCTCCATCATATCTGAGAGGGCTACCAAACCTATTCGGGTTACCAATATAATATGGACTCAAACCCCTTCCATAACTGAGATTGCTGTTAAAATTTGCATTGACTCCAAAACTTGGGCTCAAGCCTGGCTCAAAATTCATACCCATTTCATAACCAGAACCAAATGGAGGAAACCCACTTCGTCCACCAGCAACTGGACTGAATCTACCATCCATCCTAAGTCCATAACCCCCAACTGTACCAGGAGTATATCCCTGAGTGTAGCCATTAAGGAAACTATTGACCCTATTCAGACCATAGTGATAACCGCCAAGTGGACTCCGAGTGGGACCAGGTGATAGCTCTTTGGGAACTGCTCTCTTAACCTCTACCATTTTACCATTCAATTCATGAAAAGTCTTTAGCAACACCTTGTCCACTGCCTCTTCTGAATCATAAGTTATGAATCCAAAGCCTCTTGGCCTCTGGGTGTTGTGATCATACATCACCACCACATCTGTGATGGTGCCAAAAAGATCAAAATACTTCTTAAAGTCACTCTCCGTCACAGTGGATGCTAAACCTCCTACAAAAATCTTTCTGGTGCGTCCTGGACCAGGAGAACCCGGAATGCTGCCACTGTTTCTATTCAGCACATTCTGGTCATCCCTAGGAACAGCCTTTTTTGCTTCAACCTGAGGGCCAAGAACTCTAATGAAAACCAAGCTCAAAATAAGAGACCTATAAACGCTCAGAACTTACCTTAAATGAGTAAAATAAAATAAAACAATCCATAAATAAGCAATGAAAATTGATGTCATTATTATAAATAAAGAAAAAGAAACAAATGTATAAGAGAAGAAGGCATGATTTCTACTCTTAGCTCATTTTGATATTTAGTTGAGCACTGAACTAGAATTAAACGAATCCTGCAATTACAATATCGGATACATAACTTCTATAAAAAAATGAATTCCATTCGATTTGATATGTAATATATGAAGAGGGAAGAAAAAGAAAAAAAATGAAAGATGATGACATAGCACAAAATGAAAGGTCTATCTGTAGATTAACAACTTACCATCCTCCCATCAATGTCGTGCTTTTCCTGTATGACTATCTCAGCAGCAGAAGGGTCAGTGAAAACAACAAATCCAAATCCACGGGCACGCCCCGTGTTCCGATCCTTCATGATCACTGCCTCCGCCACCTCCCCATAAGTACTAAAGTACTCCTTGAGACGGTCCTCAGTGGTGTCCCACGATATTCCACCGATAAATAGCTTGCCATTATCAGATTGCATTTTTTTTTTTTTGTTGTCTACATACAAAATGATTACCAACACTCCATCAATACGAAATTTCAAAAATGTAAATTGCAACGATATTGAATTCATTACAAAAGCAAGCTTTTCATGTAATCAAGCACCTACTTTGTATTCTATACTGGATCCAAACAGGTGACACACAATTCTATGATAATTTAACGAAGAAATGGAAATGAAAATCAGAACTAGATTAATAATATATAATGCTAATGTGTAATCAATCAAACCAGCAATAACTATACCTTTGTTGAATAAAAAACGTGAAATACACACTTTATATTCAATTACAATTCAGATATCTTCTGATTCAATTTTTAATCAACAGATCCCTCGTCGATCAAACAACAGACCCAGAATTAAGCACCAACCTGAAAGTGCAACAATCAAAACAAAAATTAGAAGCAGAAAAATAAAGAAGAAAGGAAACAAATTCGTTCCAAGCATTTGAAAATTAAAAGTTTCATTGAAGATCCAAACTGGAAACAAGATTCACATAAAACCCACCAATCAAAGCAAACCCAGATGCCCAATCTTGCAAAATACTAAGATCTGATAAGAGGAGGCATGGCCATCGTCGGCTGCGCGACCACACAAACAATCTTCCAAGTTACTGTTAATTCAATTTTGTTGATATAAATTTTTATTTTAATTTTTTTATTTAAAACAGGTGAAAATTCATTCACCAATCGATTTGACAGAAAAACATATATATCCAAAGCGATGTTTTGCTTTCTAGACAGAGAAAGAGATGTACATGTTATAGATTGAGAGAGAGAGGGGGGGGAGAAGGAGAGAAGGCATAAAGAAGCCTGGTGTGAGAATATATAGACAGACTGATTTTATTTTATTTTTCTTTAATTAATAATTAATTTATATGTACAATGTGTATAAATTTATCGAAATTCATATTAATTTTGAAGTTAAAAAGGCTTTTAAAAAGTAAAAATGGCAATTGCTTTGGTCCGATAAATAAATTGGAAACAAGTTGCTGTGTTCTCTCTTTTATTCTTTGTTGGGTGAAAAATAATTACGACTGTCTGCATGCATGCATACAAACTTCAACGCGCAAGCAAAGAAGAATCAACCCTTGTTTTCTATCAAACTTTGATCGTAAAATCTCAAAGATTCTTGCCCGTTGATTCTGTTGAGCTTGATGAGTTGATTATAAGAGGATGAATCTATGCCGTTTGTAAGTGTCTATCAATGGAAAACCGTTGTTTTGTTTTTCCAATTCCATTGTCTAAACTTCGCTCAATTACGGTAAACTTCTCCTAGCTTTCGTTGGGTTAAAACTTAAAAAGGGATTTAAAGCTTAAAGAAGAGCTAAACCCCACACTAATTAATTGTTAATTCATCATTCTTTTTGCGATTTTTTTAAATAATATTTTAAAAAAATAATCACATGCCAAAATTTTTGAAAGTATATTTAAAATTTGTGACATGTTGATGTTAATGAATATTTATTTTATATATAACTTAATAATGCCATCTTGTCGTACGTTTAAAATTTAAAATTAAAATACAATATATGAAATTCTCATGTTATTTACAAAACCACTCAATATACTTATATTTATTGTTACTTTTAGTGTGTGTGTATTTTTTCCCTATATTCATCTAATTTATAATAAATCAAATATATATATATATATATATATTAAAAAAGAAAAATACATATGTTGAACTAATTAACCCTTAGTAATAAGCCTATACGCTTTAGATTTATTATGTTGTTATTGTGACGAAATCATTCATCAAACAACACAAAGTACTCTCTAGAAGCAATCAAAACATTGTGTTTCAATTTAGAAGATAAAAAAGTATGGTAAAAGAACGATGAGTCTGTTTGATAATGTTATGTCATTTTCCCGTCTTATATATAATCCATCGATCAATTTAGAATACATATTTTATTTATTTTTCAATTGAATTGTAACACAAATCAAAGGTTGAGTCAATTAATGTTATGAATTGTTTTTAACTACTAACATATAATTAGAATCATACTAAAATTTTATATAATTAATTAGCATTATAAGTTTGTTTGAAATTTTACATGTAAATTAAACGATTTACACTCTTTATTATGAGAGATATATAAAAAAATTGATTCCCTCTAAATAAATTTAAAATTTTGTTAAATTTTAATTAATTAAGCAAAACTCTTTTCTTATATTTTAAAATTGCTACTAATATTTTTCTTATTCAAATATTATCAAATCAAATAAATATTCGTTCTCATTTTATAAATTTTAATTATATCAAATTGATGAATATTTATTATGAAATAACTTTTGTCCCAATGTATAAATTTTGCCCCAATGTGGTTTATAAATCGAGATATAAACTTTTAATTTAATAAAATCACATGTTAATTATATGGAATAAGTCAAACTTTCCAATTTACAGTCAAATTAAATTAAATTAAATTAAATTCAAAATCTGAAAATATAATAAAAAAACAAAAAAACAAAAAAACATAACTTATTGCTACCAAACACATATGCAAGCTTATGGGAATATTATTATTAGCAATGTAAAGCTAACATGGTTCGTGCATCCCACGAAAGGTACTCTGGTCTTTCCGTTAGCTAGCTGTCCGAAAATACTCCAGCTCTATCCCTTCATCGTCCCATTTCTTGTATTCAAGTTACCCAAATACCCCAAATCAATTCTTTGTTACCATATTTAACCGATGTCAATTACATCCTTCCATCTTAATATGTGCGAATCTAAAGGCCATTTTCGACATTTCATAATCATTATCCGCTGGCTCATGTGAGTGGGGTTCCATGCTGGTGGGGATCCGGGTCCGTCCGACCGACCACAAACTGTGTGATGGTGAATGGTGATGATGGAAAGAAATGGGAGGTTTTCTCACCTGCGGCACGGTTTAGGTTAGATAAAATTTTTAAGTGAAATTCTTTGTGCTCCCTTGATCCTCAACGTCTAATCGTACGATTTCTTGTAGTTAATTTTGGGTTTTAATCGGACGGCACATAATACTTGATTAACGTCTATTACGTTGGAAGCTTTGATTTGAAATTTGGCTATTTATCAAGTCGTAATATAGTCGAATGTATCATAGGTGGTCATGTCCATTTATTTTGTGGAATAATATATACATATTTTTAATTTTAACATAAGATAAATTTGATTTTTTTAAAAAATATTTATAAAATAGTTGACACTAATAAATAGAATTAAGTAAAATTTTTTTGGTTGTTTTTTAAATTAATAGACGATAAATTATCATTTTGTTTATACCAATGCATCTAATTAACTCACATTATATGCACAATAAACATGTGAATCGAATTAATTCATGGAAATTTAAGAGCAAACATAGCAATCTTTAAGGGAAGGGAACATAGTCTAGCTAATTTGAACATTTATAGTAAAAATAAAAACCAAAGAATTGATTCTTCCTTACTTACACTGAATTAAAAAAAAATTATTTAATTTAGGTTTTTACATAAGGTAAGGTAGAATCTAGGGTGCATAATGTGAAAAAAAAAAAAGTGCTATCCAATTTAATAAAATTATATCAGAATTTTATTGTTATTAATTATAATTAATATACAACAATATTTTTTCACATGTCTAAATCGATTTTGCTTGAAAGTTATATTAATTTTAATTGTTAAAGTATGGTGTATATTATTAAATAATTGCATCATGGATTCATAAATATATTTCTACTAGAAACTCTTGGTCAAAATTATATGTAATTTTTAAAAGAATGATATACAATAAAATAATATTTTTATTCGAATCATATGGCCCTGTAATTAAGCCCGTATCTATGAGGCCCAAAAAGCTGTTTCCCTCCAATAAATCCAATTTCTCTTCCCTCCAAAATTTCAAACCAATCAAATTGAAACCCCCGCTCCCAGAACGAACAAACTTATGCGATACTCTTCTGAATTGCTATATATTTCCTTCAAACTCAAAGGACTCATTCAACTACCCTAATTTTCCACTCTTATTAATCCTAATTTGCTTTCAGTTTATGAAAGAATCGCCGCACATGGCCTCCTTCAAGCCCTCAATTACAGCAAACTCGGTCAACGGAGGCGGCGATCGTCTGGGGTTGTCTCTCCGGACTTCTGGCGAGATCCACATTATCATGGGCCCAATGTTTGCTGGGAAATCCACAGCCCTCCTCCGTCGGATTATATCAGAAGGAAACAACGGCAAGTAAGTTAAAATTTGAAAGTTTCTATATTTTCCTGGGAGTAGATCATATGATTAATGAAGGTGAAAGAGCGATTTTGAATAAAATATTAAAACTTCTAAACGAATTTGACGTAGAAATGTTGCAATGATAAAATCGAGCAAGGATACGAGATATCTGATAGATTCCGTGGTGACTCATAACGGGGCTAAGTTTCCGTGCTGGGCGCTCCCAGATTTAACTTCATTTCAACAGAAATTCGGAGATGATGCCTACGAGAAGGTAGTTTTAGAATTAGGAAAAAACTTATTGATTTTAAAGTCTAAAATTTTTCGCCTTGTTTCTCTTTCGTGATTACATTTTGATGTATGTATTGGGATTCTGTTTCTTGCATCTTATGGAATGATAAAATAAGCAGAATATTGAACATTTAAACGGTTATAGTTTTTATAAAAATTTAAAGATTTGTACGTTGGAATCTTCGATAAATTGTCATATTTTTTATATTAATTTAAATACTTCTATTTTGATCGCTTGTTTTTGTTACAGAATCAGACCGGCTAGTTTTGTTTTTGATGCTTTACCTGAGTTGTATATATGCCTTCAACATTAGGGTAGGTTTTGGAATCAAGTTGCTTCATCAATCATGGCTATAAGTTTAAAGTATAATTTTGTCGAGTTTTCAGTCTGTTAGTGAGCACTGAATTTGTTTTGAATCTTGGTTTTAACCCGATTTTGATACATGGAGTGATTATGAACAAGTTTATGAGTATGCAATTCATTTGAGATTAGACTTGATATTTGGTTTCTAATTTTTATAGTTGGTGCTATTGATTTTGATTCTATCTGTTGATGCATAGTGTTCGTCTAGTCTTCTCATTACTTTTCATATGCGCAGCTTGATGTGATTGGGATTGATGAAGCTCAATTTTTTGAGGACTTGTATGAATTCTGCTGCAAGGCTGCTGATCATGATGGGAAAATCATAATTGTTGCAGGTCTTGATGGTGATTATCTGAGGTGTGGTTTAATACTTTACATGGGTCGTTTCTTTCTTTGATTCCATTTCAATTCTTATCAAACCTTTGTTATTGATGCAATACAACTATGAACTTTCATTTGCAGAAGAAGCTTTGGCTCAATTCTTGACATCATACCTCTGGCTGATACTGTAACCAAGCTGACTGCTCGCTGTGAACTCTGCGGCAAACGGGCATTTTTTACCTTGCGAAAAACAGAGGAAACAGAGACTGAACTTATCGGAGGATCTGATGTTTACATGCCCGTCTGTCGCCATCACTATGTCAATGACCAAGTGGTCATTGGAGGTGCAAGGGGTGTCCTTAAATCTCGCAAGGTTCAGAGTGAATCCTGCGTTGAAGCAACTGCAGCAATCCAATGATGTTAACTAGCACTTGTGTTTGTCCAACACGATGAATTTGGATTTTCTATGGTGTCTTTGAAAGTTTTTTCAGATGTAATTCTCATTTTGTATATAAAATGAAGTTGTTTCCCGAGCTTTGACTTTAAAGTATTTTTATACCAATCAAAGGGAAAAGAAGATTGAGGTATTTTGGTTTCTGTTTTAAGTTGGATATAAATAATGTGTGCCACTTGGCTTCATGGTCAATGAAAAATGAAATAATAATTTCAGTTTTGTTGAAAATGTCAAGAGATTTGATATATTATACGTATTAAATGTTATTTCATTCAACTAAATACATAATAATATAAATATAGTAGTGGATCTATAATAAAATGAGGATATATTTACATACACTCATTTTAATATATAGTTGATTCAACTGGTAATTATAAAGTTTTATAGACGATTGAAAGGAAATTCAATATTAAGTAGAATTGACAGACATATAACATCATTTGTATTTTTATGTTTATTCAATAATTTATTATTATGCATAAAATATTAATTTTGAAATTCATCAATTGTAGTTAATAATAATTATAATAGAATAGAAAATTTATAAAGCATAAAGTATTTTTATTTTCGTAACTTTTTTTTTAACAGCAAGAGAGCACAATTCATATTAAAAAGATACTTTATAGAAACTAGAAAGATTACATGCATACCTAATGATATGATAGAGTTTCTGGATAAATTAATATAATTCGAATAATTTAAAAGTTTTAAAATTTGAACCTTGTAGTCTTTTAACCTAACCTATAACACACACAAATAAAAGATAAATAAATAACAAAATTAATCACAATTGCTATAGATAAAGATATTTACTTATATTTATATATTCATATAAAAAATAAAATATAATTAAAAGAATATATTTTCTCTGGAGAGAAAGTTCATGTTGCGGTTCCAATGATATAAAGAGAAGAAAATATTGGTTTTGCATGGAAGCTACGAACATAGGTCGGGAGAGTTTTATATATATTTTAATTTTTAGGTTATAGTGCTAAAATATATAATATCAAATGCATTTTTGAAAAATACAAGTTTGAAATATCATTTGAAATATAGTATTTGTTAATATTGAGCAAAGTTATTTCATATACAGAACAAAAGGGAGAGGTTTCATGGCCCCATTAAAGCCCATCTGAAATACCCTAAATCTGGCTCATTCAATGGCTAAGGGCCCATTTAATTCATATTATTATTACGCCACGTACGTGGGGTAGTTTCACGCGAGGGGATTAGGTTTTCCGCAGCTACGGTCCGCAGTTGGAACGCCAAAACTCATAGTTTATCATTATCTCTAACGACGCTTTCTTCGTCGTTTTGAGGGTTCTCAGATTGAGCTCATATCCCTACTTCACCGCGAGGACGCGCGATTTCGGTGCTTCTCCGTCGTCGTTTTGATTAAATTCCTTTAATTCAGGTTAGTTTACTTTTATTCGCTTCATATCTCTACATTTTCCTTTGATTCGGTGCTTCTCCGTCGTCGTTTCATCTTGAATTCACACTGATTTGTTACGAGCTCCCTCGTAAGACAACCACATTAAACTGAAAATTTTCCTTCCGTTTCTCTCACTTTCCTACGCCTTACCAAAAACCGAACTAACCTAGGTTCTGAAGTATTGAATCGTCATTCTTTAGGTTATCCTATAAAATTTTATTAAACGGACATGTTTGTGGATACTGAAGTTGAGCTACTTCATCTAAGTAAACACATTCTAACTTTCTTCCACTTCGATCAGCTGTTATAATCAACATTAATGGACTCTTCAACGACAATTCCTGGACCGCTTGATCCTTGTATACTTTATGATCAAGAGAAACATGTTTCCGCTGCTGTTTGGGATGGACAGGTTCATTTTCTTTCATTGCGTTTTCTTCATTTCCTTCATTAAGTAGAATTTATAATGTGATTGAATTAAATGATTATATGAGTAATAATAATTTGTAGGAGCGGGGTGCTCTTCGATGTCATGAACATACTTCGAAATTAGGAGAATGGAGACTGACGCCGAAACAGATTGAGCTAGTTGAAAAAGCTGGATTTGGTTACTTAAGAAAGATTCCTGCAATTAGTTTAGACAATCCGCTTATATCGGCATTGGTTGAGAGATGGAGGAGAGAGACAAATACATTTCATTTTACTGTTGGAGAAATGACTGTGACTTTACAAGATGTTGCTTTATTGTTAGGATTAGCGATTGACGGGAAACCTGTGATTGGAACGACCCATACGACGTGTAATTCAGTTTGCCTTAAATATTTAGGGAGGGCACCAGATACAAATTATGCAAGCGGTGGGATGGTGAAGTTGAGTTGGTTGAAGGAGTTTTTTTCGAGTTGTCCTCACGATGAATCAAATGAATTAGTTGAGCGACATACAAGAGCTTATTTGTTGTATCTTGTAGGAAGCACAATATTTTCTACTACCACTGGGAATAAGGTCCCAGTTATGTATCTTCCATTGTTTGGGGATTTTGAGGAAGCTGGGACTTATGCTTGGGGTGCAGCGGCCTTGGGATTTTTGTATAGAGCACTTGGCAATGCATCCGTTAAATCTCAAAGTACGATTTGTGGTTGTTTGACTTTACTTCAGGTTATTCACGTTTTCCCATTTTTTGCTATTATTCTGTTATGTTTTTCCTTACAGGATAGGGGATTTTAGTGTATGCTTGTTGTTAGGGTGGTGATATATTGACATGTTAACAGAATTGGTGGAATTGATAAGTGTTATTTGTGTTCTAGTGTTGGAGTTATTATCATCTGGATATAGGCAAGCCAAAGCTTCATAGGGAGCCCGTCCACAGTCATTTTCCATTTGTACTGAAATGGAAGGGAAAACAAAGTGGACCAACAACTAACCGTGATGTTGTATTTTACCGTAAGGAGTTGGACTCCCTGAAACCATCTGATGTAAGTTTCAGTATATGTTGTTCAGTTAGTGTTCCCGTTCACCCTGTGGAAAACTAATATTCAGTTTATGTTTCTTTAACATATAGGTGGAGTGGCTTCCTTACAAGAATGTGGACACTATGGTGATACCGGATGATATAAAAAGTACTCTAATTTTAGGCAGAGCGAGAACAATGTTGATATGCTTTGACAAGGCAGAAAGACACCTTCCCAATCGCTGCCTAAGGCAATATGGCAAACTTCAAGGAGTCCCAGAAGATGTACCACGATGGGTGAGAAAGAGTCGTGGTGTTGATGGTGGGGTAGATTTGTCGACAAAAATGGAGACTGAACTAAATGAATGGGCAGAACGCAGACTTCATGTTGTGGAAGAAGATGATAATGCTGACGAAGGTGAATATATGCAGTGGTACTCGAGAATTACCCGCAAAGTTGTGGGAAGGCCTATATCTCTCTCATCTGAGTTTCAGAGAACAGTGGGTCTAATTTTAACCCATAATGACATTTTCTGGTTATTCCTGTTATAAATAAATTTAGCATATTTATTTCCTATTGTTGCAGATTTCAGGTTTAAGAGATATTGCTTACTTAGCAGATGCATTCTCAGACAAAGGATTGGATGCTCAACAACTTGATTCAATTTCTAGGATAAGGTACCTTGCTCAGGAATGTCTGAGGGACCAAGAAAGTCCAGTTGTAGTATCAATGACCCCACAAACTGAACTTGGGAAACGGATGAGGGGAAAGGAAAGAGTAAGAAGGAAGAGTTCTGGAAAAAGGAAGCGGGATAATGATCCCATGGAAGGTCATGTAGTTAGCGAGGATGAATCTCAATATTGCAGAGCAGTTGTTGAGGTTGATCAGATACATTTATGTCAGACAGATGGTGAGGTGGAACATTTACAACTGAGTCATGCAATTGGTGATAGTGATGATGTGCACATTTGTCTTGATGACGCCACTGACAAGGTTGATGACACAGAATTCTGCGATGCAGTTCATGAGGTTGATGAATCTCAGCTCTATGGTGCAGTAAATGAGGTCAATGATTCTCAGTTCTGTGATGCAGCTTATAGGGTCGATGATTCCCATCTCTCTCATGTTGCCACTGAGGATCATTCTCAAGCAGTCAAAGTGTCACAAGAGGTTGTTATTGAGGCATCCCAGCTGTGTGATGCAGCAAATGAAATAAACGACTCAAAAATTTGTAATGTAACAGATGAGGTCAAGGACTCACAAATATCTGATGCAACTGATGAGGTCAGGGATCCACAAATTCCTGCTGCAAGTGCCATGGTCAATGAATCACAAACTTATGATCGGACTGTGCAGGTCAATAATTCGCAAATATATGGTACAACGGTTGACTCACAGCTTGCTCATGTTGGTGGTGAGGATGAGACTGAGACTGCTGAAGGGGTGGAAGAGGTCATTCCACAATCATCTCTTGAAACTGTAGAGGATGTTGCAAAGCATGGTTCTAACAACATTTTAGCATAAAATTAAGCTGTTATCATCCATTATTAATGGAGGTAATGGTTTTAATGTTATTCAAATGCTTTCGCATTGCCACACAATGTTTTATCATTATATATTTGGTTTCATTTCTTTACAATGTTTAGGGTGCATTGCATTGTTGTGCTTAAATTCAGTTTTCCGTTTTGTCATGACAGGCAACAGAATACTAACAAAATCAATCTTTTAAAGGTGGAGGAGGCAAACAAGCTGTTTGAAAAAAGAATCTTTTGCTATATTGTTTGATGAGGTTCCAAGGCTGGTCTATTCTTGTGAGAATCTTTTTGGCTTGTTGATACGGATTTCTTTGATGTAGAGACAACTGAAAGTTAGATGATCGAAAGTTTCCTTGTAGGGATAACTGTA
>JAWDEX010000001.1:1204927-1216666 GCA_035221805.1 Trichilia hirta | reverse complement strand
CTACTTTCGTTTATGTTTACTATTATCTAACCGGTTAACATGAACTAAGTTTCTAGAATAAGGTTCGGACTGTTTTTTAATTGGGAAAATGTTTAAATTGAACTGGACTTATTTTACGTAGTTAGTTATGATGAAGTTAATGAAGCTCACCTTCAGGAAGATATGCATTGCTCTATAGAGTTTATGATGGCTCTGTCTCCAAGAAACTGGAACCGTTTCAATAAGGTCCACGAATCTTTTAGGCTCCATTTTTTGGTCAGAAGTTATATGGCAAAGGTATGTGTCCCATAATTCTGCAACAATTGAGTTGCTCGCTGAAGTAGTATGGTTTTTCTCACCCTATTGAACGAGACTTATATTGAATCTCCATTATATCCAACTCTACGCTGGAAGAAATTGATTGTGTCCCAATTTCTGAAGGAGAAAATCCTCCTCTTGAGAAAAGTGCAAAAGAGAGGCAATTTGCTCTTGCAACTTTGCCCTGCTGTCGCTTATCAAACCAACTTTCTGGGATCTAGAAAGCAATGCAAAGTAGAATCCAACGGGAATCACTCAGCTAGCTCTCTCTCCCAAGGAAGCAGATCAAGAATACCTTGTAAGACTTCTGAGCATTTGTCGTTTGTGTCATTATCACCACTTTTTTCATTAGATTTTTCCCAGAATTGTCATATCTTCTTTGATAGTAGCCATTTTTTTGCATAGAAAACGATGATAGGATTCACACACTTTTCTTTCAATCCTTGACTTCTCAAGGATCCAATTATCCTCCTGAAGAATCTGAACGGTAGAGCTATGGGATTCTTGATTCACTGGTCCTGACTCACAATCCCCTTAACCTTTCCACAGCACCAGGCTTGCTAGCCAATGCCTCCAATGTAACAACCAGTTCCTCCCGTCTCCTTTCTGGGAATCTTGATACAAACCATGAAAGCTAGCGATTCAATGCATCAGCTGACAATTAACAGCTCTTCAGCCAAAGGAAGCAATGTTTGACATCTTTGAAGAGCAATTAGGGTATCATTCCAACTTTGCAAGACAACTTGGTTTAAATATAGATCAAAGTGGTCACAAAGATTGCCAGAGCAGTATTCTTCTGTCATTTCAAGAAATTCTGCTGCACAAAGCATTGCTGCTGCATTAAAAGGGTCGAGCAATGTGGATGAACCATAGAAGAACAACACTATTATCTCAAAGGTTTCTGGTCCTACGGGAGAATCTTGTGGCAGCTCATACTCTGTTGATTCGTTCAGTCTTTTCTTGAAGTATCCACTCTTTGAAAAGAGTGGTAACTGCAAAACAGCAAAGAAACACAGTTACAAGTAAGCTAACTAACAAAAGCAGTCTGGTTCTTTGAAGCATCTAAATTCTCTTTTTTGTTTGGTTTCAATCACGCATTCTGTTGTGGAAGAAAATCTGCTTTCTCAACAAGTTAGGCAAGTCAAACCCCGGGTAACATCACAGAATGCTCTCTAACTTTAATTTTACAGGTTATAATCATTCGTCTTATTCTTAATTTCTTACCTTTCTGTTTGAATGTTCTGTTGCCAACTCGAACTCATATAGAAACAGGCAAACCAGTCTCTTGGCTCCTGAGACAAAAATCATAGTTTATAGTTTTATGAAATCTGTAAGATGTGTGAAGAAACAAAAATACAAAACCAGACAAATGAACTTACCACTAAACAATCTAATTCTTTAGCAGGGCACTGACGTTTGGTGAAGAGAAAGGCTTGAGGTCACTGGGCTATCTTTTGAGCTTACAACTTCCGTTAACAAATCATGAAAATGACTCCAAAAAGATAATAAATTTACTGCTAGTGAAACTCTAGAAAGCGATAACAGTTAAAGAGTTGATTGTGCTTCAAGCAAGAATAGATACGCTGCTTCCCATTTCATTTTCCTCTTTAAATGATCATAAATGCTTGGAACTCCTCCCAAGAATTGAAGTAAAGGGTATCCGGAAAAGAGAAAGCCAGTGGGAACTATGAAAGAGAATGGAAGAGAGAAAATAGAGGTCGTTGAATCAGTTTGTCCACAATACTCTCGTGCATAGCAAGTTTTATTTTTATATTTTTCATTTGCTAGTCAAAGTCAAATGGACAAGAGTGTTTAATTCAAAAGTGAAACTTTTATGGCTTCAAAAACATTCCTCGAATCTTCGTAAGTTGAATTCTTGTACTACTATTCGACATCCCACAAAATGCACCGAAATATTTTGAGTGAATCATGTTCACGCTTAGCAAGTTGAGTTGATTATAACCCATGTAAGCCATAAGATTATTTAGTTTAGGTATATATTCAAATCACGAGAGAATCATCAGTACGAAATTATTACATGTTCCTTTTGCTTTCCTTTGTTGAACATGAATTGATTTTTCCCTCATTTTGATTGGATAATGTTGTCAATTTAGTTTCATGTTTTAAAACTAGGAGAGTAGGATTCATCAAGAATTCTGACCTTATTAATATTGGTTGTTGTGCAAGGTTTACTGAGAAAATGTCGTAGAAAAATGAAAATAAGTATTTGGGTGTTTGAGAAATGAAAAGAAATCCATATGTTGTGGTAAATTTGTGAGATGAAGTTTTCTATGGGTTGTAGTTTCTAGTAACACTCACAACAGGACGGCCTGTGAAATTTTGGTTTGCTTTGGATGAAGAGGTTTTGCTCGCTTTCTACCAGCAGAAGTCATTCCAAAAAATGGACTCTTTGATTATTATAAATTCGCACGGATAGTATTGCGTTTACAAAAAAAAAATACCGATGCATGGATTACTTTATTTTTACCTGTAATAATATCTATATAAACGAGTTTAAGTATTGGGGAGAATTTTATGGAGTACTAAATATAGAATTTATGAGGTATAATATAATATAATATAATACTGTTTGATTCTATGACAACACAAAATTAATACAATTATTAATTATAAATAACACAGATTATATAAAAAACTAGTATTATTATATTACTGTCATTTTGTATTCTATAAAACTTTGTAATTCCAATATTATTATAGAGTACTACAAATTATATCGATTTTCTACCTGGTTGGCTGGGTGGGCGACCGGGCTTCTCTATAAATAAAAACTACATCAGGATCAAGGTGGCCAATGGAACTGGATGACAAAATACACAAGGTCACATTATCCCTTGGGTTAGACGTTGGTTAGATCTAAAAGTGACTTATTAATTCTTTGTTGTTATTGATCAAAATTTAATATTATAAAAGTCATTTTTAATATTAAATAATTTAGGGATCTATTTGTTATAAATATCAGCGGATAAATAATATAGTTAGATTGTTATCATCTCCATTACGACTGTCTCACATTGTGTGCTGGACATTCAAACTAAAGTACAGCTTAGATCCTTCCAACTACATTCTTAATTCTTTTTCAAGCTGTCCAAGATGTATACTTTATTTGGCAATTGTAACATCAAGAACTCTAATTGCTTTGATTTTAAGGAAACGTTTCATTTCCCGCGATGATTCAAAGTCTTCGAGCAATACGTCTTTCAACTCAACTAAAGGATATCAACCCCTTCGTTTTGTAAACAATGAAAAAATTATATCACAATCGTAGTGTAGTACACAGATTCAATTCAACCCGTCCCACAACATTTCTCATGCAGTAAGAATTGCAAAATTTTTCCTCACAGACATTAATGGCTAAGATTTTAGAGGCCTTCAAAAACTATCAAAAAATACCATATCTAGTAGGAGAAATGATTTACATTAGAATTCACGACAAATCAACTTGAGTAGACAGACAGACAATAATTTTGATATAGTATTATTTATTGACATTTTAGTAGTTATCGGAGATGAAATATCAACTAGGAAGAAAGAGTTGCGAGGAATAAATTCGTGCTACTTGAAACTTGACTATAAGTTCGGGAAAGAGGCTTATTGGTTATCTCTAGGAATATGTTTCACTTGAAAAGTCATCAAGCAGTGGGGACAGTTTCATCATCAATGAGATCAGAGAAGAAGGGATCCTTCAGAAGTTCAGATGCAGAAGGTCTGGCCCTTGGCTGTGCTATGCATTCTTCTATGAATGCCTTCACTTCCGGATCTTTCACCTTGTTCAAGGCTTGGGGCTTGACTCCAGCTGTTACCTTCTTGTATATCTTGGCAATACTGTTACATTCACTGTAAGGTATCTCTGTAGTCACCATCTCAAGCAAACACATTCCAAATGAGTATATGTCCACCATCTCAGTGTAATCTTCTTCATACAGCTCTGGTGCCATATACTCTGGAGTCCCGATGATGGAATGGGCTGCATGACTCCTACCCACTATTGCTGCAAGGCCTAAATCGCCAATTTTCACCTACACAGAGAAATCATGATTTGTTTTCTCCAACTTCAAAAGGACGTAGAAAATTTGATACTATTTGTCATATGAAATCAGAAATTAGTTTTTCTTCTTTATTTTTAGTTCTTATACTAATTAAGGCAATGCCTGCAATGTAAGCTAGGAAAAATTGGATCCAGGAATGAGTATATAACGAGTAGTGCAACACAGAGTAGGAATATCATCAACCATATTTCTGTGCTAGTGAATTCCTTGGAGATCAGATAATCAATATGTGGACACTTTTAGAAATAAATTAGGCATACACCAACACTAGCTTTGTTTTTACTGATTAAATACTAAATATATGCAAACAGAATTATCTTCTGTCAAATACATGAAGCCTAAACGAAAACCATAGCATCACTTACATAAACTTAATTATCTAATTACTCACCAAATTGCCTAAAGATCATATTATTCAAATACTGCAAGAAAAATCAAACTAAAGTGAACGGAGATAAATCACCCACAGTTGCTAATGTATCCAACTAAACCACAGAAAGTCATCAGAAATGGTGCTCATAAAGTTAGGAATAGTAATTACCTGACCGATGTTCCCATTCATAAAGATGTTACTGCAGTTAAGATCCCGGTGTATAATGCAAGGCTCATGTGTATGTAGATACTCCAATCCCTCGAGTACTTGCTTTGACCACTTCTTCAAGGCCTTAATGGACACATGTCGATGCTTCTTCCTGTAAGTTCTGAGGTTTCCCGATGTGCAAACCTCAGTAATAAAGTTCAATGTGTTATGCTCATTGTCCAACCAAACACTGTAACATACAATGATATACTTGTTCTTCAATGTTCTCAGCAACTGAACTTCTGAGTGAAGACGATTGATGAGCACAGGATCTTCACTAAAATGGCTCAACCGCACCTGATTCCACGCCACTTCTATACCTTCCTCCTGATCAAATGCTCTATAAACCTTCTTCACAGCACCACAGCCGAGCAGATCACCGTACCGCCCAAACCGACCAGTAGGATCAACCTCCACAAAAGGTTCTCCATCTCTATCAGACATATTGGGATCCACAGCTGGCATCTTCAAGATTAAAACAATTAGATACTATGCACTAACAAAAAAATCCACATAATTACAGTCTTTCCAAGAAAATCAATATCCTAGGAAAGTTCAGAAAACACTAAAACCTAAAAATGATTGAACCAATTAAATTGAGAATTTGATGCAATAACTTCACATGTTTCAAATTCGAAAAGAAAATGAAGAAGTTCTGCATCCTTCAGGTTAAATGAAAAATCATTCATGTTTCAATCTGAATAAAAGGAAATATAATCAAATTCTCATATAATGATGTTATAGATTCTATTATGGCTCAAAGTAAAAGCTAACTGTAAAGGTTTTGGTTTAGCCCAAAAAAAAAAAAAATGGAAATAATGAACTTAAACCAAATAAATCGCAAGTGACTCAAACAATCAATACAGAGTTTTTTCCTTCCAAATCATATAAGCATCTACTTGTGATGATCATACTGCTTGTAATATTTCAATCAATTTTTCAAATTCCATACTCGATCAAACAAAAATTTTAAAAGAAATCGATTAATTGCATTAATCATAGGATTAATAGGAAAAAAATTCACAAAAGATCAGCATGAGATATCGTTACTCGAATTCCATGGTTTAACTATCAAATATCTTCAACAAAGTATGAACAAAATGACGGTTTTTTTCTAGCTCGTTGTTTATTCCCATGTCAAGAGAGAGAAAGAGCGAAATTACCTTTAAATTAGGAAATGAAGATGGCAAAATCTCTAAACGGATCGTTTCAGTTCTTCCTTTACCTTCTTCTACAAGCTTTCGAAGTGAATTGAAATTTACAGAGAGCAAAGACGAAAACGAGAGTTTGGGAACGATCGTGAGGACGAGTGGCTGAGGGGTATTTATATGTACCGAAAATGGCATTCGTCTGCAAGACGATGACGTTAAAAGCCTTGATTTGGACCAGTGCTCTTACATTGCACGTGACGCAATATGCAAGTTGCTACTTCCCGCGTAAAATCCGCTACACTTAAAAGAGCACGTAGTGCCTCTGTTGCCTCCCATAATAAAAAAAATGTTTCTCTCCCTCTCCTTTTTTCAAAATAACCCAGCAATATTTCTAAATCAAGGCTTATTTATTTATTGAAATTAATTAATTTTAAAAAATAATTCGTTGCAGTTAAAATTAAAATTAAATTTGAGGAAAGATTGGCATTGCCTCTGAATAAATACCGAATTGTTAGTCAACATGGATATCGGGACAGTTAGTACATAAAGATCTGATAAATATGAAACTCATGAGGCTGTTAAATTAAAGATATCAAATTCAGCTGATATTGCATTTAAGCTTCACGCCCGTGAGTCTTCCAACATATTAAAAGATTCTTTGCCTTCTTTGTGCATTCATGAAGTACTCGTGACTGAAATCCGAAACTGGCACACTGAATCTCAATCTGCAACCCTGATCATGATAGGAATGGTTAAGATTCAAGATTGCCAGATTGTCACGGATGATGCATCGGAACCAGGCTATGATTGTCAATATTTGCCAGTAGGAAGATGCATGCCCCTAGCTACCGTTCAGAAAAGGTCATAAAAATAGATGGCATCGTTATGAATATTCATACCAAGAACACTTCACATGGTTTTGGTACAAATTTAGAAGAAGATTATAGTTGTCCAACAGAATGCATATATGTTATCACCACGATGAACTGATGACTGAATTCGCAACAAGATGTTAGACATCAGAACAAGTCTGTCATTGAAAACCCAGACCTCATAAGGGCATCAAGGAAATGACCAATCAGTGCAATAAATTCGGATATTAATAATAATATATAGTAATAAGCAAAACATCTTAACCTTCCATTTCACATTTCCATGTGAAAGCAAAGTCAAACTCAGTTTTGCAAACAAACTTGGTGTCGTCGCATTGATCACAAAAGTAAACATATGAATATAAATAAGCAGATAACACATAGTAGAGTAGGAAAAGATTCAATATCACAGTTGCCACTCCAAGGATTAAAGGAGGTTAAAACACTTCAAAACAAATAGAAGCGACTGAATTGGTGACATGATAGGCCAAAAGGGGGCCCCAAACCGAGAAACCACTGAAGAGGATTGTTATAGAGACATGATAGCTGTACATGTTGAAATTTCAAATGTTTAAACAAAAAACATGCATTACTACCTCACAAGCATATTTATTCAGTTTCCACAGCAGACAATTCATATATTCTCCTCGTAAGTCTAGAATATACCAATTCATGCAAAGATGTAGGAAAAACCTCTAATAAACATGATATTCAACACTTTCTTTGAAGATAAGTGGGAAAGAAAGACCTTAATGATAAGTATAGATCAATAAATTCTACATGAGAGAAATAGAATTTGCAATCTGAAATAAAGCATTGGAAATACTTGGTAATTTGTGATATTCATTAACCAAATTTATGTACATAGTAGAAAATCACTGGCAAGTATACAATTATCCAGGTAAAAAGAACATATTTTGCTACAAGAAGCACAATGTTCTTAGGTCATAAAAATATCATAGCATCGTGAGCAAACACAAAGCAGATTACCAAGGAGGATTGGAGCCTTACCTAGCAGATGGTTATCTGGAATTCATGCTCCCGTCTCTTCCAAGCCTTGACACACTCCTTCCACCTATAAGAGTACCAACAACAGGGCTTGAACCTTGGTAACTGGCACGAAGGGCATCATCAACAGAAGAAGAAGGCTTGGCAATTGCATTCCTCATAAACTTCTGTGCAGCAGGAGAAAGCATCTTTACACTTGGACTGGCACTTCCTGCTCTGTAAGGAGATGGCAATGGCGGCTTCTGAAGCATCTTAGACCTCTCCGTCAATTTCCTAGAGGCCTCCCTCAACAACTCATGAACTTTTACATCTCCAGTAGGTGCACTGGGGATCCTAGAATGAGAACCATTCCCACTACCACCACTATCAGTTGGTGCATCCTCAGCCTCCAACCTCAATTGCGTTCCTTCAATCTCACCCCATGTAATGAATGGGGACTCATCGACTCCAGGAGCTGGTGAAGGAGTCTTTACAAAACTATACCCATTTTCAGCTTTCTTCTCCGATTCCACATAAAACCTATTTGGGGTCTTCCTCATATCCTCTAAATCATACTTCTTCATCTTACCCCCATCTCTGTCACAAACTGGCCCAGGAGCGGTTCCGGCAATGGGGGTATAAAGCACTTCAACGGTGCAATCATCTTTTGGCCTAGAATCCATAATTTTACCATGAAAACGAATATTTGTTTTATTAATTTCCTTAGGTAAACCCTTAAGTCTCAAAGTCCGTTCCTCCCCTGTCAACGGATCCTCAGATGGATGGTACATCAACAGATTTTTAGCAGTGTACTTCCAACCTTCTAAGGTACTAGGTGGTTGATAGGACGTGCCATATCCATCCGTAATCCGATCCCTTTTGACATCCTCAATCAAATTATTATTATCCCTATTTTCCCCTTCTAATAAAAATTCATACCTCTGTTTTCTCTTCCTATTAACCTTCTCCAAAATCTTTGAAAAACTATAGTTATCTTCACTTGTATACCTTCTCAAAAACTAATACAAGTTCAACGACACATTCGCATCACCATCATCATCCCTACACTCTCCCTCACCAGATAATTCATTCCCAACTTTCGGAGTTGTATTATTAACATCGAATTCATCAAAAGAGTAAAATTTCGGCTAAAAGTAGAACCAGAAGTTTCAGTTTGTGACTGTGTTTTGCCATCCGAGTTGAGACTAATTACCTTCTTACTACGACGTTCCATGATCTTCAACTGGGCATCTCGAATCTGGACTGGATCACCGGTTCGGGTCTCCTGGAGCCATTCGCACTGGCCGCCGAGCTTCGATAAGTCTGGAAAATAATCGCGTTCGATGATTTTCTCTATCGTGGCAACATATGTATCTTCGTCAAGTACTTTGGCTCGTTTCTTTGGGGGAATTTTTGGTGCGGCCGAAGAAGAATTTCTCACGTTTGTAATAGCATCTTCGAAATAGGCAGATGGCGATGGTAACGAGTAGTGGCGCGGAGAGTGACCGCGAGAGAGAAGTATTTCTTTGTGATAGATTTCTTCCAGGCTGTTAACCAATCTGTGAAAAGAGGAGAAACAAGAACACAGAATAGCAGAGGAGAAAACTGCAGAGAGAGGAGGAATTTGGGATTAGGTTTAGAAAAGCTTAGATAATTGACACAAATTTCTATATTTTAGCCCTAATTTTAAAATGAATCAGATTAATATTTTTTTTTCTAAATTTAGTTAAAAATATTTTTTTTTTTTTTTTTTTTTATTATATTCCTTCTATAGTCTTTTACATAAAATAAATTAAATATTTAAAATAAAAAAACTCAAAAATTAAGGCCGCTTAACTTTTTCTGACTCTTGAAATTTGTTGAATTGTCTTAATTTTCAGATTCTTTAAAATTCAAATTTCAATCGTTAACGATATAGGTATTTGAAAGGCAGTATAACTCCAGATATATTTTATTTTCGTTTGAACTCGTTAATTTTATACGTTTTAATTTGTAATAAAATAAATTTTAAAATAATAATTTAGATGTTATGTAATGGTTTGAATATAAAAAATATAAAGAAATGTTGTGTAACAATGATAGTTTAGATGTTTTTACGATAAAAAAGTATTAAAAAATTGTCGAAGGTGAACTATCACTCTTAAAATTAGGACACCGTAGGTCATTTTGAGAGTGACGGATATGAGATAGAATTTGTGTGTACTTATAAACAATTTTCAAGAGTGATATATGAATTGTTTACGAAAGGTGAGTTAATGTTAGAAAGTGATTTTAAGTGTATAGTTAGAGACTAATTTCGAGAGTTATATATAAATTATTTATAAGATTGATAATGTAACTACTTTTAAGAGTTCAGTAGATAAATAATTTTGAGATTTCATTAAAAATATAGTTGTTTGCGAGAATGATGATGTAACAATTTTGATTGTCATGCCTCAAATTAGATATAATAATTGTTGCATAATTTTGTATTATGATTCTATGGACTAGAATTGTAATATGAGAGTATGTAAAGCTCTGTGTATTATTGTTTTTTAATTTATAAAATATTTATAATAAATTTTAATTAAAAATTCAAAAGGTAAAAATATTTTAAATTTAATAAATATTTTATAGAAATAAATAAAATTAAAGAACATCTCTAAAATAATAATTACATAACTCAAACAAATACTGCATGATATCTAGTGGATTCATAGTATAAGTGAGTCAACTTTACTTTACTATTAGAAGTGTGACAGGCTCTAATCTACCATCTCGCCACAGACTATTTGGCACACCTGACTTGAAATGGTAAAAAATGCAAGTATACTATAATATACTCATGAGTGAACTTTTATGATAAATAATATATTAGAATAAAATATTAGAATGTTTAAACATTAAATATAAAAATACTGTACATAAACGTACATATTTTCAAACAACTCATGCATTCTTTTATAAACTACATATTTATTTACTAATTAGGCCTATGTTATCTTTCAAAACTCATCGGATCGCTAATTCTTTTAGGATAGTACCTTGGTTAGGGGTACACCTAAGACTACTTGTGAGCCTTTTTTTTAATCAAAAGTATTTATATTTTCAAAATATTTTATACATAAAATTCATATAAAATTCAATTTACTAATTAAACAAATTATCTTTTATTAAAAACATTCTTACGAACTTAGTTTATCAAAATATCGTCCAACTCACTAAAGTTGCTTACAAGTAATTACGTGGTGATAATTGTGATTGTTCTTATATAATTTGTTAATTTCATAAAGTCATCAATTCCAAAATCTACTTTGTAGATCACCTAGGTGGCCTTTTATGGATCAAAAGTTAGGCTACTTAAAGAATAATCAGTCCTATTGATTATCTAGGTAGCCTCTCATGTGTTTTACTATAAGCTATTAAAAATCAATAATCATCCTAGGGTTAATAACGGATTCAACTATAGGCTATTTAAAACAATAAAATTAGTCTTGCTATCACTTAGGTGACCACTTATAGGTTCAATCATAGGCTACTTAGAATAATAACAGCTCATTAGCCTTATCACCATAAAATTCATATAAAATAGTTTTTTTAAATTAATTAATCAAATATATAAGTTTCAAGGACCATTTCAATAATAAACAAATATGTATAACAATAAATCCACGGGCCACTAAAAATATATATAAACGAACATCTCATTATATTTCAAAATATTTAATAAAATAGTTAATAAAATTAATTTAACTATTATTAAACACATTATATTTATAAACTAGTTTTCTAATGCATTAAGT
>JAWDEX010000001.1:1185347-1204827 GCA_035221805.1 Trichilia hirta | reverse complement strand
GGAGTCTTGACAAAACTATACCCCTTTTCTGCTTTCTTCCCTGATTCCACATAAAACCTATTTGGAGTCTTCCTCATATCCTCTAAATCATACTTCTTCATCTTATCCCCATCTCTGTCAAAAACTGGCCCAGGAGTGGTTCCGGAGACAGGGGTATAAAGCACTTCAACCGTGCTATCATCTTTTGGCCTAGAATCCATAATTTTACCATGAAAACGAGTATTTGTTTTATTAATTTCCTTAGTTAAACCCTTAAGTCTCAAAGCCCATTCCTCCTCTGTCAATGGAGCCTCACCACGATCAGACGGATGGTACATCAACAGATTCTTTGCAGTGTACTTCCACCCTTCTAAGGTACTAAGTGGCTGATAGGACGTGCCATATCCATCCGTGATCCGATCCTTCTTAACGTCCTCAATCAAATTATTATTATCCCTCTTTTCCCCTTCTAATAAAAATTCGTACCTCTCTTTCCTCTTCCTATTAACTTTCTCTAAAATCTTTGAAAAACTATCGTTATCTTCACTCGTATACTTTCTCAAAAATTCATCCAAATTCAGCGACACATTAACATCACCGTCATCATCCCTACACTCCCCCTCACCAGATAATTCCTCTTCAACTTTTGGAGTTCTAATATTAACATCGAATTCATCAAAAGGCGTAAAATTCCGCGTAAAAGTAGAACCAGGTGTTTGAGTTTGCGACTGTGATTTGCCCTCCGAGTTGAGACTAATTACCTTCTTGCTACGACGTTCCATGATCTTCAATTGGGCATCTCGAATCTGTACCGGATCACCGGTTCGGGTCGCCTGGAGCCATTCGTACCGGTCACGAAGCTTCGTTAAATCCGGGAAGTAATCGCGTTCAATGATGTTCTCTATCGCGGCGACGTACGTATCTTCGTCGAGTACTTTGGCACGTTTCTTTGGGGGAATTTTTGGTGTGGCCGAAGAAGAATTGCTAACATTTGTAAGAGCATCTTCGGAATACGAAGATGGCGATGGTGACGAGAGGTGTCGCGGAGAGTGACCGGGGGAGAGAAGCATTTCTTCGTGATAGGTTTCTTCTAGGTAGTTAACCAATCTGACAGAAGAGGAGATGAGAAACAAGAACAGAGAATAGCAGAAGAGAAAATCGCAGAGGGCAAAGAGGAATTTAGAGTTAGGTTTAGAAAAGCGTACCTTTTTTGTTGCAATCAGAAAAAATACCCAATTCGATCGGGAAGCAATGACAACCATAATTAATCCCTAATCACGCACCGCCTTGGAGTGGCCCAAACAATATAAAACGACATCGTTCTCATGTCAACTTACATGGGCATTTATGCCCAATAAGGCCCACTTTCAGGCTAAAAGCAAAGAATCCGGGTCCAAGCTCATATTCACATCATTTTCTCCTGACACTCGTCCAACGGCGCTTATGAAGGGAGGAGGAGTATAACGAATCGCACGATAATTATCGAATCATAACCGCAGGCAACAAGAGAACACAGATTCTTAATTGTTCTCCTTCAATCGTTTACCTTGACTCCTCTTTCTCCTTCATATTCTGTTTATGGATTAGACATTCTAACTTCTAGTTCAACCCCTGCACACTCGAATTAACTAACCGGCATCCGTAGCGTTGACTCGCTGTCCAAAGCTCGAGCCGGCGAGATCGGCGGCTGTGATCGAGTAAAAAGTCAACAGTTCTATGTAAAATTATTGTGACTCCGCTGGGGCTTGTAGTTGTCTGGTGCTCTTTGAACTCGAAAATGAAGCCTTTAAATTTAATAGTTCCTATTCTTTATTAATATTTTTGGTAAATTGTTTCTTTTTCTTTTAATTTATTGTTTGAATTGTGTACTTACGCGCCTTAATTGACGAGAATTTTACTTTTACTGTTTCATAGTTGGCCAAAATCAAAATTAGAGCTTGAACTTTGTGCAGCTTTGTTTGGTTGCTGAGAAAATGATAGATTATGAAAGTTTCAAGTTTCTGATTTCTCAAAATTCCATAGTTGAGCTTAGTAATAATTTTCATTTTAGCCTGGTATATTCTGTTATGGCTCTTTCTTTTTCTTTTAGTTTGAAGAAATTGGAAATGTTTATTATTGTTGTTATTATTATTATTATTATTATTATGTGATTGAAGGATAACCTGTGTTCACGTATTTCTTACTTTTGATGAATAACGATATAACCTGTCGAAAGAGAAAAATACCTTTTTAAAAACTAATCAAATAGTCTTTTAATTGGGAGAAGCATGCGGAAAGAAGTTTAGTGATTTACTCGTTAAAATTTTTGAAACAAAAAGTTCAGTTTTTTAAGTAATAGCTTTAATTAGTAGATGTTTCGAAAAAATTGATGCCAAAATCAATTAATCAACCGCTGAGAGCGAAAGATTGATTTTTTTGATGAAAGAATTTGTCATGATAAACTAAACGTTACATCATATATTGTTATGAAGCTGCTGTATGCATAATCTTCAGTTTATTAATAGGTTCCTCATCAAATTTGTAAGTCCGAAGAAAATTGTGATTACAATTGTATAATATCAGGAATTTGATTATAGCACTTTATTATTACAGAATGACATGGTTATGTGTTTTTCATGGGAAGAAATCTTGAGCAGTGATCTATTGAAGCACTTTTGGGTTGACTTATCGACAATGAATTACGATGCCATGATAATAGGATATTGCTTTTTTATTGCTTCTACTTTATTCAGGTTTGAGTTAACGGCAAGTCTCCTTTATGCTTATCCAAGATGAACTCAGTGGTATCATCTTGAGTACATCTGAGCTGGTCTTTTACTGACAAACAAATCCACAAGTTGACATGGTTTCTTTGCAGGAAGATGTAGTGGCTTCTGATAAATTGCAGGACAGACCAAGTACTGATAGTGTTGGTGAAACTCCTGCGGATCAATCTGATCAACAGGTTATCACTCCCTCAATAATATCAAATAAGGAACGAATGGTATGCAATACTGGTAATTCACTTTGAATGGATCAAGAAAGAAGCATTTCTTCTATAACATCTGAGTAAGCTGCAGAGACAGCTGACAACATCCATACATAGTAAACTGCTCAGGAAAGGAGTACCCCTATGGTGATCTGTGAGAAAGTATCAGAGCATGGATATAACTGCCAAAAATATGGTTAAAAACTTGTTAGAGGGAATGAATTTATATGAAGCTATTACAAATGTACGTATCCAAGTTGCCAAGCCAAAAAGCAACTGGATTGTACCGATGATGGGCAGATTGCAGATATTATTTACTTTGGTGTGCATTGTCATCCAAAGCTTCCAAGCCTTCCACAAGCTGTTGGATTTGTTGTGTCCATTGTTGAAGAGCAACCAGATGACTCTTCTTTGATTATTGCCAAAGGTAAGAAAGAAAATTAATCATTAACATCTAAAATCAATGATTTGATTTATCTTGAAACCTTTTATTTGAAGACAAATCGTCTGATGCTCATGGCCAGGCACCTCAGCAGATTGAGCCAACAGATAACACTCATTTTTCAGTTGTTTCAGCAAGTGATGGCGTGAAAGATTCATCTTTGCAATCACATAAGATAAAAGGTGAGGTTGATAATGATGATAGACCAGGATCAAAACACCAGTATGTCAGTTCGCTAGCTATTTGAAATTTTGTGTACTGACCGTTCCTAGAGATAATTTTTTGTCAATTGTTGGAAATTTATGAACAGGAAAAAAGACAATTGTAATACCAGTGCAACTATATTGAAAAGACCAAGTGATGAACAACGTGTTGTTCATACTTTGAGTGATCTGGATTTGGTGAATGATGGGTATCATGGCACAAATATGGGCGAAAGCTAGTGAAAGGCAATCCCAATCCAAGGTGTGCATATATTTTATTGTTGGCTAATGGCTATTCTCCAATCTCCATGAGAGTTTGTCTTACATTGCATACTAAACATGGTTATGCATACCCGTATGCTGTGGAAATGTCTCCTTAAATCTTACGTGAGACCACATTTCCAATAACTTGATGCTTTAAATTTTAGAAAGTTATCTTTACATCAATATCTAGGTGGTTTAGCTATTATTATTTTGTTGTGAGTTTATGCTAACTAAATCTCTGCCATCAAATTCTGTAGGAATTACTACAGGTGCTCATGTTCTGGATGCCCGGCCAAGAAATGCGTAGAAAGAGGCTCATGATCCAAAATTGGTTCTCACAACTTATGAGGGACAACCTGACCATGATGTGCCACCATCAAGGCCGGTTACACATAACGTAGCAGACACAAACGGTAATAAAACAACTCAGAATGGCAAGTCTGCAACAAACTTAGAAGAAAATGATCCTGCTTGTCCTCATACTGTTGTAAATTCTAGTTTAGATCTGCCGAGCAAGTTCAGTGATAAATAAAATTCCCATCCAGGGAACATTGAAGGAAGTGATGTTGGCCAGGATGCTGGCGTCCGTGTTAGTTCATGTCACAAGGGCGTCATTTGAGTCAGAGATTAAATCAGAATAAAATGGTACTGCTTGCTGGGAGTCTAAGTTTAGTACGCAAGAACAAACACCAAAAACAGGAGCTGTCCAAAGCTGAACTCGAGCCAACTGACTCAATCAACGTAGTTGGTTTAGTTATGCGCCCAAATGGATGGTTCCAGCAACAAGGGAATATTGGGTACTCATGTAAAATTATTGAATTTGGCTATAGATTACATAAAATTAAAGATTTAGAAAAATTTTGATGTTTTTTTATAAGCGTTTGATGTATAAAAAGTTGTTTGTGACGAGTCGTTTTCCTTTCCAGATTTTTTGATTCCTTTGAAAAGTTGCCATGGTATTGAGAGTACTAACTCTGTTCCCCCTGATACAAAACCAAAGCAAAACCTTTATTTCAAAGCTTAAAATTTAATCAATTAACAACTTTAGAAAGCATGCAATACCACCAAGATTCTGCTCCTTTCTGAACTAAGCAGAAACAAAGATTTCATAGTATTGAAATGGTCCAAACAAAAGACCTAACTTCGAAAGTACACAGTTGACAGCACTTCGATAAGAGAGCCATGTAAACACCCAGAGAGAACGGAAGAAAGCGAGCTGTAACTTAAGCTTCTGCCCGGGTACCCAAGCCATTCCAGTTTTCACCTCCAAGCACAAGACGCGACCAAATCTCTATTCATCCAACCAAGAAACAAAGCCCCATCTCTCTCTTCAAGCCTATACCTATCACAGTAGTTCTCTAGCAGTGTCTTGATTGTGGCATTCACCACAGAGCTTAAGGGATATGGCCTAAAACCCGTCATTGTGAACCGCAACCTCCACTTACCAAGAAGCTCATGACGTTCCACCCTCTCTGGTCCCTCACACGCAATTATGTTGACAACATCCTTTGCTAGACAGTGCTGCTCAACATTGATTCGCTCCTTATGATCTCTTGGAAGGGTTACGTCAATTGATTCAAACATAGCTGTATAATAGTTCAGTGCCTCGAGGAATCGTGGGTAGAATGCAGCAGTGTTTGTATTAGATTCCTGCTCTACGAGCGTTACCACCTTTGGTGACAACCTTTTAACCAGCATCAACAGCCGGTCACGATAATTTTCAGTACTGACACTCTCATCAGGTACATGATGAAGCATGAATGCAAAGTTCACAGCCACAGCTTCCCCTGGTTGAACACCAAGGTTTTCTAGCTGAATATCAAAACCAGACATGTCAGCGGCACGGAACTCGAATGGCACCTTGAATTGCTTGGCAAGGTTTGAGAGCCTCTTCCCGACTATATTTAGACCTCCTCCACGGGCATAAGCTGACATGGAATCGTCAATACCTGTAATGCGTATGTGGGGTGGACCACCTGGCCTCGCTGCAAATGCCTGTATAAGAGTGATCCATTGGCTTCCCTGACCTATTTGGAAATCAACAATGTGAACTCGGTCTTCATCCTTCATAGCTTCAGCAATTGCTCCATTTGCAGACATGTACCCAAATTTGAAGTAGGGGCAAACCTCATATAAAATGTGCATGTAAGAGAGGAGGTCAGCGCTTGCTGGTTCTTTGCATCTCAAATTGTTGCAGATTGAGCTCCCTGAGGAGGCTAGCCGGGCAACAAGCCCTTCCAACATGTATGCTCCCAGCCTTTGAATCGGCTCACCAGAAACTGACACCATTTGTCGTAATTCACCCATCAACCAATCCGTCATCAATAACTCATTATCTGATATTGCTTTTGCACAGGTAATGAGGACCTGTTTCAAGTCTTTTTGGGAGATAGCCTCAATTATTTGTCTTCCATTGTCCATCTCCATCTCTAGTAAGCGCTTGTTGGTCCTGTTCTGAAAGGTCCTATCAATGCTGTCAGTAAAATAAAGATCTGGACCTAACATTGCAGATTCCAGTTCTCTCAGCTTGTGCCTCAAATCATTTGCATCATTCGTTATGCATGAGCCACTCAGAGGAGAGCCATAAGCATTATCAGGGGAATGGTGCAGATCATGAGGGTATGACTGAGAGTCTTGCTGTGACATTGGGCTTCCATTGGATGAGAAAGTGGCAGTTGATGGGGAATTGTACATGGGGTAACCACCTTTTGCAGAAGATGACTCCAGAGTGCAGTACTCTCCGTAAGAATTTGGAATGGCAACGCAGGATCCTTTGCTGCCATCAAAGTATTCAAGATGGTGATCCAAAGTTTGAAACTGAGGCAAGCAGAACGCCTCCACTTCTTGCAATGGATGATAATACAATCTGCTGGACATGCTTGAAATTGTATGTTGCCGCGATGCTTGCATTTAGGATTAAACCAGCGAAATCAACATCTCTAGGATACTTTGTATAAAGATTCTAGATGATCTTGGCAGCACACCAATAACGAACACAATCTGAAATAAAAAGCAACTAGATCAGTGAATACAAAATCCTAGTATTTGGCACCGGATATACAACAAAGATACAAAATACAAAATTAAATTCATCTGAAATCATAATATTGTAGACCAATGGGCACAACAGATGATATTTCTAAAATTCTAGTCAATTTGGAACAAACAACCACGACAACTCAACCAAATTCTAATCTATTTCTTTATGGTTCTTACCTGCAAAGTTTCAATAAAAACACACAGCATTCTCAGCTGTAACAAACAAGTGCAAAAAAAAAACAGAGTATTCTTACCTACGAAGTTTCATTTTATCAACGAACTTGCAACACTCGATTGTAAATTATCATCTAAACTAGTAGCAAATCAGGGCGGCCACTGTTTTTTCCATAGCCAGCCATAATCTCCAAAAGCAGAAAAATTCCAGTTCATATATACAAGATTGAAAATGTGAAAGGCAAAAAGAATCTGTAAATTATATGATTTCTTGAATTGGAATTTCAAATATCAACCAGAAGAAAAGGAAAGGAACACTGACATTCCGAACGAAAGTCATTAGCCATTTGAGGCCAAAACTCAACTCTTTCTGAACTTCAACATCCTATACAGGAATTCTTAAACCAACTAACAAAACTAAATCAGAGTGGTAAGAAAATCAAACGACAGACCTTTCATTAGTGCATCGTCTAGCCATTTTTAGCGAAACTAAAGTCATCCAAAAAAACTGAAGCTGGACCCATATTTTGTCAAACAAGTAGCAGATGCAATGATTATAATCTCATTTCTTTCATAAGAAATACAACCGATATCAAGCTTAAAATAATTTTCAACATCCAAGTTAATAGTTCACTTACCCAACTTGTTTAAGGAGTCCCAATATTTGGTCTTTCAATCGAATCAAGAGACCATAGCCTCTGAAACAAAAGGAGAAACAGAAAAAAAGAGAAAGTGAAGCTGTGTCGCAAGAGCGTCAGATGGGTGTTATAAATTCACTTAATTAGCCAAAGCCCCGTCATTACTCTAAAACTACACTTCTGCCACTTTGATTCTTCTATAATATTTTTGAAAGTACAATTCTTTTACAAATTTAAATTATTAGTTATATCATTTTTAATTTGTTGCATTTGGTGTTTATTGTCTATAACAAGTGATCAAATGGATCAACTCCTAACAACTACTAGACTCGTAGTATAATTGGATGGCACATTTATTATTATTTATGCAACAAAAATAATATATTCTTTTATGGATTATAATTAAATGGAGTGGTTGAGTTGCATTGGAGGACTTTCAAAATAATGCTTTTGGTATGCTTTTGTGTGTTTATTTCTTGCAACTTTGCTTTTCTTTTTCCAAAAGATTGATAATTTATTTTAATTTAATAAATAATTTTTAAAATCCATGTGATCACATGGGAAATGGATGGAAGAAGCTTCTTTTCTACAAGTTAATACTTTGATATTTAATTTAATAAATTCCGATTATTAGAGATATAATACAATTTGATTCGATTCTAGGATTATTCGTTTGTTCAATAAAATAGCAAAATCAATATCACTAAAAATTTCATTGAAAAACAAATTTAAATAAATAAATAACTCTTCTCATATCCTTCTATTCATAAAGGGGAAGAATGTAATTTGGGATGAGATTAACAAGCGAGGTGGATGGGACCTACAATAAGGTGATTCAAAGCCGTAGGAACATTTATGGTTAAAAGAGTTCACCAATGACGTGGGAAGTAGTGCCTTCCACTTCATCAAACATGCGCTTGCTTCCTTTCGTTTTCATTCATTAATTAGTTTTTTACACTCTTCCTTTTATGATCTAATTACTTTATAATATTAATATTATATTAATAATGTTTATCTATAATGTTATTCATATTCCCTTTCTCAGGAACTTATGGCCGTCACATACATGTCTTCTTTCTAATATTTTATTGTATTTAAAATCATTTTATGTTTCAAGTTCATTGAATCTTTAATTTAGAGGCATGATTTTTTTATTAGTTTAATTAATAAAACTTTTAAAATAATAATTTAAATTTATATTTATGATGTGAGATTAAGCAAATATAAAATTTTTTTTTTTAATTATTATGAAGCAAAATGTAATAAGGTTTATCCTAAATCCAATGGAAGGATTTAGGGAATCCTATAGATTAGACAATAATCCTTGTAAAACCTTATAAGCGGAATAAATATTTCAAGATATTACTAATTATTTTATAAAAAATGGAATCTTGTTTTTCTTTGTCACCTTCAAAGTGATTATACGTTATGGCCCACATTTCTTATCCTCAATCAACTTTTATCAATACCCTTATTTGGCATTTTGTGTTAGTATATTGTAGCCTTTTTCAAGTTGATGTAGCTTTAAGCCTAAGTTAAAATGACCTCATATGTGTTAAGCCAAACAAAATATAAGGTAAATCACAATCATAATCTCTTTTTGCATTCTTTTTTTTTTTTTTTTTTTATTGGTGCCAATTTTGTCTCTTAAATCATTAAATTTGTGACATCTTGAAAGGTACAATATATCAAAACAAAGAGGAAGAACCTTAAGCGAAAGAGAACCAACACAATCCCACGATTAAATCATCCCAAAAGAAAGAATATGTAGTACAAAAAATGAACATTTAATTAATTCTCAAATGCTTAGCATCAATTCTTGACATGATTCTGTTGGGATATTATGCTTAATCTAGAAACTTTGGTTTCGCATGCAAATCTTTCATACATATCTTTAACTCATAAAACAACATATGCAATAATAATCAATATATATATATATTTTTTTAAATTTGTATTCATATTTACTTTTCTGTCTTTTTTTTTTTTTATTAATAAATGATATAAAACTATCAAAATAATAGTCGATTTCAATCCATCTATCATATGAATGTCGTATCAAGTTTGAAGAAAACGTCTTAAGATCAAAATTAATTACAACTAAGTTTGAATATTTATTTTGAAAGAATCGATTAACTCGTGCTAATATATTAAAAGCATTGAACCCTTAACTTTAATATTAATGTGAAGAGATGAATATCATCAAGATAAATTATATCATAAATTTTATCCTTTAACTTTGTACATATAATTTTTTTTTAATTTTAAAAGGATTAATATAATATATATTATTGAATTTATAAATTTGGAACACAAGAATGAAAGTAGTCAAAGGCCCAGGTGCGTCCCTATACCTCACAACCCAAAGAAAATTTAAAAAAAACGAAAGTGACTGTTCAATTGGACCCAGATATCAATTCGCGCATGCAATTATCATCACAACTGAGGCTGAGGCACCACAATTTCAAAAGGTTTACAAACTTCTATGAAACAAATCAATAGAGACAACATAAAGTCATGAATATATTGTTGACTTTCCATGCCCATATCACTGTCCAAACGCCGACCATGTTATATCTTTTGGGTGATCAACTCGATTCACTTTCTGCCTTTGGTTTTGTCTTAACCTTGTCAATTACCAAATTGTAAAGCTTTGGCTGTAAATTGAAATTCAATCGAGTTCCAAAGAACTCATTCTGTTCTTCATTTTGGGTCTCATCTGGGTCCCTTTGTAAACACTTATTTTTTAGTTTTTCATCTCAAAACAATACTAATGTGGTGGTAAAAACTAAAAAGTCTGGGTCTTTTTGTTTCTGTTTTGGCTTTTTTTGGTAGCAGAAGAGAACAAAACATAATTCAATTCACTCCTTCAATCACGTTTGTCTGTCTGTCTCTTAAGTAATGTTTTTATGCAAATTGACACTTAATTTCGAGCACCATTACAGACATAGCTAGTCAGCATGAGAAATTCTTGAAATTGGAACCAAAAGTCTTTTGTTAGAAAATTGTGTATTGGGTTCGATTCACACGCTTTATATTTTATTTATACAGCAAATTGAAAGCATTTTATATCATACTTGATTTAAACTTGATCATGATATGCTCTCTCTCTCTCTGTCTGGTGTGCGACTTAAAAATCAAAGTAAACGATTAAAGTTTCTAAACTATGCGTCATAAGTATAGGAGAATGTTTCAGTAGAATAATTGTTTGATGAAATGCCTGACTGAAACCACTGCTGCAATCGAGGGGTATTTGAATTTGCCAAAACGTATTAGATCAAATCGATTGTTAGAAAGACCAAACTATACATGTGGTCTATTCGAGTCAAGTCTTCGAAATCTTTTCATCTTTTCTTCCATGTCAAATTTAAAGTTGATCTTATGATGCAAAATGATAAAGAAATGAAGGAAGGATGTGAAAATTCCCCTTCAATTTACATATGTAACGTAAACTGGATCAAAACCCAATTAATAAAATAAAAGGAAGTACAATTAAATGAGGTGTTTTGTTAAGTTTGAATTATGAGATATTATAAAATTAATCATCTTAATGCCCAGTACCTCATTTTTAAACTAATTTATTAATCGAATTAATTTTATTTCACGCTCATACGAGGTTTTATTATTGTAATTCACAACAATTTTTCTTTTAGAAAACGAAAACAAAAACAAAAACAAAAAAAATACATGCTTTTACAAAACCTGGTGCTTATGGTCCAAATGGGATGTCCAATGCAACCCAATGAAAACAACAGCCCAAGTAGAAAATCAAATGCGTCCATGGAACAATACCAGTTTTCAGCCATGGCCTACAAGTAAAGGGGCCGACGTTTTTGGACCCCCATTAAACGACGTCGTGTAAATTGCATCCGCGTCAATATGACAACACGTATTGCTGGAAGTGTGATGCGAAGAAAATCAAATGCAACCTTCTAACTTGGGAACAACTGTGGATCCTATGCTCTGGCGCAAAATTACTGCTGTAGCTAGTATTAACACTAGTTGTTACGCATTTATACGTAAATTATGCTTCCAACGGATTCATTAATTGATATCCAGATTTTAATTTGACTGAAAACAAGGAGTAGCTGCTCTTGGTTTGGGCACGCACGGAGCAGATGGCTTCAAGCCCCAAAATCCCACATTCAAAGAGGTACCTTTTTTCCATTTCAGTTCAGGTGTAGTTCTTTTTTTCTCTCCTTTCTGTTTTTGTTTTTTTTTTTCAAAAATAGTAACATCTAGAAACTTGCTAATGTGGAAGTAGGAGTGTTTAGTTTCACCCTCAATTGGATGTGTTTGTAAACTGGAAATGTTGTTGAAGGCATAGCAAACTGCTTCTTTCTACCATTGGTTCACACAGCTGCTATGGTTGCTGCCCCTGCCACCAAACATCCCAATATTGTGAGTCTATTTTGATGTGGCAAATTATTTTTACTCCCAACTGATGACTCTCTTCCCGGCATTTGTTGAGTTCTTTTATTTATTGATTTACTAATACGTGGAGTTATATTGATCAAGATATTGCATTGGCTGCTTAGACTATGATCGAAATATCTTACTTATGTATGAAATGTGCTAGATATATAGAACAATTTATTTGAAAAGTATCAATCTTTATTATCTTTTTAATAAAAATCAGATCTTGATTCGCGAGTAACACGAATTTATGTTTTGCTGGTCATGAAATGATTTCAGCATTAAAAAATTTGATCTTTAAGGAAAGGGTAAATGAGAATATATTTTTCATCAATCTGTATAGGTTTATGAAGTCTACAAGCTTGGCGGCTATGTGATGTATCTGGTGGATTATGTGCAATGGTTTGTCTACTAGATTAGTTTAACTGTTTAGCGAATCACTAAACAGGACTATTGTAGTAGACTAGTGTTTTATGGTTTTGTTCCATACTCGGTTTATGATATTGGTGAAGTCTGTTTGTTGACATTTTGATAACTTATGTAAAATGGAGAGCTAATTAATCTTAGTACGGTAAGAACTGTTTTTGACGTTGGGCTTCTTATCTCTTGTCCCAGTTTGGGGGTCTTTTGACTGCTGGAATTATGCTTTTCTCTGGGACGTAAGTGATCATTTCTGTTCTTTGATATGCACATAATCAAACAGATTGCATATTTGCATTGACGAAGTTTCTACTTCATTGATGTTTCTTTTGAATATAATGTTTTGAAGTGATGTTAAGTGCTTTGGATTTACGTTTGTGAGGGTTTTGTTCATTGGTTTACTTACCCGACCTGTTGGCTTAGCATGCAAATGCTATAAAATGTTGTGGATATGACAGAATTTCTTAGTATAATACAAGAGCAAATAATGTATATTTGGAGTTGGAGGTGCTATACTGTGGCATTTCTTGAGGACAGGAAGTATTCTACTCTAGCACCCTTTGGTGGCTTTGCATTTATAGGTGCTTGGGCAAGCTTGCTGTTTTAATGATTTAATCTTTAGTTCTCAGCACATTATCCTCTGTTGCTGCTTTGCAATTGCATAGATGCAGAGGGAATTTCTTGCCATTGATCTTTTTCACAGTCTTGCTTCTGGTTTATGTTGTAAATTTTTTAGTGTACTGAAGTGTCTTGTGTAACTTCAGGTGCTTGTTTGTTAACTCCATATTTAAGCCAAATGAAGTCTCATTTTGAATATGCATGCAAACTTATTTTAAAATGATACTTGTATTGGTGTTAAAAGAACTAGAATTTTTGCATTTAACTTGTGCACATCTGTGCTGTAGTTTTACTCGCGCACGAGAATTTATACTTTTGTTTAACCAAATTCTCTAATAGAACAAAGCTACAAAAAGAAGAACTGCAGAACTTAAAAGATTCTCCCTGCTGACTCATGTCATTCTTCCAAAAACAGAGCCAAGAATCAACACAGCCTCGCGATATTCTGTTCTGAATATAGCAAATTTAAATCTATTGAAAATGGAAACTTTAGTAAGGTATGGGATTTCCGTCTTCCAGTCTCACTGGGTTGCGAATACATTAGGGTATGAACTCGTATAGGCAAGGTTTGTGACCTGCAAGCAAAAATTTAGAACAAAGCTCCCCATAAACAGAGTCCCAAACGTAAATCAGACAGAGAGCTAAATTATAGACGAATGCAATAACAATATAATTAGTAGTCACCAAATCGTTATGATATTTTTTTTTTTGAATTTGAGATTAATTTAAAATTAAGTAGACAGGATAAGTTGATCCCACAGGAGTTCTATGTCATCCATTTATTTTCTCTCTGTTTTCTGCGTGATCAAAGGAAATCTGGCCATCATATTTACAGCAGACCAATGAGAAGGAATAAAAATACCGGTCTTATCCAATCTCACGGGCCACATACATTGCATGCACTTTAGTTACATATGGTAAAATTAATAGTTCACAGGATTTCCTCTGCGAATCTCCTGTTATTCCAACATAGATTTTCAAATTGCACAAACTAATGATGTCAAAATAAATAAATAAAAAGCTTACTGGGATCGAGTTCAGTAATCATGGCAGCTCCCTTGAAATAACAAGATACACCTTTGCGTTTGAACTTTTGGAAATTGTTATTGAAAGCATAGGAAACATGATCTCTTATGGCCTCGGTGTAATAGCAAGGTTGGTTTCAGTGAATCTTGCTGCAACGTGCGCTTCCTTCCCACAAGCCCAATTCATTGCGGCTTGCAACTAATCAGGAGTTTGCTCATCAGTCATGCACCATTGCTCATGTTGCCCATCTAATGTATTCACTCAGAGACAACTGTAACGAAAAGAAACAAGAATATGAAAGTGGACTATAAGAATTTTGCCATTGACGAGAATTTAGTACTTTGAAACTCAAGATTTGAGACTTCAACAGAAGGCGACCTATTGACTAGTTTACATGATTTTGTAGTGAATATAGATACAGGAAGCAGTGCAAGAGTTATCCTCGGGAAAACTATTGACATCGTCCCGAGAGAGAGAGAGAGAGAGGATGCCGAAATAGCTGAATGAACTGCCTATCTAAGGGATCTTGCAGCCACAAAACAGTAAGTTGGTTCATATATAGAGCAAAAGTCATATTTTAAAACGACTTTTCTTTTAAAAGGGTAAAATTATTCAGATGTTTGTAGGAAGCATGTTGTTGTACATCTTACTTCAGCATAAAAGACGCATGGCACTATAGATTTTGCAACATTTTAAAATGATAGAATTGCATGGTAAAGGTTGCAGGTACAACCAACTTCTGTTATTCTCTGCTTTTTCATTCAGCATCTTGCTGTTGGTTGCCATGTTATGCCTGAACTTTTTTTTTAAATATTAGCAAACTTGAAGTAATAATCCAGACCTCTGATCATCAAAATCACTGAATATGATTATTACATCGGAAATTTTCAATCTACTCACATGACATGGACAGCAAGTTCATCAGGAGAAGTTGATGGAATATATCAGAAAAAGACAATGAATGAACATGCTTATGATCTGAAATCCGAACTGAGAAACTATGGATTTATTCCATATATGTCAAAACAATGTAAATAGTCATACATTCAACCAAGGAAAAAAGGAAATATACAAAAGGGATGAATTTGTAAGTTCGTAACAAATATACCGCAAAGATCCAACGTTACTAAATTTCAACAAGTAGAATATTCCTACAAATCATATTAGCATTCATCTTCATCGACAAACCACTGAACCAGGAACATGAAGCAATCTGGATGACACAAGATCTTTGGGCAAAGATGCAAAGATGCACAATACGAACACTGTCCCGTTGTCTATTTAACATCATTGTAGTGTTTTCCTGAAGATGCTCTGGAGCTCAAGTGCATCAACCCTAATCCTTGTATTTTTGTCTTTCTCCCTCAAAGCCAAATGAAACATACTTGAATGGAAAATGATACAATGCCAAAATAGCCATATAATACCATTTCATTCCAGAAAAATAGAGAAGACAGTAGAGGGTAGTTAGTTACAGGAAAATAATAGGGGCTATAATCACAAAAGGCCACCAATCTGCAAGCATTTCCAACAGGTGAAAGCATTATGTTACATGGATATATCAAATTGGCAAGCATTTGATTACTCTCCACCAGTATTTATGCAACTTGAATCCATCATATATGGTTACAAGCTCACGTTCCTGCTATGAAAAAACTATTCGGTCCAGGTTCACAATTGACTCAGGTATTCTTAATCATAATTTGCTTGGGATATCAACCAGGACTCATTGTGTTAACAATCATCATTTCTCTAAGTGTACAAAATCCCACCAAAATTCTCTTTAAAGGAGATTTTATCATTCACTTCATAACATATATAAGTAAAGAGGGTTAGGTGATAAAGCATTGGAACACCCATGACATGGAATTTTATCTAATTTACAAATGATTTGAGACATTAAACTCTTTTGGGGGGAAACAACAGAACTGCAGCATGATATATATAAACAAATAAGAAAAGGTTTCCCCAGTGACTGATTAAGTGTGACTACTAATTTATTTCTTGTAGTAATATTACATGAATATAAACCAAACCCCTCCTCAATCCTGGTATGAGCAGGATTTGAAGCTCAAACCTCTTATACCACCACGAGAGGTTTTACTGATTGAACCAAGTACCCATATTAGTAAAAGGTTATTAGCAAAGCAGTAGGACGAACAATTTTCTTCATGAATATGAATTAAAATTTGCATAAAATGATCCAAGCAATGCTTACCATATACGGAATGGCATCCAGGTTGAGGTCGGGACTGGTCCATACACCAAATAATAGCAGTGAAGCTTGCCACTAGTTGGTCGGCCAAAATGCTTTAGGTGTCAATCCAAATATAATGAATACCAACCAGAGTTGACTCATCAATCTATAAGTAAATCCCATATCAACCAGACTCTAAGAATCGTGCCACTGCTGAGTAAAGTTCCTCATCTTCGAAAGGTTTTGAAACATAATCATCCATTCCGCACTTCACACATTGCTCATTTGAGGCTTGAATGACATCAGCTGTCATTGCTAATATTGGTACATGCCACCAAGCTACATTCCTAAACATTTCGACTGATACTTCACCAGATGCAATTTGCTCATTAACTTCTTTCTCCATGCTGCGTACTCGCCGTGTTGCTTCAAACCTGCATGAGTTTAGACAGTGTCAAGAATTTAGGGTATGCTTAAACGAAATTGTTGAATAGGAAAACCTGTCCTAGAAAATGCTCGACTTAAAGATGATTACAGATTATCCGCCACATATTCAGATCAAAATGCAAGAAGTAAACAATTAAACTCCAGTCCCTTAATGACACCAATGAACTAGGAGAAAACTAACAGCTAGAGTGAGGCATCAAATCATTTTTGCCCTCGTCAACTTGTTTGGACATAATCTAGATAAAAAAACATGCCTACATATACATGCACAGATCCAGCCTAACTTATAAATTTATTGCTCATCTAACAAAGTGGTTTGATGATTTAGGACAAGAGGTCGATTCTAGTCAAGCAACCAAACTTATAATGTGAACAGCACACAAATTTTGGGTCACTTTTTCCAGCTGAGAGGCTGAACAGTGCAAGTAGACCACTCCTTGTTTCTTAGTCCTGACTGATAAATATATTGGTTTAAATTTTAATACAAATAGAACTATATATCAAAGAGAAGTAGACAGATTACCCATCCATTTCTGGCATTTGCAGATCCATGAAACAAGCATCAAATTTATGGGGTGGCTTAAGCTTTTCTACAGCAGCCTTGCCACTATCCACGCAAGTAACAATTGCCTTATGCTTCTTTAGAGCCCCTTCCGCCACTCTTCTGTTAACCAAATTGTCATCTACCACCAAAATTTGTTTTCCATTCAGTAGGTGCCCAAGAGTTGTTGTTTTAATTTTTATTTGCAACTTCTTAGTGCTTTCAGGATCTTCTTGCAAGCTGCCAATCAAGACAGTCAACCGAAGAGGCTTCATCAACAAATTTACAAAACCATCAGATTGGAGATCGTCGCGGTCGGTAGGGCTAATGGAAGTAGCCAAGAGAAAAATCTTTGGGAGGCTTATTGAGACTTCCAGTCCGACTTCTCGCCTTAGCTGTTCGAGCATATAATGCAACATAAGACCAGTTTCCTTGCTCCAAACATCTTTGTCAATGAGAATCATAGCTAACTGTGGCAACTCACTGGACGAAGCAACCAATCATGCATTAGGAAAATGAAATGAATGCTATTTTCTTTTTCAAAAGGCCTCAAAAACTTTGGATAACTACCAGACGAGTAGCATGCATTTGTTTTTTCTTTTTCCCTTCTGTTTAGGTTTATGTTGATCACTTAACAAATGTGATAAAGTACCCATTATTTACATTTCTCAATCCAAGGTAACAATGGAACAGCAACTGAAAACAATCTTTATGCATTTAACAGTAATGTATAAATTTTAAAATCTTGATTTTATAAAAGGAAAAAAAAATCATCCTTAAAACTATTCAATGGAAGGGGAATATACCTGGTGCTGCCCTGGTCAGATAAATAGGAACGTGCAGATTGCATATTGGTAACTATATGCACAGACATTCCCAACCTCTGAAGATGATATCTTGTGACCTCAGCTCGGATTCTTCTGTCATCTATCACCAATGCCCTTAATCCCTGGAACTCTGAAACATCTGAGACGTACAGCTGCCATTTTGGATCCAGTGAAATTCCTTCTTCTTTTCTAAAAGTTACAGTGAACGAAAAGGTACTTCCAGTGTGAGGTTCACTGACAAACCCAATTTCCCCCCCCATGAGTTCCACCAGACAACGGCTGATACTCAATCCTATTCCAGTACCACCATAAGTTCGTGAAGTGGAACTGTCAGCCTGCATAAAAGGAGTGAAAATACGACCTTGTGCTTCTCGAGGAATCCCAACACCTGTATCCTCAACCGTCACTAGTAATTTGATCACATCAGGATCCTCCATTATATCTGCGTTATTTAACATCTTAAAGTTTTCCCAGCTTTTCCATCTGTCTACCACAGGAAACCCAGTCAATGTATCACATACTTTGTCTGATTTGTCTTGAACTGAATCCAAGCCTTGTAGCAGCACTTTATCCTTGGCATCAGCTTTGCTCCTCACTTCATCTGCCAAATGCACCGACACAAATATATGCCCCTTGTCCTCCGTGAACTGTAAGGCAATTGAAAAAGTAGATAAATAAAATAGTGAAAGGAACTTACAGAACCATAAAATAATTATACACAAGATTAGAAATGGCATAATATGTGAATTTAAAGATACCGGGCCCTCTATGCCATTATCATCCACACGTGTCATTCACTCAGAAGTAGCAAGCATAATAACCATGAAGTTTACCATTGGATGTCATCGACAGACAATAAAGAGGAAGTCATAAACCAAAAGTAATTAAATAATAAAGAGGAAGGTGCTTTCAATTAAGTGCTGTGCTTCAAACATAACAGCACAGTGTTTTCCAAATTTTGTTAAGAATCCTCAGTTTTTGAAAGCTAAATGAAACATTACAGACAAATATATGAAATCCATCAAAAAACTGACAGTTGCCATGACTTTCTGTCAAAGTTAATAGCATTTTTGTAACCCATTCTTATACAAGACAAAAGTGAAGAAAAGGGAGATCAAGAAACATAGCCAACCTTAATTGAGTTTCCAACAAGATTAGTTATTATTTGTTGAAAACGTCCAGGATCACCAATGACAACTTCAGGAACACGATCAGAGACATATATTGCCAACTTCACTCACGCAGAAGAACACAGAAACCAAGTTTATGTAAGAATCACAT
>JAWDEX010000001.1:1147047-1170661 GCA_035221805.1 Trichilia hirta | reverse complement strand
CTAGGATTTTTTTCCTCCACTTTCCAGCACCCCTAGGAGGGTTCTGAGTTTCCTGTTGCTGCTTCTGCTGCAGCAGCATATGACATTGTTGGGCCACTGGCTGCAACTGAGCTCGCTTATGCTTTCGGTTTCTCCTCAATTTCAAACGAAATCCGGAAATGATGCATCTTACAATCATTCCACAAAAGATCCACCAACATCCTTTTAACAAACAAAAGGATAAATTCCAGATATGATCTCTTGCACAGTCCCATCTTGTCCTTGCTTGGTAGAAGTTCTGAGCAAAGCCAAAGCAACCAATAAATTATTCATTCTGTAACATTACACACGAATCTTTCATATTTTTGTAATAATTTTATTTATGTAACAGACTGTTTTGGACATGAAACCAACTCTTCATGATCCTTAAATAGGGTTTATGAAGAAGAAAAAAGGTTCTCGTAAATACCACTTAAGTACAAATCACCATTACATTACACTGCTTAAAAAGGAATTCGCTAACCAAGGATTATAAGCAGATTTGTTTTGAGTATATGGTGACTTGTATTTTGCAATGTACTAGCCTAACCAATTTAAATTTAACAGTTTTAAGGAGCACAGTTCTACCTGTCCACAGTTCTGACAATTAGTTGAAATTGATGAAATAGCAGATTGAGAAGCAAATGAAGCATCCTTTAATGCTGACAGGCCAAGCTTCCGGGGGATGTTCAAATCTTGCACTGGGCATTGATCTGTAAGCTTTATTTTTTCGGCAAGCCCTATGATCTGCTTTTCAAACTCATGCTTCTCAATGTATGGTGGTAACTTCAGAGCACAAGTGATGCTTTTACTGAATAGCAATCCAGATTTTCGTTCTCTGGTACATTTGAGGGACACTATCTGTGACACAGACTCAGGAGAGAATGTAAGTGTTCATTGATTGCATACTTCAGTTGTATATTTTATATAAACTTTTAGAATGTTTAATTTCCTCTAAATTTGTTGTCAACAAGCAACAATCATATGACCTCCAAGACATCTAAATTACAAAATAGTATCCATATTAAACCGACTTCTAGGAATGATGAAAATGGAAACAGAAATGAGGATTATGGAAGTGGTGTATCTAATTGTGGAGTGAGTGCGAGAGTATTTGTGGAGAATGAGATGATTTAATAGAAAAACTTTCAATCATACTCAATTCCATGCTTACCAGTTTTAAATTATTTAAGTACTCTGATTATACCGGCATATGAGCTATAACCGTGAGAAATGAACAGATTACTATATCATTACCCCACTTTCAGCTTCATTTCTTTCAACAATCCAGTCAATTTCTAGAATACAAATCTAAACATCAATGAAACGGAACTCTAATGGACAATAAAATGAAATTCTAAGATAACAAAGTTCTTATGAACAGTCCTCCGCACAACTGTACATGTTCACAGTTGAGCCAGCCTCTAAAACAAAACAAAAAAAACTTCTAAACAGAGACAATTCGTTATCTACAGCCACTACTTCAATCTACAAACCACTTTGACACAACTGAATAAAAAATACGGGGACATTCCGTAGCTTATACAGATATGATGTTTAAAAGATGTATAGGCAGTACCTGATCTGATTCAGAAAACACGGTAGCCAAAGCACGTAGTTGGTTGTTACTAACGTTGGAATGCTGCAACAAGATTTGATCTTTCTTTTCACAAGACTCCGGGATTTTCTCATTACACCTTACAAGAAAACAAACGCTTCCTACAGTGACAAAAACTAAAAGCCAGAGAAACGCATGTTCTCTCCTCCTCCATCTTATGGTACGATGAGACTTAGGCAGAGACTCGTTTGCTTTCTTCGGCTTGGAATTTGATGGTAACCTGCTACTAGAGCCGCAGAGCTTGCAAGTCATAGGCATCTGAACAAAAACCCACTTATATTCACGAAGAGTGATCAAAGCTAGTCAAAAACCCCAGCTCCAGCTGAATAGTTCGTGAAAATCACAGCACCAAAAAAAATTCCACAATGACAATTCAACTAAAAAGAAGCAAACATGCTTAAAAACGAGCAAGTTTTTCACCAAATTCTGTCGCCAAACTTATCAAACTCATTGCTTTTATGGGATAACCACAAACTAGAAAGTGAAAACTGCAAGAAACCCGGTTTCACTTCTCAATAGAGACAGCTCTAATATAGTCCACGCAGAACAAACAATGTGGTCCAACTTCTTTGGTCTTCACCGGTCTATACTTTATAGCTCGATACTAAGTTACTTCTCCTTATGTGTGGACCAATTAGATCCCATCAAAACCAAAGCTCTTTAAAAGGCACACAGAGAATGACCAATAATCATGACAAACGGCAAGAAGCTAAACCAAACCCAAGTTCCAATCTTCAGCTATCTACGAAAGAATCGTGAATGAGATCACAAAAGTTGGCTCTTTTCCATATCTATACCTCTTTCCCTCTGCGTCGATCAGCTCTGCAAAGCGAAGCGAAGCACTAAAGATAGAAGTTTATTCAAAAATTTGAAACTGTCCCATTTCATTTCTCTGTAACCCAACCGGAATTAACGATCAGAGTTGGATAAAAAGAGATTTCAATCCTCTCTCCTTTTTACCATCCACTTTCCCTTTTTCCCTTTCTCTCTCTTAAGTCTGATTACCAGCATTTGAAATTGAGGTTTTTGGGCACATTATTGCCTCATCATCCAAGTGGGGGACGTTTCCAAAAGCAAATAACCCGAAGATGGAAGAAGAAGATGGCATTAAAAAAACTATTAAATAATTATGCCATAACATAACACCAGTCGTAAAGTCTTCCAAGTATTTTGACATTTCACTTATATTTCTGTCACATTTTTTTTATTAATTTCTTAAATTTAATTCCCTTTTTTGTAATCTTCTGCTTTTGAAAGAGACTGCACCTTCTTCTATTAGGCGTTTAAAGACAGGGTAGCTATGCAGTAGACATTAGTTATACGGACAACAGAAGAGAAAACCTAGAGAGAGAAATGTACTGTAAACAGAAAAGGGTAGAAACGGAAATAACAGAAAAGTCAGGGAAAGCTTTCAGTTTCGAGTCCGGGGTTCAATTATGAAAAATTAATTAAATAAATAAAAGAAGAATCAACCTATTCAATATTACTATTAGTATTATTATCAAAGACAATTAATCGGGGATTTGGTGGTGGCTAACGTGAGCTTGGCGATTAAGAATCTTAATTGTTTGGATAATGAGTGATAATGTGGGCATCAATGAAAATATATGTCGGCTAAATACCTTACCCACTATTGTTATAAAATTGATAGATGCAACTTACTAAAGCAAAGATTAATCTAACCGCTCTAATCTAATTAATCATTAGTTTGACTATGATTATGAGGGTATTTTGTTTCGATACAATTAAATTTAGGTTAATTCCCATGCTTTCATTTTACAAAATTTAGTGTTCAATCTATCACTTTGAGTTAAAATCGATAAATTTCAATAATTTTCTTTGTTAAAGTTTGAAGATTCTATAAGTGAGTTTGGTAGTGGGTTAATGTTTACATCACTAGTGGATTCTTTCCATCCGTGACCAAGTAAAATGTGGACCGTCGAAAGTGCAAAGAGATGCCCATGTTTGTAACATCTCAAATTCCATTTTCCTTTTAAATGAAAGCTTAGGGATTTACCAAATTTTGAGGTCTTGTTATTATTAAGAACATGAGAATGACTTAACTTATTAAATGTTGATGGGTAAATTTGTTTTTCATTCAACAAATTGTTAGTACTTGCTCCTTTCTAGTCTTGTCTCTATCACATGATGGTATAGCTAAATTTGTGAACTAGAGAGCATTTTGTTCGTATTTATTAGGAGAAAAACATTCTTAATCTATTAAATTATATTAGATTATTTAGTGACCAATTTAATCTTTAATTGATTTAATAATATCTAAAACTTTACCATATAATATTTGGTAAACTAACTAGTGATTATTTAAGGAACATGTAAGTTTATGAATTTTTAAAAAAAAAAATTTGTTATATAGTCGTATGGTTTGGTAAATTAACTATTTAAAAAAAAAATGTTCATTTTGACATTTAATTTCAAACCATAGTCATAAAAATGATGAATATTTATAAAATTTTCTTAATTTTTATTATATAGTTGTATAATTGTTATTCTCAATTTAGACCATTCAAGTTAAAAGTCACTAAATTATTTCGTTCTTGGATACTTCAATTAAGATAATAATTTGAATTTGTATGCCCAACCCATATTTTTCCTCAAGTAGCTTTAATTAGTGCTACTAAATAAATTAAATTTTGTTTTTTCTTATTAATTTCTTCCTCCCATTACCAAGTACATGTTATAATTGCCTCATTACATGGGCCATATTAAGCAATAATATTTAGAATTCAATAATTACAATATCCAGTTGGACAGACCCACCACTATCATACATTTTATTTGATGGAAATTAATTGATTTAATCTATCCATTGTAGCAAATTTGTTGTTTTATATTCAATAAATAAACTCTATTTAATCAACTAAATGGCCTATCATAATTTTTACAGCTTGGCATGAAAGAAATGTTTGTATGCAAAAATGATTTCAAAGCGACAAAAGAAAACAGATTTATAGAAATATATACCCATTTTATCATCATTTCCTCTTGAAAATTTGTAATTTTTTAAAATTTAAACATTAATTATTATTAAATTAATTTTAACAAACAAAAAAAAAAAAATTGAAAAAAAGAAAAACCTGCAAAAACCATCTCTAAATGAGATTCACAAATAAATAGAGTAATTGTAGGATTAGCTGTGATCAACCATTGAAACTTAATTAGAATTTTCCTTTATCCATTTTCTCGCAAGATAAACAGAGCCTTAAAGGACCCACATCCACTCGCAGCTCGCTGTCGAGGACTTTAAAAAATCGCCGTTGGCCAGAAACTCACCGGGAATCGTGACAGCAAGAAACGAAAGACAAGTGGGACCCAATGACAGCTTGTTCTGACAAATCACGTTCCCCATCTTTCTTCTTCTTCTTTCTTTTTTTCTTTCACTTTAACTGCAGCGATTATTAAAAAAAAGCAACAACGCGTAAGAACTCGACACGTAATCCACGTCAACGTGGGACCCAGAAGCCTTTGGAAACCGGATGCAGCCAACGGAGGATATGACAGAAGGACCATGTGAATGTAACTGTACACATGTGTACAGAAATCGTAGGTAGGTTACTGGAATTACATTAAAGTCCCTACACTTGTTATTTTTCTTGCAAAATGGTACCCATTTGATATATATATATATATATGATGTACGTATCTCACCACATGCAACAAAGCGTAAGAGACAATAATGTTGATCTTGAGATGGTCCACATGGGCGCTGTTGTTGTCTTTTTGGACTATGGCTATAACCCTAAATAAATAAATTTACAAGTAACATTAATATATTTGACAATAAAACAGTTAAATTGTTATTTTATTTTTACTCTAAAGTCATTTGTTTTGAGACTATAATTAATTAATTTAATTATTTTTTTTTTTTGTGTGTGTATTAAAATAAAACGTTAAAAGATTAAAATGAGAGTAAAAATCATTCACGTAAATAAAGAATTTTGATTTATGTTATAATTGTATAAATCCTACAGTTGGATAAAAGTTTAACTATCACAAAACAAAATAAAATAAAATAAAGAGGTTAGTGTGATTAAAATTGATTGTTAAATTTTTCTTTTTTATTATAAAAATCTAATTAATGAAGTTATTTTCTTAGTGGCATTAATGAATTTATTTATGTGTGTTGGTATATATGATGGTGGAACATTCACTTCTTATCTCCAAATTCCACTATTGATACTTTGTAACAAAGCCAACAGTTGATGGAAAGTTCCAAATTATGTAAGGATTCTCCTCACTTCTCTTCCATTAGGCTTTCAAAATAATAATAATAATAAAAGGAAAAAAAAAAAAGAAAAAAAAAAGAAGAAGGTTTTATGGCAGCAAATTGTCAAATTGGGTTGATTATATGTAAACCTTATTTTGAAAAATGAGTTTAAGATTTAAGAAAGAGAAAAAGAAAAAAAAAAAAAAAAGTGGTAGATGGGTTAAAATAAATGAATTAGGGTTTTTAAGGCCATGAGAGTAGAGTGTTGCAGAGAGAGAAAGAGGAGATTCTTTTTCTTTTCTTTTTTAAAATTTAATTTATTAATAAAAAAGTCTCTTTCTTTATTTATTATATATTTGTTTTAATGATTGTAGCATAGACTTTAAGTTATATAATTTAAATAGAAAGATGTCGTAAATCATTACAAACAGAATCTTCCCTACCCATTAATTCCATTTGGTAGTTTACTTTTATTCGATCTGCTTTTTTACTATTTCTATTATTTTTATTTTTAATATATAATTTCTTTCTTTACTTTAGTTTATTGATGAGTGATTTATAAGTGATATGTGAATGAAATGAATCAATCCTATTGGGATATGAAAAATTAAATTAACTCATCACCAATAAATATGATAAATGACAAATAAATTGTTTTAATGGGATAAAAATTGACAAATATTGAAATGGATATTTATATAATTAATTATAAGATAAAAAATTTTCATTTTTTTTTTTAAATGTGTATTGTACTTGGGTAGCATCAAAAGTAGTGCAAATATAAAAAGAAGTACAAATGGACATTCCAAGGTGTCGACCTCAACAATTTCTATGCAAAAAATGGTTAATAGGTGTTATTATAGTGTGATCATTTATTTGTACAATACATCTTTTAATTTAAATTTTATTTTATTTTATTTTTTTTTGTCATGGCAAAAGATTTAGTAAAAATGAATGTATGCACTGCCCCGTATATAAATGCAGCAGAGTATGTCCCATAATATGCTTAAATTTTTATTATTTATTAAAGGTTTTTGACCCTCTCTAGACTCTATTCATTTATGTTTATATAAGACTATTAGGGTTTTTCGATTTTATTTTTAAAAAACATGTGTACGAAAATCTTGTTATTTATTTAGTAATATGTTTGAATTGAACAGGTAAGAAGTCGAGAAAGGAGAAAACAAGTAGTATCTGCAATCTTATGGTTAAATTTGTTTGAGGCCATTATTAATTAAATTTGCAAGTAAGCTAAAAGCTAGAAATATTTGTCAAAAACAAGTTTTTCACTAATTTAATTATGCATAATGTATTATTAATTATCCAACCCTACTCCAACGGCCATAAATATGAAGAATCATTAGTTGTACCAAGTAATGTTGTTCATGTAACGATAATATACTTTCTTTGAACTAATTTCTTCTCTTCCACAATAACTTCACATTTAACTAGGTTTCTATGTTGAATGAAATGTTGTATGGCTCAAAATCAATTTGGATGAAAGACTTTAGAATGTATGAATGAATGAGGCGGACAGGGTCTAAACTTATTAGGAAAATAAACATAAAATAGATTATCAGAATTGAGAGTTTGGAGGATCATAAACTCCAATTTGGTCACCATGTATTTAATGCTTTCCTTTGTTTTTGGTCTTTTTCTTTAAGAAGAATTGTTTTATGGATCTTAGAATTTAAGAACTTTGAATTCTCAATGAGATTATGATAATGTACTCGAAAACAAGGATATGTTTCAGATTTAGATAATATAAATTTTAATTCACAATCGTACAAGCAATCAACTATAAGATAAGTGAGTTGATAATTACCATTGTTTTATTTTTTAAATGATGCAGTAACATGACGACTAAAAACTACACTTTGTTCATGCATAAACTACTTAAACAGAAAGCATGTTAAAAAAAATAATAATAATAAAGCAAACATGAACTTTACACATCAGCAAATCATCTTCCATTAATATCAATTGGAGAATAAAATACCAGTTTATCTAAATGGCTCTTTGGTTTTTGGTCCTTCTTCCAGTCTTTGCACATATTGGAAAGATCTCAATCCATAAATAAAATAAACCAGACTGTAATGCAAACAGCTGTGGCTTACATGAGAGCAAAATCTTACCAGGGCCTAAAGATACTGAATTCAACTCTGAACACCGTTACAAAACACTAACGTAATTTTCCTGATGCCGAACGACGAAAAGTTATATGAAATTACAGTGCCATAAGATCATCTCCGCCATTTCATTCTGAGTCACTGAATTCCTAAAGCATTAGTGTTCAGCAACTCGTTGCATGTCCCAAATGGAAGTTTTAGTTCCTTCAATAATTCCGGGCAGAATGCTGAGCAAAACCAACAGTGGAAAATCAGGAATGTTTGTGAATAATGCAAGAATTGTCAGTTCAAATGTGTGTGAATTATCTAATAAAGTGTCATGGAATCAGCTCCGCAAGTTCATTTGGCAGCTATGTTTCTTCTTCCCAAAACCTTGACGATTTCTGCTGTCAGGAGTCCATCTCCTTAAGAAGCACGGCCGAGCAAATTCTTCACCAACTACCAACATGAAGACTCCTCTGAATTGAGTCTTTCGTGGATTCCCGTAATGTTAACAATAATTACTGCTTTAATGAATTGACATAAAAATACATTTGAACATTGCACCGTGTACGCATGTATGTATATTGAACAAATGATGTCAACAATGTGCATTCATGACTCGAGAACAAATTATCTTTGCAGATCTTGTACACAAACCTATGTAAAGAATCAATTTCAATTTCCACGTAGTTTAGTAGCTGATTCTTCATCGTCAAAGACACTACAAAGTTCACTTCAAAGGAAGCCAAATAAAATCTCATTCACACTAATTCACAACAGAAGTAACATCCGTAAGTCATCTCATACAGTCACTAAATTATATAGTATATCACAAAGCATCGGGGAATTGTTCTACAAGGCTGACGTTCACTTCGCATGGCATTGGCCTTAGGAGTGACATTGTACCCTATGTCTTTCAATTCTGTAACTTATAATACATCAACACCTGGGGAGGGTCATCCCACCACTGCTCTGTGCACGTGAGCTCTCCTGAAGCTTAATTTTCTCAAACAGATACTGTTTCTCGGCTTCAGCCTCACTCAAGCGAAGTTTCAGATAGCTGCTAGCATATTCTTCCTCTGATTTGTCAGTTTTCGCAAGAGCAATCCTCTGGAGCCTCTCAGCCTCTCGCTTTGCCTCATTGGCTTTAAGTTGGAACATATCAGCCTCTGCTTGTTTAAGCCTCACAATTTTCTCCAGCTCTTCTATCTGTAGCTTCTTTTTTTGTCCTTCCAACTTTAATTCTGTCACTTCCCTGGCCTTGTCTTCCAGCTCACGGTCACAAGCCTCAAGAGATAAGCGAGCTTTCTTAAACAACCTCATCTTCTCATCAGCCACCATTTCCATCTTTCTTATGGCCTCCTGTACAACCTCTGCAATTCGGTTGCATGCCTCCTGTGGGGCAATCAGCCTCCCTCCTTCCCCAATTTCAAGGCTCTTTGGAGAGTCAACCTCAAGCTCTTTATATTCATATGAACAAAAATCAATATAGAGAAAAAACAATAAGAAATATTGTTTCTACATTCTCAGAACAGAAAGAAGAGACTCAAACAAATTAAGCGGAACTCTAAATACGGAAGCATCCCAAAAAAAAGCCAAGTCAGATGTCTAATATATTAAAAATAGTACACCAGTGAAAATGACTTGCATCTATAAGAAAGGATCTGATATCTCAAGTTCAAATTCGATAAAGCAGTTAATGGGACATTGACAGAGAACAGGAATAAAAAATAAAAAAAATTGGTTTAGAATGTTTATACTTTGTTCAAGACTCCGCCGCTAGCTGGTCTGTATCAGACATGCATACAATTTCTTGAATGGTGAGGCAGAGAACTGTCTACACAGGTCAAGTAGAAGAGCCTATGCCAACATGTGCATTTTACTTGATATGACAGGTGAGGTTTCCTTGCAAGCCAACCCAGCAAGTTTCTTTTCAAGCATGTGTATAAAGAATGAAGCATAACGGTATTAACTCAGAAAGACGACGTAAAAGAAGACGCTCACTTCCCTCCTTCAAATCCCTCAATAAACCCCATAATTTGAGCATTCTTAGAAAAAAAGAAAAAGTTTTCTCTCTCTCTCTCTCTCTCTCTCTCTCTCTCTCACACACACACACACACACACACACAGAGATTATGATCACAGGCACAGTCAAACACCTCCAAAGAATTAACATATTAACTCCAATGATAAAAGCAAAGGATGCCATATCTTTTCAATTGCATGCTATCGATAATGCTGACCACCAATGTTTAGAATTTGGTATTCCACAAAAGCCACGTATCACTAATTTGTCAATACATGAAAAAATCTGCCAACGGGAAAAGATAGTTCAACATCCCCAGTTATGTACCTTGGAAAAACATCAATATTGCTCTGCAAGCAGTTGCCTCTGAAACTCCACGCTTCATCTTTTCTTTAAGATCATCACATTTCCAAACGAGCTTCCTTCCTCTAGGATCTTCACTTCCACTGAATATTCTACTAGCAAAATCAAGTTCCCTCGTAAGAGCCTCCCGGTCCCAGGCTGGAGCACAATGTTGGAATACATCTTTAACCCATCCCAGTAGCTCTGACGTCTGGTTGCAAGCCCGGCACCTGAAAAGCATCTCAGGGGGACCTACTCCACTTTTGACAGAAGGGCCCATACAAATTTGTCCATCACGAATGGCACAGTCTGTGTGAGTCCAATGAGAACACAAATCACAACCAATCCAACGGCAGGTATTCGCTTCAAAATCAAACTTGTTACAGATTACACACATGCAAAGATAGCAGAAACCATTCCTGCTGGTGCATATTTCACAGGTACAATCATCAGCTGGAAGCTGGTTTTGACATGCTATATTTCTGCATCTCTTGTACACAAAGACCTCAATGAGGGAAGTTTGGGATAGACTAATATTTGGATGCAAAAATGCCTGAATTCCAGTATTTATTGCAACAAGAATTTCCAGCTGCACACGGTGGGCCCTTATCAATGTCTTAGCTGTGAAGTCTGATCTACTCTGAACATGCCGTTGCAAAGCCAGAAACTCGTCCCTCTGTTGTGAACCACCGTTTCCCTCAAGAATAACTCGAAGCCCACTCTTTAACTCTTCCAGAAATTCTTCAGGTAGACGATGCATCTTTTCAGAGATTGCATCAACTCTATCTCTTGCTACTTCCCTAAGAGATATCTTATCTGCACTTGAAACTCGACGAATCACTGATTGTTCAGGGCAGTCAATCTCCGTGTTCCCATTTTCCATCTTCTTTGCCATGACAGCATCAGCAGTAGGCCAAGTTTCTCGTGAGCTGGCACTCTCAGTTGGGGACTCACGAATATTATCAGAGTTGGATCTAGGTTCCTGCCCATCAGGGGAGAGCAGGGGATCTGAAGTAACAAGGGAGAGTGAAGTTTGTAGTCCACCAGATTGTGGCTGCTGGCGTAGAGGCAGTATCTTTGATGAAGATTGGTAGTGTATGTTTGACCCAGAAGATGTACCCATCAACTAGTCTCTTATACTCTGCATTTCTCAAATGGAGATTCTACACATTATCATCCCCATTACTGAATAACTCATTTAAGTGAGATATCGAGCAAATTTGCGGAAACAAAAATATACTCAATTTTAAACAGTTTATTAGAGAACGAAAAACTAAAGTTAAATGAAGTTCTTGGCACGATTGCTAATTACAACAAATGTTTAGACACACTATAAGTAAGATATGCTGGCATTCATAGTTTAATTATGCAGAGAGTGGCTAACATAGATATAGTGTTCATGCAGTAACAATCATCTCCCTGAATAACTACTTCCCTGTAACTCTTGTCTTTTTGTTGGCTTCTGAGAGATTGTTTCCCAATCAAATTCAATATTTTCTTAAAATATTATTGTTTTGGTTGTATAAGTAAGCTTCTCTACATGCATAACTTTGTTCCTGAATATTGATGAATATCAAAAGGAGCAGTTCCACTAGATCCAGCTAAAGCTAAACCATAGCAAAATAAAAATTAGAAGCAAAAAAAGTGACACATTGACATAAAATTATTAATTAATAAACCAAAACCATAACAGCACCTCCAGATCAGAAAGAAAAGGTAACTATACTACTAAAACAACCAGGAAAGACGTACAAAAACATAAGTTGAACTTTCTGAATATCAATTTTTTATCAATTATAAATCTTGATAAAAATAACCAGATAGGCCGAAATCAAACCAGGTAATAAAAGAAAAGTCATAATTTTCCTTCACTTTCCCTAGTTTTCTTAGGAACCAAACAGTATTAAGAAAATAAGGAAAAAAAATAAATGAACAGATCAAAAAATAGATAGACGAAAAGAGAGTACGCACCAAAGAGAAAACTCAAGCTGAAATGATGGATGGTAGAGGGGGCAAAAGAGACGAAAGTGTTAAAGGAGCAACCGTTGCGACGCTTTTGCCCTTTGAAGCTGAGGGGAGAAGAACCGCCTCCCCGGGCAAAATAGTCAACACGAGCACACGAAAACCGTAAGAAGCCGGCTATTCTCATTTTTTATTCTTTTTCAACGTTGGGATGACTTTTTCAGCCGGTAGCATTTGGGATAGTTGACCGGTTTAGCCCTTTTCGATTCTATTGGCGTCATGACATGTCACAACTTTTGTCTGAGCCAGTCAAACAAACAGGCGAATATCAACACCCACCAAAAACGCCTGACATCAGTAACGGTGTAACGGTTATACAGTGTCTCCAAGAGGATTATTAATTAATTAAGAGTCATATTTACTGACCCAAAATCTAATTTTTACAAAATTAATCAGGGATTTCCTCCTTAAATTAAAGAGGCCTATGTTCTTAGCGGAAAAATTTTGGGCATTTCCATGCATATTACGCTGGTACGTAAAAACAAACAAAAACATAAAGATTATAAACAGAACGCTCTTTTACCATATTGAATTATTTACCCATAAAACTATGAAACACAATAGAGAAAAACTGTACATTTATGAGAATCACCAAGAAATTGAGTTGGGCCTATAAAACAAAGCCATCCGATTCGTCGCTCATTACAGTAACTAGACTCTACTTCTCATTAGTAAATAATTTACGCTTACGGAGAAAATTAACATGGAAAAATGGGGAAAAAAACATGTTGTGCTCCTCTCATTTCTGAACAACTTCAGCAGTCGAAACTGACCATTTGCTTTGAATAGCCATGTCCAAAATCTCATATATCTTGCTGCCGAGTTCTGCCGGATTCTCGGGCTGCATAAATAAGAGATTAGGTTGAAAATCAGAACAATCATATAATTTAGGGTGCTAAACAATATAGATGGCGAAAGGGTTCTTATCTGCCAACAAGAGGAGAATATAGACAGATTACTCACAGTATATCCACTAGAAACAAGAGCCGCGTCATATAATAAATCTAGAGTTCTTAGGGCATCATTGTCATGGTGGTTACTTCTGCAAGCGACCTGCAAAACTCAAGTGTAAAACTTGCTAATGGAATCAGATTTAGCGTCATTAGATTTAAAAGATAAGGGAAACAGTATGGCAAGTAGAATTTTCTGGAGATAACGCTAGTTTTCGTATTCTTAGAAATAGATGATTTAACTGTTGGGGTATTTTCGTCTTTTCAGGATCACGTAAGATTTTCATTTGTACATTTTTTTAAAGTGTAACGCATAACCTGTCTTCCCCCTGTACTCGGGTCGTTTGCCTATGCCCATTAGGTACATGTGGCCTAATTCTAACCTTTGGATCTCCACGTGGATATGCGAGGCCCCTCCCTCGTTTGGAAATATCTAACGTAAGATTTAATTCGATGATTAAAACTCACACCTACTGTGATACTGTTTATTATAGGTTTTAAAAAAAGTCTTTTCTCAGTCAAAATTAACGCTTAAATATTTTCCATCCGATGTGAGATATTAATTAAATGTATCCAACTGAGTTGGCATAAATTTTGTGCAATAACTGCTGTTATATCAGGAAAACGATAGAATGATAATAGGCACTGGGAGTAAGAAGCCAAGCCTAAAAGCTCCCGGTGCAGCCCACCAGCATCTGGAAACCAAACACAGGAGAAACCATCCATCACAAACATACAACTCAAAACCAAACCACACCGCAGACACCATAAACTACAAGTAGGTTTAACAATTTATAGAAGCAACATTCCATAATCAGATGGTGTCTTCCAATATACCATTTTGTTTTTGTACATAACCACCCAAACCTGGTTTCCAGAAAATGCGAATCTTATGTCAAACACAAAAGAACAGAACACAATATCTCTTCCATCTTTTCCATTTTTTCGATATTTACTGACTATGAATCATTCAATATCATAAAATGTAATTTTATCAGGAGATCGAATAATATCAGCAGAAGATGGGAAGTTGAGTGTTTATTTACAATAACTAGAAATCATTCTATTGGCATGAACATGTAATTACAGAAGATGAACACCATGAATACATAAATAAACATTAATATATTTACTCATTCATTCTTATAGCCGAAAAAAGGGGAAGAAAAAGAAAAATATGATGATATATAACCTAAAACAAAGATATGCACGGTTTTTTCTACAGATGAAGAGAGGTATCAACATCAGAGTTATCAAAATTTCTTGATGTGCTTGGACTGGCAGAACTGTTAGGCCATAAGCTTGTTGACATGGGGAGTGTTGTTGCTTGAAAATCAGCATTCCTGCTCTGAGAGTTAAGTCCTAGGGAGAGTGAATAATCCTGAAGGGGTGGTCTATGAAGCAGAGTCGTAGCTGGCTGAAAGGAAGATTTGTTTGGCTCATAATGCCTCCAATCAGAGTCGTTGAACAGTTTTAGCATCTCTTTCTCCTCTCTCTTTTCCCTCACTTTTTCAAGCTCTCTAAATCTTTCTTGCAGAAGAGCTATAGAGGAATTAACCACAGTGGAATCACCACCCTGCCTACCCATGGAAGAATATTTGATAGGTTTGAGCTATTCTTGCATTTTTGAAAGGCTTCATCTAAGTGTATATATAGTAAGTAGTGTCCTGTTCAATATTTAATTTATATTTCCTTTATATTGATTCTGGATGATGTAATATATTTGGAGAATCGGTCACTAGGCAAGATTATCCAAGAAGAATTTAAAAGCTAGTCTAGAGAAGGATTGGGTTGGTGGATGTGCAGGCAAAAGAACTTTTTGAAGGATAAGAAGTGCGGAAGCAAGGCTCCAAATGAAGATGGAGTTTAGCATTTGGAAGGAAGCTTGGATGAGAATCAATGGGTTAGGTTAATACAATGTCATCTTCGAATAATATGGTACAACTTTTGTGGTGTGTTTGGAAGGAATATTATTTATTTTTTCCTGTTTTCAACTCAGTTGTTTCTATTCTTTTGCCTCTGTGTGAAGTACTTGGGAGGTGGGCATGACGAAATTGACAAGAATTAGAAGGAATATTTTGGAGTTTTATGGTTCAGAACAGACTTTCCTATGTAGGAAAGAGAAAGGAAACCCACCAATATGAACTCTTTCTCCCTGTATCTACATGCCAAACAGTCTTCATCATGAATTTCTACCACTAAAATTTCTATACCTAATTGCAGAATCAAAATGGCTTAACATCACCAATCATCTCAATTGCACATGTTCTTATTATCATATGGAAAAAAGAAAACTAGCACAATTGTGATAATGATTATGTATAATAAGGAATCAAATAGTACTTTCTAGACACAAGCTCTTCATAAAAAAGTAACGGAACAAGTGTTAGTTGTTATGTTTGGTAGTCAGATCCATAAACATGGGTGAAGTCACTATACTACTATCAATTTTTTATTTTCTTATGCTGCAAACAATGATAAGCAAACATGTGGTACTGTCATGTCTAATGCAATGATCCAAAAAATGCCCCAAAATCTGCTGCTAATGATTATTAAATCTAGAACAAGTCAAGGAAAACTCTTGCCATCCTGTTTTAACTTGTACTTTACCTGATGTTGTGACTTGATCTTGGACAGCATCCAACAAGCTCCATTATCAATTCTAATCAAACCAATATAGAATTGTATCAATTCAAAGACATGCAAATACAGGCTTATTTATCTACCTAACATTGTTTATAATTAATGTTCTTTCTGCTTAGACTCGTAACTTCAATTTATACTCTCACCGTCCGCAGAGAATAGAATTTAATAGCATCACAGAACTGCTACATTTATAAATTTGTTTCTGCAGCCTCTGGCAAAGGAATGGGCTTCATGCTCTTAACAGAATTGTATCTGACAGTAATCACCATGTAAACTTGAGCAGTCATTAGAAGAACATGTTCCTTAAAGTTGCACTAGAAAGTAACCTAAGAGCACAGGGCACAATTAAAAAAAATTTTAAGGTGAAAGAAGAAATTGGATCCTTCAGGGTAAATGGCATATGTTCTCCCAAGGTGCTACCAGAGCGCATGATGGGAAAGCTAATGCAATGTCTTGAATTGGCTGACAACCAATTGACCAAGAAAATTAAATAGCAAGAAGAGCGCATCTGTTTGTTTCTCATTTGCAAAACAATTAAAATGGCAAATTTAGGTACCAAATTGCATATTCCACAATGAGTAAAAGTAAAATTTCCATATGTTTTATTAATTATTATTGGTGGTTAAATTGAAAAAAAAAATAAAGAATGACCTTTTCATGAAGTATACATACAGGTGCAATCTCATCCTTTTGGTGTCCTATATTCTGTACCTTAAGTATTGGTACTAAGAACAGCTGAGCGATACTCCTTGGCAACATTAAAGCTGTGCCATCAAAACCTAAGAAAAATAAAGAACCGAGCATGTTAATTTGCCATGTCTACATATGATTTCCATCTCTAGTTTTTTTAGCATGAGATTAGGATGTATTTGAATAGTAATAGCTAAAGAATGATGAAATATAGGATTTATACCTATAAAAATCAAATTTCTCAGTGGTCTAGCAATAGGTCTTAGCATAGACTTAACACAAGACTGAGTGACAATTTCAAAAACTTTATTTGAACTCAAATGAATTTGATACTTAATATGTCAAACAACTAGCACTTCATGCAAGCTGATCAGGAAAAGAGAAAAAAATGCAACAAAAATTTAATTAATAGCACGTTTGATTCAGCTATATGCAATTACATGTCCATAATTACCCAAAACCAAGCATTTTAATATATTTCTCTTTTACCTTAATATCATTGGCTTCAAATAGTATGCCCAAAGCTTATCCATCCTCATATTTTATGCACCAATATCAGACCTGAGAAACTCAAGGATAACTTTTTCTGGTGCTGTGGAACAAATATAGCAATCAGAATCAAACAAATTAGAATCCAAATACGGAACTGAAGCAGGAAAATGATCAATAACAGAAGTTAATGGCATCATCTCCTTACCATTTAACAAATAATGGAGCCACAAAGTAATGAGAGCTGCAAAATCTGTGTTCGCCTTGCCCCACAGAAAATTTCACATCTATGTCAGAAGATCAGCAGGGCGTAGTTTACAGGTACATCCTTGATTCTTTAGGACGCAACACATTTTGTGTCCCATTAGCGAAGGTAAACTCTCCTTAACCCACTTGGCAAGAGATTGGCATCAATTGATTTATCTACTTTGGACAATTCACGGGCAAAGGTTAAATATGTCTCCAAATTGATACTGCAATTTCTAGATTCCATTATGTGCAAAAACCTCAGGCAAAGATATGACAGCCCAACATTCATTAACCCGTCAACCAAAACTGTCCACACAATCTCATCAGTATTCCATTGTTTATCAAGCATGCTCTCAAACAAATTCTGAGCTTCTTCTGTGAGACATTTGCTGCTGAGAGCAGTGATAAGTGCTCCATAAATCGACAAGGAAGGCTCTACCCCACTGATAGACATCAATTTAAATGTTTCCAGAGCATGATCTACATCTAAATTTCTACAATGAGCAAATAAAAGAGAGTAATATGCTAATTTGTTAGGATAGAAACCCTTTTCCTTCATTATTGCTACCAACTGATCTGCCTCATTAGATTTACCTTCCCTACAGAGGCCACCGATCAAGGTACTGTATGTATCAACTGTAGGTTCACATCCATACTCTGACATTCTAGATAAAAGAATACAAATCAATTCAAGACTACTAACTCTCTCATATGGCCTGCACCTATAAACTGCATCATTTTGAGCCACAACCGTTTCAGTGAGCAATTGGGATTCTTTTAGCAACCCCTTCAACAACACACCATATGTTCTGTAGTTAGGTTTGCACCCCATGCGAACCATCCGCTGAAGAAGCATGAATGCGTGATCCAGCCTACCAAGCATGACAAAACCATCCATTAGTGATGTAAATGTAATATGATCAGGGGCCAATCCTTTACTGTGCATTTCTTCAAGCAATTTTTCTGCATCATCAGCCTTGCCCTCTTGACATAAGCCATAAATAAGTGAACTATAGGTGTATAGATTTGGAAAGCAATTTCTATTTGCCATTTCATGGAAAATCTTAAATGCAAGATCAGTTCCACCATTCCTACAGAGCCCATCTACCAAAGACGTGTAGGTAACAACATTTGGCAACAATCCTTGCTCTGCCATTTTACTACATAATTTCTCTGCTTCAGAAAGCCTGTTATCTTTGGATAAACCATTAATGATGGCATTGTAAGTTTCAATTTTGGGCTGGCAACTGCTCTTCTCCATCTTCTCAAATAAGGACAAGGCTTCGTCTATCTTCCCCTCCTTACAGTAACCATCAATCATAGCAGTGTAATTTACCTGATTTGGACTTAAACCCCGTTCCACCATTTCACATAAGAGTCTTGAAGCTGAATCCAGCTTACCACCCTTGCAAAATCCCGAAATCAGTTCAGAATAAGTCCACTCATCTGGCCCACATTCATTCTTCTCCATCATATCAAATAATCTGATAGCATTGTTTAGATTCCCCTTTTTGAGGTATTCACCAATAAGAGTATTGTACGTAACTACAGTGGGAGATGGACCAGCTTTAATCATTTTATTAAAAAGAACCATAGCCTTTTCCATGTCACCCAACGAGCACAGTCCTTTTATAATTTCATTATACGTTTTTGTATTCGGCTTACCATGTCCCTCCATCCAATAAAATATCTGCAAAGCACTGCCAAATCTTCGACCCCCACACAATATGTTTATCAAAGCATTGTATGTAACCACATTTGGGACAAAACCATCCTTCACCATTTTGTTGTACAATCCAACTGCTACTTCAAATCTCCCCACTTTAGTCAATCCAGTAATCAATGCAGTGTATGTTTGCACATTTGGATTACAACCACTCTTTTCCATACTCCTAAGAAGCTCAATTGCCTCATTCACACGCCCAACCTCACACAATGAAGAAATTGGAACAGTATAAGTATACACTGTTGGTCCAATCCCTTTCTCAATCATTTTATTAATCATATCCAACCCCTCGTCAATTCTTCCCTCGTTGCACAATCCATTGATCAAATTGGAATATGTACCAGCATTAGGATCACAACCTTCCTTCACCATTCTATCAAAAATTTCAAATGCCTTATCCAAATTATGGCTCCTACAATGCCCTAAAATCAACGAAGTATAGGTAAATGTGTCTGGGTACATATCATATTGATATATCTTACTAAAAATCAACTCAGCAGCATTAACCTTCCCTTTATTACACAACATGTTAATCATAGTATTAAATGTTAATAAACTAGGCCTAATCCCACAATTCAACACCTGCGTATACACATTTTGAGCGAAACCAACCATGCCAAACTTGCCCATTTGAATCAAAAGTGCATTAAGACTATACAAAGTAAACCCAAAACCAGCATTCTCATTCAATTCATTTAAAAACTCAACTACCCTCTTAAGTTCGTCCTCATTTCTACAAGATTTTATCATCAGAATTCTCACATGATCAGCAGGAGAAAAATTTTTGTCGTTAACAAGCCTATTCAACATCGAAACAAAACAGTTCGTATCATGTTTGTAAAAATGACTCTTAGACACCCAATAAAAGAACTGCAAAACCGCTTCCGTGTTCTTGTGGATGTTGATGATTTTCGACACATGGCGAGGTGTGAGCTTGGATATCAACTGATTGAGTTCTGGGTTCTTCTGCCATTGAAGATTCGATAAAATCTCACATACTTTTGCTACCAAGTACGGGAGTTGATTTCTGGTTAGATAATGATCGGGTTTCGATGAGAAGAATATAGAATGAATAGGAACCAATAAGAAATTGAGTTTTCTAAGAGGAAGTAAAGGTGTGTTTCCGGATAGATGTTTTAACATTGCTTATAGTAAGGGGATTTCATGTGTTGTTTGCTATCGATACTGGTGCTGTTTTTGTGCAAGATTTTATGCTTTTAAAGAGATCTGAAGATTGGGAAGGATTGAGTGATGGAGTTATTGAAGTCGGTGAGGTTGTGAACGTGGTCATTGGAGAACCATGACTGTGCAAGAGAAGAAGTAGGAAGGAGGGAAAAAGGAAATGTCTATGTCGTCATAACCAAGTTCCTTAAACTGTCACTAAACCGTTTAGGGTTAGAGCGATAATTGTCACTAACACCAGCCAAGCGATTCTTACATCGTCTGCTACTAATACTAACTAAAATTTATATATATTTCGAAAATTTTAGTTTTTGATCATTTTTTGCGGCTCATTTATTTTATATTACTGAACTTCAAATTTTATTTCTTAAAATTCTTTATATAAAAATATATCCCAAGTTTATCTTTAATCACTCTAATTTATGTAAAAATGGGCAATAAAAAAATCAGTTAAGTGTTTGATAAATTTTATTTTTAAAAATATTGTAAATTTTAAAAATAATTAATATGTATTTGACAATTTTTTATTAAAATATTATAATAAGACAATAATTAATATAAATAAAATTTTTTATAAAAAATTATTTCAAAAAATTGTAAATAAATTTAAATTAATTTAATTAAATTAGTTATAAAATATATTTAATTTTAATAATAAAATTCAACCTAATCATGTCCCACATAAAATACAGTAAAACAATAATTTAATTTTATCACGTTACCTTTTATTTATTTTTATTTAATTTTACTTAAATTTATTAATGTTATTTTTTAATTAAAAATAAAATTTATTAATTTTTTGAAGCTGATTTGAGATTTTTGTTATTTATATAAAAATATATTTAGAATAAAATTATTTCTCAAAATCAAATTTTAAAAAATATCTCCTCTCTTACTTTTTGAAGAGTGGCTAATTTTCTCAAAAATAATTTTTAAAAAATTTATCAAATATTAAAATAAATTTTAACTACACAAAATAGCTTTTAACCATTTTGATTGATCCCAAACCATCAATATATATACATAATTTATTTATGCAAAAATAATAAAATTTTATCTATTAAAAAATATTAGAAAAATACATATAAATTTTTAATATTTGATCTCATATAAATATTGATTAATTTTAAAAATATTTATTAAAATCTTAATTTATAATAATGATAATTAATTTACTAATTAAAAATAATAAAAACATTTTAAAATTATTGGAACTAATTAATTTAATTTATTAAGAGAGACTGGAATGTTTCAAAATTATTTTTAATATAGAAATACAAACGGGATATTAAAATATTTAACCAATTCACCGAAATGCCCAGCCCAAGGATGTGAAGTGATTACTGATAATTGCTCGCGATTGGAGGTTTCTTACTTGCATGTAATACATATTCTTTATCTTTAATTTGATATGTACATAAATTTTATTTTTATTCATTCTGGGCTTGGTGGCTTATGAATTTAATGTCTTTCCTTAAACCGTTTTGTTTGTTTAGGAGGGTGATATTTATGATATTTTTATATTTAACATTTATAAAAAAAATAATATTTATCAATAATAATATTTTTATTTTATATTTTTTTTTTAAATAACAATTACTTATTATCATATATGTAATAAAAAAAATAAGTAAATAAATTGCTTATAAAAGTAATTATAAGTTTAATAATCTAAAAAATTATCAAATAATATATCTCCAAAATAAAATATATATTCAAATAAAACAAATTTATTATTTCTTCATAATAACCTGACTCATCATAAATAACACTCCAGTTAAACAAATTCCTTTCAAGCATTTTCTATCGTCAACACAACCAAATTTACTGTATAACTACAATAACCAACTACCCAGAATTACATATAATTCAACACTACAAATAATCAAATGGGTATATTTCTAATATATATACACAAAATATATTTGTAATATACACAAAAATATCTATCACTACGTGATATATATTTGTAAGACTTCTTCAAATAACATTCATATTAACATTTACTTGCATTTCAAATAAGGCATGAAAACAAACACATCAATTCATTGTACAAAATTACTCACGCCATGGATGACATAATTTTTCACATAATAACTGAAATTTTGCTATTTCAAAGTGAAAGAAAATACATATTACAAATAAGAAAAAATCAAATATTTTTACGCTTTAGCCAAGTAAATTGCTTTAATGCAACAAACATCTCTCGATCCCCCCTCTTAGTTAAGATATCAACAGTTTTCATAGACAAATCCTCGTCATTCACAATTTCATATATCCCCTCAATAATTTGCATCACTTCCTCAACACTGCAATTAGATTTATCTCTTGTTGTACTTCATCAATCTATAATTGCAATTATAATAGTATCCAATTGTTGGGATACCTTCACTCCGGTTTTCTGTGAAACTTTTTGTCTCTTTCGTCCTTTGGCTACAAACATCAGTATTAAATAATGAAGTACCAACATCATCACCAAATCTTGAAGGAGAATACTGCTCATGTCTATTATTTTTGTCATTACCAACTCCAAAATCGTTAGATACAAAACTTTTTGAAGGTGCCCAAGCTCCTTTACCTATGACAGCAGTATCTAACTGCTCAAGATTTTTTTAAATCCCTTGGATTGAAATTTTGCAGCATCAGGAATATCCTGCAATCATTAGAAATAAAATAATAAATATATACAAATTTAGATAAATATATATACACTAAATTAATAAAATCAAATGAGGAATGTATAACTCTTAACAAAAATAAAATAAAACGGGTACCTTCAATTTCTTATCCCACCATTTATTAGTAGCAATGATAGTTTGTTTCCCAAAGTCCTATCCTATTTCAGTTTCTTTACCTACCAAAGCTGTCAGTCAATCTTTTTTCAAAAAAGTCCATTTGTTCTTCAGTTGCTTCCGTTGGTATTTTCTGCGGGTCCACTAACAAAATTTTTGTGTCATAGTTCTCAACCCAAGCTTACTAAAATGATCATTCGGTCGATTTTTAGCTAAAGTCTAGGTAACACATATCTTAATAAATATATAAATAGTGCGATCATCACACGTTGCTTTGCTTTTGCTGCTTTCTTCTCCGTATGTATCATGAGACGAGGTAGCATTTTTGGACATTTTTTATTGTAAAATGCAGCCAAAAAAAAAAAAGCTTCTTAATAGCAAGCTAAACAGCAATGAAACTCACCCAAGCACCAAGGAAAATAGCCTCCAGATAGCACATAAAACAGTCCCAAACGCCAAACAAACAACCTCTAAACAGCAAGCAAAACAGCCTCTAAACAGAAAGTAAAATAGGCTCCAAACATAATG
>JAWDEX010000001.1:1113780-1146947 GCA_035221805.1 Trichilia hirta | reverse complement strand
ACTGACCCTAAATTGATTTTTAATCATGAAACAAAAATTAAGGAGAACAATATTAAAGTCAAATTTAGATTTGAGTAAAAAAAAATCCAAGTAACATGAGTATTATCATTAATGAAAAAAATAAACTATCTTGTCTCAAAAATATTAGGAATAGTAAAAAGATCCCAAGTATTACTGTGAATGAGATAAAAGAGAAAAAAAAACTTCTTTTATTACTAACCAAAAAAGATACACATTTGTGTTTAGCAAGTTCATGCACTTCACAATGAAAATCTTCAACATCTAGATCCTTAAATCTTTTAAAAATCTTAAATCACAAATGCCCAAGTAGACAATAGTAGAGCCAAACTTTTTCTTTATTTGTAAAAAACACTTTGAAATAAGATAGTGAAACAATTTGCCCTTGATCATGCTTGACTAACTGAACGTTTCAAAGTAATAGAGGCCATTCCATTCTCTAGTATGCCCAATCATCTTTTTGGAATCTTTGGCTTGAAATACATAATAACTACAACGAAAAGTCACATAAAATGGAGATCTTAGGTGATTTTTTTGGAGAGAGATAAAGTTTGATAATAATTTAGTGATATAGAGAATATTTTTTAAGGTCAGTGATGGACTTATTTTGACATCTTCTACACTTGCTATAGTGTTTAAAAAAATGTCAATTGTGGCTATTTTCTAATACTTGGACATGGGGAATATATGAGCAAAACACTTGATGAGTAGGTTATATATGGTCGCTAACTCCTAAGTCCATGATCCAAGAGTTGGCGAAGGTTGTTCCTAAGACATTTAGACCATTAGAGGATGGAAACTTACCTAAATACACCAAGGAGCATGTACCTAAAGGTTTGCCAAGGTTAATAATAAGAGATCTCACCCTTTCAACCTCATCTTGGTTTCGACCGCCTGATTTCTATTATTTTATTTGAATTTTTTGTCCTATAACAACATGGTCCTACTCATTGTTCCTTGGCTGCTCTCATTTCGTACACTAGAGCTTCATCTCTACCTTTATAGTATGTCTATTAAAGTGCATCCCAAGTATCCCTCGCAATAGCTAAGAACATAAATGTGTCACTAATTTCAAGAGTCATAGAATTCCAGAACCATGCCATAATCATGGATCTTCTTCATCCCATACTTCAAAATAAGAATCTTTTGGTTTTGGTCCTATACCCATGAGATGGCTGATCTTTCCTCCTCTTAGCAATGTACAAACAAGTTAAGTCCATTTAAGGTAATTTTTTTCATTCTAGCCTATACATAGCTTGAATATTTTGTAATTTCCTGAGTTGTTGGGGTTGGATAATCTTCTTTGGTTGCCCTGTAGTGGTCATCTAAGTAATTTCCAATATCTTCCACAATAAAAAACGATCTCTAAGCAATTAAGGCAGGCTATTTGAAGCAAAAATCATCAACAACGAAGGTTGGTAGGGATCACAAAACTATGACAATAAAAGGCCGAGCACTAAAAACAATTGTTTGAAAAAATTCAAAGCCTTACGGCTCTGATACCATGTGAAAATACTGAGAGATTCGAAGAAAGATGTGAGATTAGGGGTTTTCTTTCATTAGATTGCATTTTTATATGGTGTATGACCATCTATTTATACACTCGTAAAGAAACCTTAACATAAAGAGTCAAGCCACTTAAGCCACACTAGTTAACTTAACAAGCCACCTAATTTACCCTAATACACTTAACGGGCCACCTTGGTTTACAATAAGGTTAAGGGCCTAAGTTACAAGCCACCTTGTTTATAATAAAGTCCAAGGGCCTAAGTTACAATAAAGTCCTAACAAGTCACCCTAATTTACAACAAAATCAACGGCATTTAATATTCCAACAAATTCATCAATCATCATGAGAAAATGTGGTATAAAGCTATTAGTGGTGAAAATGGAGCTAGTAGTTAAGTGAAACCTATTCATTTTTTTTCACCCTTAGCTTGCGTTGTTTTAAAAGATATTTGCCATTGATTGCCAAGCAATTGCCCAGTTCATCATGTGAAAATAGATGCAAATAGTTGAAGAATGTGAAACACATTTATATTTATTTACCCTTGGTTTTGCATTATTGAAAAATGCTTGTGGGTGTCTGCAAGCAATTCATGTGACAACGAGTATGAAGCCTAGTTGTTGGAAAATGTGAGGTGCATGCATAATTATTTGCCCTCGGCTTTCCTTCCAGGAAACTGGTTGTGAATTGCATTCATAATTAGTTACTCGGCTTGCAATTTTAAAATCTTAGTGATTGGCAGCTAAGCCATTGCCTAATTCATAATGCAGAAACCCTGGTTTTAAGTTAGTAATCGAAAATTGTGAAACACATTCATGTTTCTTACCCGCAGCTTGCACTTTTGAAAAATGTTTGTGATTTTTGACCAAGAGAATTGCCGAGTTTCTGTTGTTAAAATGGGGGTATGGAACAACTAGTTGAAAAATGTGAAGTAAATTCAGAATTTTCGTACCTGGAGCTGGACTTTTCCAGCCTTTATTTGTCCTCCCTTGTAGCAGGGAAACTGGTATCAGGCATCAGAGCGGAGATGTAAGGGAAGTTGTAGACTGTTTTTATTGTGTGAAGGTTTACTATGCAATGTTTATTAGGTTACTGGCTTTGAACAATGTTCCCTTGTTGAGTAATGTTCTTACGTTTTTCTGTCAGGTTTATGAATTTTAGTACATTTTCCAGTTTCTTTGTTTGAAATTTAGGCTAAAATATCTAGGTCACTTTCCTTAGACTTAGTGTGATCTATGTTTGGTTTGATTATTTAATTTGTTTAACCCTTTAGTGCAGTGATATTTAGCTCTTTTTGTGACAGTGTTTGGGGGAATTTCTGTATTCACCTATGTTTTTGAACTTGGTTTTGCCAAACTTTTACTGCTTAGTTGGATTAGGTGGGCTGTGTTTATCAGCTTCAGTATTTGTTTCACGCTTCTGGAAAAAAGGAGAGAGACTCAAACAGAATCTTTGCGTATGGCGTCTCTTGGCTGTTTAATTATATAACAAACCAAGTTATTAGTTTAAAAATTAGTGAAATTAACTGAATGCCTTTATTGGAAAATTCAGTTAGTTCATCTCTATTTGGTTTTAGACTCGTGGTTGCTCCATGGATTTGATGACTGATTTCCTAACTCCATCCTTGTTTCTAACTATACTTGTGTTGTTCTTTCATTATCTGATGGAAGATCATTTTCCTGAATTTTTGTTTACATAAAGACAATGGAAATGTTGGAGGTAGTCGAATGCAGATGCCTCTACTATAGACAATTAGGTGGTAATAGTACTTCAGTCCCTTGAAATTTATATGCATGACCTATCTGATCATGAATGATGCGATTTCAGTTCAATTTCTATGTTTTATCAAACTGCACTTCCAGTTTTCTATGATCATTTCCTCTTCATCCTCTAACTAGCTTAAACTATATTCTTCTTGGGCCCTAAAAGAAGTTTGTTCTCCTGTTTAAGTACAGTACAGATTAAACTTCTTCCTACGACTTCTTTGAGAAAACTTCTATGTGAAAGAGACTCGCGGGATTTAATAACAGGATGAATTCCTATTTGTAGGCACATGAAGAAAAGTGTGCTGATCTCTCATAGATAGTAATTGGCTAGAGTTTGCACTCATATGGAACACCGTCACCATCTATATCTTTACCTAAGGCAATCTTTGAAATTTTGTACGTCCTATTGGCAGTTGTTTAATCTATCCGATGAAACGATATACTTAGTTATTCTCTAAATTTTTTATAGGGGATTTTGTTTGTTGACAACGGTGCAGGAAACTAATTCTTTGATTTGTGTGAGCATGAGCAGCATAATCTTACTGGATTCTTACGGATGTGCCTCCTTTCAGAAATTGGAATGAAATGTTTCTTATCTGTCAGCATTAGTTGGGAGGTGTTAAAAGATTTTCAAGCTATCTAATTATACTTTTCTTATTTTCTCCGCCGAGCTTGAATGTCAGTTTTCAATATCACTTTGCATGTATATGACAGGAGAAATCGGCAGCTAGCATCATTGGGCCGTGATCTGATTGAATATTTACTTCAGGTTTTGTTGATGTCAACTTTTCTTTTTACCCAATCGTATCTATTCACAATTTAAGGGATAAATGATTATCATTCCATATCACCCAAGGTTTTAGGTTTGTTCTTGGAAATTTTTATATTTCTGAACTTTGGTATGTCTCCTTTTCAACGTTTAGTAATTTACCTATCCTGATTCAGGTTTGTCGCTAGGAATTCTACTAATAAGTGGCGTGTGTGCACAGTGTGCAGTTTATGATTTCTGATCCAAAAGTTATCTTAATACACGGTTAAGTTTGGGTTATCTAATTTACTGTATCTTTTAGTTACTATTTTTTATCATTCAAGAACGTAGAAGATTAAGTTTAGAGATCGCGAGGGTTGAATTCATTTCAACTTTTCAAAAATATATCAGTGGATGAATTAGTAGTTGTCGTTGCTATAGTTTCGTTATACTTAGATAACTATTAATATTGTATATATTTATTGATATAGTGCCAACAAAATCACACAATTTTACTAAAATGATATCTAATTTTACCACACGATTTGCAATATTGTCCCTAACCCAATTTTACCGGGTCAAAGTTTGTGTAAACACCCTAAGCATTTTTTACCGACCAATCGTTCGGTGACCATTGCATTCCCGTCTCCTATTTCCATGCATCCTTCTACGTATATAGACTCCAACCCAGGAGGATCTTCTTCACCCTGCACTGTCTGATCTGCTCCGAGAGAAAGAAAGAAACAATGATGTTAAACAATTCTATCCTCTTGGTGCTTGTTTTGGCATCCCTCCTTTCATTAATTCTTGTTCATGTGGAGGCAAGATTCCTCGGAGAAGAACCTCAACATCAATCCTTTACCCTCGAAGATTTTTGTCAGCGGACTGAATTCCCCGACATCTGCACTTCCAAAATCCGTCCATACTTGAACGGTCGTTCCGTCAACGCCTATTCCATACTGGAAAGTGGGTTAAAAACTCTCAGTGAACAGACAGAGAAAGCCACCGAGGAGGTTGAGAAATTTCGGAAGGAAAGTAAGGACAAAGAGAAGGCCAAGGAGCTCGAAGTCTGCCAATCTTATTATAACATCGTGGAGAAGAGCGTGGAGAGAGCGATGGCTGCAATTCCTGTGAAGGATTTCGCCAGTTTGGAATACGAGCTTGACAATCAGATCTCTGCTATTCGTAATTGCGAGAATTTGATTGCAGGATCTGAATTTGGGAGGTCCAACACCCCCATGGATGACATCAATCTTGTTCTAACCATGATGGCTAAGAACAACTTGGGTATTGGTAATAATGTCAATAATCCTGACAGACCATAAGGAGGAAAGACAGTCGCATCTGGGTCCATTGTTGTGTTGTGCTGCTTTGGATTGGTTAAAAGTTTATTGTTGCAACATAACAATTGATACGTTTCCATTAATAAAATATTTTTAAGAAGCTTGTTCCTTTGTTTTGTATTCTTTAAAAACCTCAATTATTGTCTGTTGGGTATTTTGTTCGGATCATATTCATAAATAATTTTCGTGTGTGAGGTATTCTATATTAATAATAAAATGATTTTATTTTACATTATTTAATGATCATCAAGATTATCATTATTACTAACTACTGTTGGTAGTTATTTTCTGGTTCTGACTTCGAATTCTTCTTCGCCTCCATGCAGGCGCTGCAACAATTCTTACCTTCTCCTCTTCACTTAACTCTACTCAAAACCTCGAAATTTCCCAACGAAACAAAACAATTCCACGCTTTTTCTATCAAAACCAACCTCATTGATCACCAGGGAATCTCTTCTCGACTTATGTCTCTTTACGTCGACCCTGATATCAATAACCTTCAATATGCTCGTTCCATTTTTGATCAAATTCAATACCCGTCTCTGATTCTCTACAACCTTCTCATCAAATGCTACGTTTTTAACCAGCGATCACATGAGGCTTTAGCCTTGTTTCGTGATTTACTCAACGGGTTTTTCTTGCCAGATAATTTTACATTGCCTTGCGTGATTAAGGGTTGTGCTAGGTTGGGCTGTATTGAAGAAGGGAAACAAATCCATGGGTTGGTCTTGAAACTTGGGTTGGGGTCCGATAAGTTTGTTTTAAGTAGTTTGGTGAGCATGTATGCTAAATGTGGAGAGATCGATTCGGCTAGGAGAGTTTTTGATGTAATGGATGATAAGGATTTGATTTCTTGGAATTGTTTGATTGATGGGTATGTGAAAAAAGGAGAGGTCGATGTTGCGAGGAAGCTGTTTGATGAAATGCCTGAGAAGGATTTGTTTTCTTGGACTTGTTTGGTAGACGGGTTTTCAAAATGTGGGAAAATTGATGTTGCCAGAGAGATTTTTGATAGGATGCCGAATAGGAGTTTGGTTTCGTGGAATGCCATGATCAATGGGTATATGAAGTCGGGAGATCTTGATTCTGGCCGGGAATTGTTTAATGTCATGCCAGTTAGAGATTTAATCACTTGGAATTCGGTGATAGCGGGTTATGAATTGAACGGGAGGTTCATGGAGGCTTTGGAATTGTTTGAGACAATGCTGAGAAATGATGTTTTGCCTAGTGACGCTACATTAGTTAGCGCTCTCTCTGCAGTTTCAGGATTAGCTAGTCTTAGTAAAGGAAGATGGATACATTCTTACATGGTTAAAAATGGATTTGCTATAGATGGCGTGCTTGGTACATTGTTGGTACAAATGTATTCCAAGTGTGGGAGCGTCGAAAGTGCTCTGATAGTTTTTCGAACTATATCAAAGAAGAAGATAGGACACTGGACAGCTATGATTGTGGGCTTAGGAATACATGGAATGGCTGAACAAGCATTTGACTTGTTTAATGAAATGTGTAGTATGGGAATGAAGCCTCATGCTATAGCCTTTGTCGGTGTTCTGAATGCTTGTGGTCATGCTGGTTTGGTTAATGATGGTCGCAGGTATTTTGATATGATGATCAATGACTATGGAATCAAACCTACAATTGAGCACTATGGTTGCTTGGTGGACATTTTATGTCGAACTGGATATCTTGAAGAGGCAAAGAGCATCATCGAGAATATGCACATGAGACCAAACACAGTGATTTTGATGAGTCTACTTAGTGGTGCTAGGAACCATGGAAACAAGGATATTGGTGAATATGCCGCTCATCATTTGCTTGAGGTGGCTCCAGAGACTATTGGATGCTATGTCATCCTTTCTAATATATATGCTGCAGCTGGTCACTGGGACAAAGTTTCACAGATAAGAAAGATGATGAAGAGGAGAGGATTCAGAAAGGACCCAGGATGCAGTTCAATAGAACATGGAGGTAGGTTTCACGAGTTTGTTGTGTCTGATAAGTCTCATCCCCAGACCAACGAGATATATTCCAAGTTGAGTGAAATGAGAGACAAATTGAAGGCTGCAGGGCATGTTCCGGACACGACTCAAGTTCTTTTGTGTATTGAAAGCGAGGAAGAGAAGGAAGCAGAATTGGAGAATCATAGTGAGAGGTTGGCTATAGCTTTTGGTCTTATTAATGTCAAACCAGGGAGTCCCATTCGTATTTTGAAGAACCTTCGTGTTTGTAATGATTGTCATTCTGTAACAAAACTCCTATCTACTATTTATAATCGTGAAATTATTGTAAGAGATAATAGCCGTTTCCATCATTTCAGAAATGGATCCTGCTCCTGCAAGGATTTCTGGTAATTTCTTGTCATTTGATATGGTATCAATGCTCTTGCTACAATTTAGTGTGCATATCTTGCTGTATAATCTCTCCTTCGCTATGCCTGAGGGGCAAAAAAATATTTCACACTTAATTTTGCCATAATATTTGGGAAGTAATCATGATTCAGCAAGACATTTGAGAGAGAATAGTGCAATGGAATAGTTTCTGCTAGTAATATTACATCACCACTTACGAATCCACAACAATTGTTTTCAACAAAAGCACATAGATTTCATAATTTTACAGCTGAAACATACAGCTTCTGTTTTGAGTTGCTTCATTTTCCGGGGACAAAGTTAGTGGCATAAGCCCAAGCATTGTTGGCCACTGGATCAGCAAGGTGGTCGAATAGGTTCTCAATGGGACCTTTTCCGGTGACAATAGCCTGAACAAAGAATCCAAACATGGAGAACATAGCAAGACGGCCATTCTTGAGCTCCTTCACCTTCAACTCGGCGAATTGGTCAGGATCATCAGCCAATCCAAGTGGGTCAAAAGCACCACCAGGGTAAAGGGGGTCAAGTCCTTCACCAAGAGGTCCTCCACCAATTCTGTATCCTTCAACAAACCCCATAAGCACAACTTGGGAAGCCCAGATTGCCAAAATGCTCTGAGCATGAATGAGGTTAGGGTTTCCGAGATAGTCAAGACCACCTTCCGAGAAGATTTGAGAACCAGCCTTGAACCAAACAGCTTCGCCGAACTTCACACCGTTCTTGGAAAGGATTTCTGGGAAGACACAGCCAAGAGCACCAAGCATTGCCCATCTGCTGTGAATCACCTCAAGCTCACGGTTCTTAGCAAAGGTCTCGGGGTCGGCGGACAAACCAGCAGTGTCCCAGCCGTAGTCGCCGGGGAATTCACCAGTAAGGTATGATGGTGTTTGCTCAGAGAATGGACCCAAGTACTTGGGGCGGTCTGGGCCGTACCTGTTTGTCAAATTACAGGTTTCAACGATCAGATAACCTAAAATTTTAATACTTTTATGGCGCATAAGGTTTTGTTTTAATTTGAATTTCTATGCAATCGATAATGGAATCGTAATATTACCAGATGCTTGAGGGAGCAGATTTGACAGTCCTCCTCATGGTGTAACGGCCGCCACCTACATATCCAACCTTTTGGACAAGCTCGTTGGATTGCTTCAAGGCGGTCTGGCCGGCGAACGCTGATTGTTGGATTGCAGAGGTTGACATTTTCTTTGCTTGGAAGTTTCTTTTTTTCACTCTGAAATGGTACGCGTAAGATGGGTTATATTGGAAATTAGAAGATGCTGTGGATCAGGTAATCTACACGTCAGCAGAATTCAATTGGTGTTTATTCTGGATTTGGATTTCCAGATTTCCATTTTAGATTTTAGATTTTTCCTGATCACAGAGTGGCTATTTTTCTGCCACGTGAACATAAAAGATTTTGTGGGACCCTGTCCTAGTCCGAGAATACAGGCCACAAGATACTCTGTAAATTGAATAATGCTTGCAAATTTATCCATTGAAAAATCTTTAGTGCTAAATGCGTCACAGCTTTCAGTAGATCTCTCTGCAATTTGAGTCCATGGAACTAATACATTGAAGATCCAGGCTGAATATATATATATATATATATATATTTTCTAACGCTCCTGGAATGATTCAAGAAATTTTGGATGGACAATTAGTTATGATATATATACATTCTTACGCTCTTGGAATAATTCAAGAGAATGTGGATGGATAATAAGTTATGATACTCCTTATTCAACATGGAAAGAAGCAGCATCATAATCCATCATTGGAAAAACAAAATGTCGAAAAGATTATTTACAAGAAGAGACCCGTACTTGACTAGCCAGGGACTAAGGCTTGGCTCCTCCATTGCATCAAGGAATGTGAAATGGGACTATATACACAGTGGCAGCCTGAATTACAAGATGATGCTGTTTTATTTATCTAAAAAACTCGGCTGACACTTGTAGTAACCTAGCGAGAAATGAATGAATTGTGTGGATTGTAGAAATATGAGAAAGAAAAGTAAAAGGATATTGAAAAGGGAATCCACAAAATAAGACATGACAAATTTCCCCAGCGATGCCTTATTGATAACCCATCAACCCTTAAACCATCAGACCAGGACGACCAGCTGGAAAGGGAATCTGAAATGAAGTCTGCAGCACAATGAATAACCCATGTAAGTGCTCCAAAGATGAAACAGACGCCCCATTGCATCCCATTCAGCTTCTGATAATTAGAAAAACTTTCCGCAAACTCAACCACGAGCACTTGCATAACTATAGTCAACACCAAGGCCACCAGAAATGCGTAGTTTCTTAGGACGACTGATAGCACATCTTTCTTTACCAGGTTTATAGTGTTGAAGTGATGGAAAATCTGGCATAAAGTGAAACTGCTGAAGATCATGGTCTTCCGGATATCTGTGTTCATGCTGGGTATAATTAGCCCCTTAAACTGAAAGATCAACAGAACAAAAGCCTGGGATAAAACTTGAAATGCTATGTGTTTCCACGAGAGCTTGTTTAGGACTGATTTGGTTCTCCTAGATTGAGGATTGGCCATTGTTTCTTGGTCTTTGAACTCCATTCTCATCATTAGGCCACCTAAAATACACATAATCAAGTTCGTCCAAATCAACTGAAGTGTTGTTATAGGGGATTCTTCCAGAAACAATGTTGTGACCAACGTTATCAGTAAGCCAGAAATGCAGAGAGTCAGTTGAAGTTGAGTGAATTTCTGAATGTTTCTGTAAGCGCATCTACCAAACTCGACAACTAAAGATATTGAACCTTTGGTTGAAACTACAAGGTCAGAACTCAACCTAGCTATTTCTGTGCACCTACCTTCCAAAGTGATCCCCACATCGGCATTTCTTAAAGCTAGGGTGTCTCTAGCTGACGAGCCTCCAAAAAATGCAACAACATGACCTTTTTGTTGTGCACTCTGGACAACAAGAAGCTTGTCCTCAGCAAGGCAGTTACCCATCAAAGTCATTCGATCCACTCTTTCCATCCTTTGAATAGGATTCAGATCCCGGATTTCTTCACCTTCAAGTGTCACATCATTTGATCCAGGGCTAAATATTCCAAGTTCACATGCTATGGCCCTGACTGCTGATAGTTCATCCTCTGAAACCAATATAATTCTTACACCAGTATTTGTAAGAGCACCAACTGTCAATTTAATCTCCTCCGAACAAGGGTATCTTAAGCCTACCAATGCCAACATGTGTAACCCGTCTTCTTTAATTTCTTGAACCTTTGTTTTACTACAAGCAAATGCAATGGGTCTGAGACCACTGTTCTCCATATCTTGAACCTTTTGGAGAAAATTCACTTTGTCATCTTTGATTGCATGACTCTTCCCCTTACAATCGTAGTAGTGTGAACACATATCTAGTATTGCTGATGCAGCTCCACTCCAGTGCATATGCATAATTTTTTCGTCATCAACATTATTATTCTTCACCAAAATCCCACAAACTTTCTTGCTAGGACTCAATTTTCTGTACTTGAGGATGGAAAATCTTCCATCTACAAACTCCACATTCAAGCTCTTTGAGTTTGCCCAAGAAACGAGCCAATCATTTGTCAGGCCAACAGAAATCTCAGGCACAAGAATTTGCGCTCGCTCTAGAGCTTGAAGAACGGCCTGATCAATTTCAGAATGCCCATCGTTGTTCACATCCTTTGCACCAATCCAGAATTTGTTAACCTCTGCCCGGTTCGACACTAGTCCTCCAGTTGCATCGATGCAGAAGACTGTAACAATTCCCATTGTGGAGCAGGCTGATAAATTCTGAGGTTTGGCCTGATTTATCTCCACTTTCTCGTTCCAGAAATAAAGCGAAATCGTAATTGCAACCGGCATGCCATGCTGTATTGCTATGACGACCACAGTAAGAGCGCTCACCAAAATTCTAATCTTTCCTTGAGGTTCGAACAAAATTTCCACAACAATCTTCATTACTATGCCCACCGTAACATTGCCTTTCAATTCAGGCAATCCATTATCATCTCCGTTGTGTTTTTTCCATACAAATCGTATAAATGCAACAAGAGCAATTAGTACAGAGACAACAAGAGAAAGATTTTCTATGTAAGAGTTTGACTTTTCTGTTTGGGCTTCTAGGAGCGTCTTCTTATCAGGATCCGGTATTACTAAGTTCAGTATATTACCCAACGCTGTATTGGCACCCACTGACGTTACAATCATGCTACCGCGCCCATCCGTTACTTTTGAACCAGAAAAGAGAAATGGGTTTCGTTCACCGTCAATTTTGGAGTTGAGCACATCATCCAAAACCAGACCTTCACTGTTCACAACCAAGCCATCAGCAGGAACTCGATCTCCCTCACTCAAGAGTACTACATCTCCCTCTTGAAGATTCGACATGCTGATGTTTTGTTGTTCTTCGTTTCTTACAACTTTCACTTCCAATTTGTTTTTCTCCTTCCATAGCTTCTTCTTCAGCTTTCTTGCTTGGCGAAAGTTTGAGACTGCTGGGAAAATGAGAAGCATAAAAACTGCTGCAACTACGGCAACCCCATCATGCCACCCGTCTTTCGCTCCCTGCTCCATGATCCCAGTGGTGAAGGACAAGGCAGCTGCAACTACTAAGAGAAAAATGTTGAAATTGTTTCCAGCCTTTAGTAAGAAGTAGAAAAACCCTTTTGCCTGTGTTGCTTCGTCCCATATCGGTGGCTCTTGAGCGCCATCAGAAAAATCCTTTCCTTTCACCAAATCAGAACGGTAGATTTCTGCGACTTTTACAAGACCCCCAAATTGTTCCAGCAAATTCAGGTCTTTCTCTTTCACAATCTGGACAACAGTATCACGACATCTCTGTTCTTCACTCTTTTCTTCTTCTTCATCGTTGTCAGATGGAATATCAATGGCATGTCTGGATTGAGTGGACAAGTTTCTACCAAGCGGATGCTCCAGGGGATCATGACTCGTATATGAATTTCCTTGTTCCTTGAAAGATTTTCTGGGAGAGACTCTTGAACCAAGGTAGATGAAGCCATTTTCCTGTCCATGGTTGTGACCGTTGAAGGATTCCTGGTCCTGAAGAGAATTTGAGTCTTTCTCTTGAGTTAAAAGTGGTGATGACGATGTTGGTGATGGCGATAAATCTCCTTCAGGTGAAAAAATTGTTTTCTTCCGAGAAATGAAAACGCTAATTGTTATGCTCAGTCTCCAGAGTTTCGAATAATTTTTAGATGTCGTGGTGATGAGTAAGCCAGCGCCAAAAGTATTTCCATCAGTGTCACCACTTTCTTCGTTTGTATTGGTTTGAGACATGCTGTTGAATAATGCTCCAGCTGGGAAATGGGAATCAGAAACAACAACCAGACTCGGAAACCCACTGAACCCAGAGAAATAAGAATATGAGTCAAAACTGTTCCCTTCGAATGAACCAATAGAGAAAAGGTTGATAAGTTTGTAGATGGCCAAGATGGCTATCAAAATTGAAAAATGTTAGGTAAATCAAAGATTTCTCCTCAGAAAAAGAAACCTTCCTCTCTTCTCTTCTCTTCTCTTCTCTTCTCTCTTCTCTTCTCCGCTCCAACTCGAGGATATGTATGTATGGGATGAGAATAGAGAACAAAGAGCAGTAGCAGTCGGAATTTATAGGATTTTGACAGGCAATATACCCCTGATCTTTGGTTCAATTACCTATTAATATAATTTATATATAATATAACTTGTAATAAAATATAATATTGTACTTTCAAATTAGAACAAATGTCTCATTAAATCATAAACTTTTAATGATAATTTATTTAATTTGTTAAATTTTTTTAGCAAAAACATTTTATAGCCACATTGAGTAATTAAGTTCTATAACTAAGGCTAGTCCTATCATTTTATTTTTCAAATCCTAAAGATCTATGATATCTAAAGAGTCTTTCGAAGAATGTTAACATAAACAAGGGTAATATGGTAATTCAAATCAGAAGGCTGGAAGGAATGAACGTCAAGTGGGAAAATATAACATTGCTAAAAAAATTCGGGGAACAATAGATAATTAAGGTAAACAACAGGAGTGCATCGAAAATTAGCCCGTGAAGTTCCCAAGAAATTTTAATTTGACAAAGGCCCGCTTCGTTTTGTTTTACTTATTTTCTTTCTTTTGTGCCTCCGATTACGCGTGGCGATACCGCGTGGGGCCTAAGAGAAAAAATAAATCAATAAATAAAATGGAAGGAATTAATCGAAAAGCTTATATATTGCAATCTGATTAGTCGCTGACGTGGGTAAGTTTTTTCACAAAGTCAGCTTAATTCATTCTCGAAAGAGTGGGTTTTTGTTTTGATACGAGGCTTTCGATAAAGGTTTTATAGAATGCCCCTTTAACTATTGATTAAATTAAATTGTATCAAATGGTTAACTATTAAACACGAATATACCACCATTTTTAAATGGAGAAATAAGTATGTGCGACTTGACTGACTGTACCATGTTGTAATATGTGCAGTTAATTTTATTAAAACATAATAATTTAAAAACTTGCATAAAATAAAGTAAAAGTAAAAATTAGCTATCTATTTATTTACCTTATCAAAGGTTTAATATTATTGGCCATAGCTTCCAGAAGCAACTTATCATATTAAAAAAATCAATCCACACCAAAAGTCACAATACAGTTATGGTACGACACGGCACGCTACCATTTGAATAATGAGAACATACGAGGGTTTGATTTTTATGCAACCGTAACGCTTTAAAAAAAATAAAAGAAGGATATTACATCGGCTGCCAACAAAGCCAAACCTACGACAGAATCTTGAAAATCGACATACGCAATCCTAATCTTGCCGTACTACGAGAAAAGAAAATAATAATTATAATAACAATAAAATAAAAGATATTCCACAAACATGGAAAATAGTAAGAAAATGAAAATTCAATTTGGAGTTTTAAATCTAAATACACAGTGCCACTTTAGACAAATGCCTACTGCTATATGTCTAAGTTTAACCTTTGAATTAGTTAAATGTTAGAACATGTTAACTAGATAAAATGAGAGTAGAAGAAAAGAAAAACGCAGAGAGCACTTATAGGAAAATATATAAATTCTATTTATTCAACTATTTTTTATACACTTATATATATCCTTGTATTTTGGTTACAAAAAAATCAGCTTAGAGATCAATAATTTCATGTAGTCACTAAGGGTAGGATCACTGATATCAGCACCTACAGCACTGGGAGCTTACACTCTATTCAGAGTTGGAACCCTGGTGGACCTAGTCTCTTGAAGAATATATTTCATTCATTGTATGTACAAAAATGGCCTCAACTTTAAGAATTTGTAAATTTGGTCAATTTAACAAAATAAAACAAGATAAAAGAGAAATAAAAGTACCTGCCACGGCAGCTATCTGTGCATGATTCAAAGAGTGCCTTCTTTTGGCCAATGTTAGTTCAGTAGTAACGTGGTCAGTTTCTTCCCATCTTCAGCTGCTGAAATAGATCCCTCATCCTAGAGAGAGCTTAACACAGCAAGAGTTTTTGAAGCAGAAGAAAATGATGAAGAAACACTTCGTGATGCCAGGGGAGATGATATTGATACTTGAGAAAAACGGATAGCTCTTCCTGGAACCCCTCCCCGAGCCTCCGAATCTTGGAAAATTGCTTCTTCTCATATAGTTGTTTAAATACAAACTGACAGAACCCTCCTTTGGGGCCCATGCTCTCATGCTGTGTAGTAAATAATTTTATATTATTCTCGAACAACAGAGTACTCAATTAATTATGATGAGAAGACATAAAAGTCAAAATTGTATCAACAATATCTTTAGACAAAACAAAAGAAAATATAATAAACAAAAGTTATAGAAGGTTCACAGATAAGAAACAAAACAATAAGCAAGGCTGAAACTCACTGAGTTTGTATTTCTAGATATCTACTAATGGATGAAAAACAAAACGAATCAGGAAATACCTGAACAAGTACAATAAAAGACAACAAGGTTACCTTCATGTCCTTAACTATTTGCAAACAAATAGAGGCCAACTTCTTAATGGATAATTATTGTGCGGTAAATTATGGAGGAAGCTATTAGTTTTGTCAGAGGAGTAAATTTTATATCTTGTCTTGCATTTACGACAATGAAATATATTTGTTTCCTTTTTAATTATTTTCTGTGGCGTAACAACACTAAGCTGAATGTTTGATAGAAGCAACCTATTAATAAAACAAATCATATATAAAAAAATAATCTAATAAACCCACCATAATGAAAAACTTCCCCTCTATTCCAGTAAAATTTATGAATCAGAAATTCAAGAAAGACGATAATTAAGATAAGAAAATAACATGATTCAAACACAAAGTATCTAGGAAAAATGCAAGAAATATTGCCTTGGGATTTCAGGTCATTGCTTGTGTCATAACATTAGTATGAACATCGCTAAACTATACTGCCTCCTGCTAGATACTACACCTAAAGGGCAAGAGAACAATCTCAGTACATCTTCTAGAAAATCAATAATAAGAATAGAAAGCATGCCAAAGTAAACAACCATTACCATATAGCACAAGATTTCAAAGCAGTTCTGAATCATTGAGGTCACGACATATTTTCCACATAGTTCTGTAACCTTCATTCCATTTTGCAATGTACAGCAAACTTGAGGAAAGCTTTCTAAGTGTTTCTATATCTTTTTCTGCAATAGCTTCATTTATATCCTGGAAAAAATCAGTTTAAGAATGCATGTACATCCATCAGCAGGATCAAAAGAAGATAAACATTGATCTGAAAAAGATATTGAACTGGTAATGAGCTACCAGAGAACCTCTGACTTGTAGATAACGGGATTCCAAAAGTGCATCCCGTCCATTCCAATATTCATTTAATAGACTTTGTGCTCTTCTCCACGCTCAATTCTTGCTGAAATAGCAGCACTATATGCTTCTAGTAAAACTTCAGAATGTGTCTCCAGACGAGCATATGCATCACATTTTGCAGTTATATCAATTCCAGGTGTTTCATTTAACAGTTGAAGCATGAAAGAAACAACAATCCACATCCCATAACATACAAAAGATTGAGCATACCAAGGTGTCAGGCCCTCAGGTGATGGATACCACATGCGATGCTCATTTTTACAACGAATGATCGTGTAAACTATAGTAGCACAGACATTTGAGAGTTCACATGCTCTCTCAATCAGAATCCCATAAGGCCACTCTACACTAATTACATATTGTAGTTGTCTGTCTAGGCAATGAAATACTTCTTCAAGATCTGAAACCTTCCTGTAGAACACTTCAGCATTGTCTCTATCCATCAGGAGAACGGTATTATGGCGAGCTTTCTCACCAACTAATAGAATAAGATCCCACTGAGCACCTGAAATTTGAAGCTCTGAATGAGAATGTGGGGAACGAACCGCATGGCTTTGGCTACTCATGTATTGGAGTTCCCTGAGTTGAATCATTCCAGCAAGCTTTTCAACATGCTCCAAGATAATTCGTAAAGAATGCCCTGCCAATAGCAGAGCAATTAGTTAGGGTTGACAAGGTATTTTTCCTCTTCATATTTATATGAAGGGCTAGTGGAGAAAACAAAATAATTCAAGTTGAATGCGCATGAAAAAATTCATGGTAATAGACCATACTCTGTCTAAAACATAACTCCTCCTGACACTTGGATAAAGCTAGAAACTGAAGAAAATTTTCATGCTCTGTTGCTTATCCTTGAGTTGACTGGATACCGTAGACAAAATCTCAGCACCTCTAGTTGTTGTCCAGTGTTTTGCCAAGGTGTCAACAATAGATTTGCTAGTCCGGGCAAAAACACTCGTTTCTCCATCCCTTTCAAATGTCCCAGACTTTAAAAGCTGTGAACCATCAACCTTGCCAGATAACAGAAAAATCATGTAAAAGATGATCAAGTAAAGCTTCTGATTCTTTGTCTTGGGCAGTTCGGCTTGCCATCCCCATCATAAAGGGGCTATATTACTTGCCAGTGTACTGTTTCTTATCTCTTCTTGTGCAGATCCTTCATTTGAGCTTCCATAGTGCGACAAACTTCGCTCTGGTGGCCAACTCCACCAAGAATGACAGCCTTTTCTGGTGTGGCCCATACTCCAGCTTTCTCAGTTAGCACAACGCATGCACCATCTTCATCATTATCTGATGAAGGAAGAACTGAAGCATCAAGAACTTTTCCAGCATCGTAAGGTAGGTCAAACTGATAGAGGCGAGTAGAGTTTCTATAATAATGGAAAACAGTTGTCAATCCATCACCAGAAAGCTTGACTACTGATCCTGAAGGTTTTCCCCCAATGCGAAGTCTCATGGAGAACAAGAAGAGCCCTCATCTTCTACTCTTGCTTTTGGGATTATCACTTGGATAGGAGCCTTTTTCTCTAAAACCCTATCACAATTACCAGAATATCCCAGATTTATATTGCATGGTCAGTAGAAAATATTGTGCGTAAGTTGAATTTCTAAACAGTCCATACATAACGTGGCAACAAGAATTGTAATCACTTTACCAAGATTGTCCACCTGCAATCCAGAGGCCAGATTTGCTTCTGACCAGGCAAATCCTTCTTTATACCCAAATCACCATCAATGCCAACAATTTAATGTGACCACAGCTTTACCACATTAAAATCAAGGCAGATTTTAGCATTGAAACACTGTAGTTGATGATCAGTAAGCAAAAAGAACTGCCAATTAGGCTCCTTACCAGAAGAGAGCGAATAACTCCACGTTAGTGACCTCAGATAGCCCTTGCTCTGCAGCTTGACCACTATCACCACTCTGGTACAATACTCCCACTAAATCATGATTCACTTTGCTACACCGGACACCAGTAGGGCTGCAGTAAAACTGCCAAAGCTCACCATTTGAACAACATGCTAATGCAACAAAACACTGCTGCATATCAGGAACCGTAGAAGCAATCAGGGAGTTAAAAGAACTTGATCCAATGCTGCTGACCTTTCAGCAAAATCTTCTCATCAGCAGGCAAAGAAGTCACCTCCGTTTCCTCAGAAAATACAACACTGGTAGCCAGGCAGAAGCAATCAGGGAGTTAAAAGAACTTGATCCAATCAAACAACTTTTGACCCAGTAGTCATGCTGCTTACCCTTTGGCAAAATCATCTCATCAGCAGGCTAAGAAGTCACCTCCTATTTGTCAGAAGATACAACACTGGTAGCCAGAGAACTGATATTTTCACTTATATTGGGCCAGTAAACATCAGCTCTAATTTTCTGGTTACATAGTACAATTTCAGCATTGTTTGAATGTTGTACAGCTGTATTTGTTAGCCTCAAGGCACTATCCCAACTAACAACACAAAGCAACCAACTGCTACCATGATAAGAATTTCCTCCACTATCTCCATATTCAAAAAAACTTGAAGGAATTTCAAGAATAATGCATTTGTTTAAAGCTGCAGACGATAAGTAATTCCAAATAAAGAGTCTTCCCTCACAAATAATCCACGAAAGGCATGTTTCCTTTGTCTATCCCACCAGAGATGCATGTGTCACTCACAAAGAATTTACAAAATTTCACAATTATCTTCCTCAAAGTAACAACAGCAGGAAGACTTATTACTTGAGCCAATATTACTGACCAGGAACATGCTTCCGTAAAGTGTTTGTTTGCTCGTCCCCAACCACTTGCGGAAACGCTCCAACAAATACAGGCTTCACTGGATCTATCTCATCTCCTTTCTCACTTTTTCCCGCAGTCGGAATTCTATGGACAATTTATCATAGAAGTACCAAAAATGTAGCCTACTCATACATAAAACAGATAATTTACATGGTTTTAGTTTCACTAAATTAAGTAGCAGAAATGACACTGATAAAAAATGAGACCAATCTCGTAGTTCAAACACACGCTATAGAATAGGCTCGAATGCGAAAACGCGATACCTTGCGAGAACAGACAAACGAGGAGCCCAAGGAGCAGGAGTGCCGGTAGCGGGCCGGTTGGGGATCGAAGTGATGTCACCTAGGGATTTACGGCTCTCGGCGACTTGAGTTACCAGAGTATGGGGATCGACATGATTTCGCTCTTTTCGCCGGCTCAAATTCGCTCTCTTGGTTCCCGGAGAGAACATTTTCTTTTTCTTTTACTAATTTATCTATGTTTTCTTTTGGTTCTATTTGCTCTTGAGGTTTAGGGTTTAGAAGTTGTAACGAAGGAGCGACCGATTGTGAAGCGGGAGAAAATTTGAGTTGGCTTTACTACGAAGGAGTGAGTTCGGATCCACTGTACTCGAGCCAAGCAGTTCAGTCAATCTGAACCGTTCGATCGCAAACGATATGAGATTAAAAGCACACAATGGAGACACCGTTGATTTTTCAACCAAGCACATTATCACCCACTTTACGATCGGATTTCTGGAGCTACGTCAAGCTCGAGCATGCAAATTGTACTTCTGAAACATTATGTTGCACCATCATCAACATTGCCTTTACAGCATCACACAATTTACATACAATTTCCCATTTTTAGCGAAATTCTGCTAAGACATTCCACAGTTTTGTCACAAGTTAGTGCAACTGACGGGGAACAAGCAGAAAATCTCATCTCATTGAAATTAAACAAGCATTCTGAACACATTATTATAAATCTGAAAAATACAATTTTATCGGCTCTAATTTAAGTAGCTATTGAATCAAATGACAGAAAGAATCAGAATCAATAGCTTGTACAAACTTTTTTCAATGAGGTGGAGCACAAACAATAATGGTTATGAAAGTGAATTTCTTCACAGTTGATCCAAACTATTGACATTTCTTTGTATGACATAAAATTGTATTTTGCTCACAAGATTTGAGACAAATGATACAACTACAAAAGCAGGAAAAAAAAAAAAAAGGCTTTGTATACGGAAGAAAAAGTTCTCCATCGGCCAGAACGCCTTGCCAGATTTAAGATAAACGTTGAGTTGTTTCCTACCCTGTTCCTAAACAACAAAACTAGATATACAGACATACAAAGCAGATTTTGTATCATGGTTCCAGCTTCAAGGAAACAACCCGCGACTGTCTGTTGCGCTTTGCCACCTTGACAAAGACTACTGAGAAGCAAGCAGGAGCCCACCAAGGACGGCGTACTTTTTGCTCTCCTTTTAGACAAGCAACTAATATATGTATATATATGCTGTCAGCGATAATATTTTAGAAGTCCATAATACATAATGAAACAAGAGAACAGCTCTCTAGCTAATGTATAGAGGATATTATGGAAAATACATGAATAAATCGGAAATGGGAGCATTCTCTACTGTCATATTAATACAATTTTCATGGTATGGCATGACATTCATGCAAGAAAAGCCATATTTTTCTCAGCAATTGTTTTTCATTTGATCTGATAGACTAAATCTTATGTGGAGTAAGATGATAAGCTAATAGTGTCTAAGACAACTTTTATGAACTTTACAACAGCAATCCATAGATTTAGAAGACTCCGTTGGGACAACTGAACCTTCCCATTCTTTCAAAAAAAAAAAAATCAATAAAGCTTCAAATTTATTGAGCGGCAAGTATGATAGTGAAGGATGTCTTCTAGAACCTTCATTCAGATGTACCTTTCCAGATTCAACCACAACAATGATGAAGATTGTTTCCGCTTGCTTTTCAGCAAATCAATGCAGAAAAACCAATGACTACAAAATGGGAGGATCATTATCTATGTTGCATAATTATTACATGGATGTAATGAAGAAGAACAAGAAACACACTTCATAAACAAAAATTGACACACTTGTCACGATACAAATTTTGAAAATGTCTTTTAGATCAGGCACATGTCAAACAGACATTTGTTCATTATCCATGCACTGCTATGTGAAGTAAAAGCATATGACACGGTTTAGCAAGAAGAAGAAGATAATGATGTCATTATACAATAATTCAGCTAAAAGGCCTATGCTTGCATGACTAAATCAATTAAACAAACTTCTCAAACAGAATACTAACTTCAAAGGAAAAATAGGCCAAAACTATTTACACAACTAGTGAGAGAAAGAGAAAACGAGAGAAAGAATGAGAGGGAGACCTTTTATGAGTCTTAATTCCTTGCACAACGTGATGAAATCTCCCCACTTCATATGGCACCGCCTTATAAACCGAAGAATCTGTTCAGTAGTGAACATAGACATGCCTTCCAGGTATTCTCCATTGACACCAGTTTCTATGAAAATTTGGCGATAGCCGCCAAGATTTATCTCTTTCAACCACAAGCCAACATCCTGAAAAAACAAAAAGAGTTGCAGGAGGCATGTAATTAAACCGAATATCTGTATTTTATCTTTCTTCATAAGGTCAGTAATAAAAAGCAACAATAAGAAGCAACCATATTTGTTTAATATATCTCAAGAAGTCAGGTCTTGAAGCTCATTCTGTTTAGTAGCACTTGTTAAAAGTATTAATGCATACTCTTTGAAATCACAGGCTGCTAACTGATTCTTATTGTTATTTCAGTATTTAATTACCCGAAATGTTTACTACTGAGAGAATTTTGTTTACGATTAATCATGCAAAAAATTCATACTATGAAGTCATAGATACCTCCAATTAAAAAAAAAAAAAAAAAAAAAAAAAAAAAAAAAAAAAAAAAAAAAAAAAAAAACATTCTTTCTTTATTTCTGTTCTCCTCTATAGCATATCCAGCTGTTTCCAAATAAGCTCCAGATATCCTCAACTTAACTTTTAGCCAAAGACAGTATCTTAGGTAGGTCCTATTCTCATAGCTAAACAATCACCTTCAAGAATCTTATAGTATTATTAACAATTTTTCTCTTATTGACTAGATCAAGTTCATTTACAGAAGATTCAAAACTAACCCATCACCACAATTATCTCCTTCCAATAGAATCTCCTTGAAGTTGTTATCCTCAATGTGGCATGCCAAACTTCCCTCCTAGGCATGCAATACTCTCACTCCCGCACTCTTCGAATGAAATACAACTAATATGACTATATTATGTAATCAAACTTCACAAATTGTGCTACACAGGAAGTCACCCTACTAGCTCACTTTTCATGTATCAATGACTGATTAAGGAGAGCATCACTATCTCATTCATATTCAAGTTCAACATGAAAACTGTAGCAGAAGGGGCATCATGAAGCTGAACTAAGACCCAAAAAGATGCTATCCACTTTTCCATTAGCACAGCCTCGCACGTATAGAAACCTTTTTCACTGAAACATTATAATTCTATTTCCATACGTCTTTAAGTATGGATGAAGACGGAATCCAAGTCATGATACTTCAAAGACTACTTGTAGTAAAAGTCACAAATTTTCACTCAACACAAAGGCAATCATTTGCAACCGAACCAACAAAATTCAGCTTCACTAAACAAACAAACCCTCCGGTATTTGCTGCAGCACCAGCTACACTTAACATCCCCAAAATTCCTAATTTACGAGCTGGTGAACTTTCGAGTAAGAAAATTGAAATACTCTAGTAAAGAGCCCACCTTGAACAGCATTTTCTTTTATTCCTTTTTTCTCGAGTAAAAATTTTCCACTTCAATCAATTCCCTGTTCATAAGTTCGATTGAAAAATTTACCGTGCATAAATTCAACCATCCCAATTCATAAAAATGATCGGACAAGTAAATAGAATGAATCGAGATATAACTGAGCTATAGAAGATCCCGCATAACCAACACATATCAACAGAACAAGAATTAGAAGATAAAAGAACCTACCTCAACAGTCCAGATGAAGAAATCAAGAGGTTCAGGCGGCTTTTCTTTGCTCATTCCTTTCTTTTCTTTTCTTTTTCTTATAATGTAAAAAAGAAATTCACTCCCAACAAAAATCAACCTATAATTTAGAAGCAAACCAAACCAAACTTAAATCAAAACGTCTTGTATATAAGCTGAAATTGCGTAATCACAAAGCACCGTGTCAGAGTGACAGTTATGGATCCCCAGCTTGATTATAAGTTCCAATAAGTCATGAAATTAAATAAAAAATAAAACAAGATAAGAAATTATTGAACTGAGCTTACAAGTATAAGAAGACGACGAAGAAGTTGAAGAAATTGATGTTTGTGTTGAATTTCTAATTTCTACATTCGAAATTTTAGAATTTGTTGAAAATTTTGTTTTGTGAAGAAAGAGAAGAGAAATGAGTGTTTGTGAAATTACTCGCTCTACTCAACAAAACTAATAGCAAGCTTGGCGTTTGCGTTTGGGCTTGGGTTTCGGTCGGCTTGCAGAAACTTTTCTTCGTATCATTAGTAGTATTTTTATTTTATTATTAACATTATTATTATTTATTAATATTAATGTAAAATTGGGAATTATAATTTTGATGAAATGTCCCAGTGGCCCAAGGTGTTTTTCCTCTTTATATTTTTTTCCAATTATTTTGTTATTTATATGAAATTAATTTTAACTTTTTTTTGAAGGAGATTACATTGTTACTTGATCGATATAATACTAATCTATTTGTATATGCTTTCAATAAAGGTGATTTATATTTGAATTAGAAATTAATTAATAAAGTCACATTAATAAAAATTAAAATACAATTTAAAAAACTAAAACAGTTATTCTCTCTAGAACTTATTTGTTATATAAATAAAAACATATGGTTAATTTTTATAAAAATCTAGAACTTTAGGGACCAAAATGTTATTATGCTTTCTAATCTAATGTAATCTTAAATTATAATTTGAAATAATTATGGAAATTTAAACAAATAATAAACAGATATTAAATGTAAATTGCTTCGTTTAATTTATTTCCTCTCCGAGTAATTAATGGGAAAGAAAGCAATTAATTGATGCATCCGTTTTATCAGAAAATATAGGGAACACGAACTAACCAAAAGAAAATTATGATAACAATAGTCAACTTGATTAAATAATTACTGTACAAAACTAAATTATTCACGTGGACACATGCATTCCAAGGTCCATTGGGTGGTGGGTCAACTATGTCCTGCAACGAGAACATTAGGCTGTAACGAGTGGGATCCACACGATCAACACAAAAAAAAAAAATATTGATTTGACCCCAGAAGATCAGAGAGATCAACGGTCTTGATTGGTAAGTTTTTGATCATGGTCATAAAAGTTTCTTTTATGAGACATAATTGATGCCAACTGTGCAAGTTTCATGTGTGGCTCGTGTACGTTAGCGACTCCTGCGTTCTAGACCATTATTACTACATAAATCCTGGACCGCATATAAGCAAATGTTCACCTCAATCGCACAAATTAAAGGAACCAAAAATAATTTTCAAAATATATTAAATTATAATCGATTAGAGCATTTCTAAATTTTGCATCTTTTTATATTGCAACATAAAATTACTTAATTACCTAACATTTTATCTACTAATTTTTTAAAATTAAATAAAAATTGGGCAATAGCAATCCTCTACTATTATAATTTTGTGGATGGGATTTTTTTTTTTATAATTGTCCCTTTAAAACAAAGTACAAGTACAAAAAACTTCCTAATCAAATTATATCTCCACTTTATTGGCAGGTTCCAACATTTTCTTGGAAAATAATTGTATATTGTTGTAAAAGGAAAAAGATTCCAGCAAATAGAGGTTGAATTAATTGGTCGAATAGAGATAAAAGATGAATGATTTTTAAAATTCGTTGGCAAAACTACAAGTAGAAAATTGTACTAAGATTCATCAATGTACCACAGACTATTGATTATTGTAAATCGAAATAACAACCCACATCGAAGACAAAGACAGCATTGCATGATTTGATTCGGTGTCTTCTTTAATAACAAAATGGAAAAAATGGAGCTTTGTAAATGTAAAAGTGTAGTGAAATTGCAGAATGATCCTTTTAGTTATCTTCTTTGCTAATCAGGATGCCCTACTTTAACAACAAAATAATACATGCTCTTAGGTAAGCAAAATAATGACACAAATTTTTCATCTTGTGCTCAATTGTAGCGAGACATGCGATGTACCATAGATCCCTTCACTTTTTCTTCTCTATTCCGTTTTAATATCCAATCATTTCATTTCATTTTTCCCAACTTTTCAATTCAATTCATTTTTTCTTTTTTCAATTTAGAAATACAGCCGAAGAATTAAGAAAAGCGAACAGATATATGTAGTATGTAGCCATTGGAGTCGTTTGAACTTATAATTGACCTCATTTTCAGCCCATTCATCAATAACGAAACATTCGAGTTCATTTCTAGCTAATATAAAATAAAACAGTTGTAGAAGAGAATACTAGGTCCACAGTAACATACGAAACTCAATATTCTAATACAGCAAACTATCTTGCACTTGCAGACATATGATTCAAATCATATGTCTAGATTCTCACATCTTATATGGGCATTGAACAAGTACAAAACGAAGGGGTAGGTAAAACGGCGAACCATTTAGTAGGTCCCCCGATAAGAAATATCGTTCTAAAAGTTCAGCAAACAACGAAGATAATGACATCAAAGTATAGTGACCAATGCTCAAATAACTAATTCTTCCATCAACTTTATAACAGGTATGAGTTTGACTACAAAAATAGTTTAATTCATCAACAAATATAGAAATTGCAATCACAAATGTAGCTCGTAACTTGGCTTACCATATCATTTGGGGGCCATATTTGACCGAGTGAATCCTCCTTTGCTGGCATAGACTAGAGGTTCTACCAACCTCTGAACCTCCAAACTTCAGAGAACCTCTCCAAAGAAAAAGAAATTGTTCTAATGCACCATCGTTCAGCTGAAAACTCACATAGATTACATCACATTATGGTATATTTTTATATCAATTAGCTAGAAACTTGACAGTGCCAAATTGCTAACTCTGATGATAATTGCAACACAATACCAGCTATGTCACGTTTATGTGAAGGCATGCACAACAAACCACAGATAAAGAGATTTTCCAATTTCTGAATGAGTGCTCCCAACGTTGTGGTTGCCCCAAAAGGAATAGAGCACTTGTTAGAACTTGGCACATACACAAACAAAAGTCAGGGAATTACAGACCAAATGATCTAATCTGTTATTTTCAACCAATGATATCCATGCAGATGTTTCCAAAATTTTCTCAAGGGGAATGTGAATTCAACTCTGAAAGAGCTCACAAACAATAACCTCCAAGACCCTTCTTTCAATTATTTTCTCTTTTCACCCCAAGAAGATTAACCACAGCTTGATCTGACTGATCCATCTCCAGGCCATTGCCCATTAAAGTGAAAACCTCACGGTCAATCTATTCCAACCCAAAATCACTGTGGTTCCCATATAACATTCAGTTCATGAGGCAATGTACAATGAGATAAATAATTGAAAAACAATCACATTAAACAATCAACAAACCTCAGAAGCCACTGCTGGAAGATCTGCTGCCTGATCTTAGAGTGCCATTACTAGTTTTGCTTATGACCCCTTTTCCAAAGTACTCAGCAATCACAGAAAACCCATCCTTTGAACTCTTCACTTGCTGGAAAAAAAGGTCTTGATCTTTGGAATTCTGTTCCAAGCCTCTCTTCATTTCAATAACAGCTCTGTACTCAGAAGCACACTCTGGGCATTCTTTTTCATTGTCTCCAAGGCAACGCTGATGGAATGAGTGCATACACATGAAGTGTACAGCAGGAAGATCAAGGGTGAAAGTGCAAGCAGTACACTTGCTGAGCTGAAAGATTCTGGCATTTGTTCTAAGATCCTGAAGTTCTTTTCGCATAGCCAACGTGTCTTCCTGGACATATCCACTCTAATCTCAGTAAAGAATACTCTAAGATAATTTGATTTTCATAAAACTTCTTTTCATGACAAAAACTTTCTACAAAAATCCATTTATCAAACCATTTCAAATTTATAGAACAAACATTATCCAGAATTCGGAATCACAATTGTAAAAGTCAGATCAAATATATTCTAGTTCCTACTATTAGCAATTAGGTTATCCTCAAGTTTTGCAAATTGATACATTCAACTTTTATGATGAATTAACTTTGTTCTTAGTAATTAAAATTCAGTTTGTCTTGAAGGCAGACTGCTTCAAAGCTACACAACAGCAGTCCATTAAGACCAAGAAGTCACTGAACAATCATTATTTGCAACAATATTGCAGAGTTTTTTCCTTGTTCTTTTCCTTCAGAGATAAATTTATGTTTGAAAAAATGTTTGAGGTTCATAAATGAATTAATGCAAAAAAACTAGAGTAGCCCTTTCAAGAAAAAGATATCGACTAAATTGACATCCTCGTGGAAGGTGGCTGCAATTTACGAATTAGGTTGTACAAAATAAACAGAAACTATGAAACAACAAAGAATAAGTAAGCACCAACCTGATGCTTCGCTATTGCTCGCCGGTCCTCTTCAATTAGCTTTGACTCCTGTTCAAGCTTCCGAGCTATATAATCTTTTATGACAGAGAGTGTGAGACAAGGATTCCTGGACAACGTCTGAAGAACAATAATAGGAGGCAAGATGTCATCCCTTTCAATATAAGTCAAAACTTCTTTCACTTCTTCTGAGCAATCTTCTCCAAGTTCACCAAAATATTTCAGCAAATCTGCCCAAAGAGAAGGATCCCCTCCTTTACCTGAGTCCCCCAGCCTTTTGCAGCAAGCAATAAGCCCCACATGGTCATGAGCCTGCATGTGGCAAGCAATCACCTCTTTATAAAGTTTCATCTTCTCATATAAATACAAAAGCCCTTCTTTAAATGCATTCATTTCACACAGAATTATAGCAAGATCAACATCATAAAGTGGATGTTCCAGCTCAGAAGGCCACGCAGTCTTAAGCAACCGCAAACCCTTCTCACGCCTTTCCAAATGGTCCGTCCCCTTCTTTGTATCTTTACCATCAGCAGTTACTTTTCCGTTGGATTCTGCTTTTGGCATCCCTGATCCCGCTGTAAGTCTAAGATCTACACCATTGCTAGCTTGTGAGAATGATGAAAAGTTCAAGTCATTGGACAGGTACAACTCCAAGAGAGTGTTATGAATTTCAACTTGAGCAGGTGAGTCTTTCACCTTATTAGTATATTTTTCAAGAAAATCCATAAGGGACTGTGGATGATGGACAAAAATGTTGAGAAAATCAACAGGAGATGGCAACATGGAAACGTAGATGCTGCTTGAAGTTCCTCCTTTAGTTGATTCTCCATCCTCAGTACAAAGCCTTAAAAGTATGTCAATTGTCTCCGCTGGCTTGTGCTCTATGAGAATCTTACCATACTCTTTCACTGTTACCCCAGCTTGACTAGGGTCAAGGCTCGAAATATATTGCAAGGCTTCGTCATATCTGCCAAGATCCTCAAGTAAAATCTTTAAGTACAATTCATGCTTCCCTGCTTTCTTAGCGACATACATGGCATGCTCATGGTAATTGGCAGCACGGCAGACCCTTATAGCTGTTTCAACATCAAACTTATGCTCCCCAGCTCCATCCTCACTTCTAATAAACACATTCAACTTTTCAACATCTTTCAATTTTGTATAGCAGTTTAACAAAAGAGTGGTATGATCTTTAGAAGGAAGCCCCTTTTCATGTAACTTCTCTAAGTAATTCGTCAGGTTATAGATTCTTTGTGCATCAAGAAACTTCTGTATGACATAGGAAGGTTCAAGATGACCAATGGTGAGAATATACTGTGACATTGCCTCATCGTAATCTTGTTTGCCATATAGATGATCCCCATACTTCCTTAGCACTTCAGCAGTTGCGGCAGCATCAGCTTGCTGACTCTGTACAAGATTTATAGCCACCGTATAAAGGTTTTTCTTAAAGAGCATATCTAACTTGCTCTCCATATCTTTCTCCCCAATGCACAAAACAGACCTGTCCGTCATTATAAGTATTATATTACCCCATTCACAAAGCATGTGAGAAACTTGTTTAACCACTAGACTGTAGGCTATTAATCGATTCTTCAGGTCATAGACATTGAAAGTATTCTTGCCATTTCTTTGATCAGCAATGACACATAAAAGGTATCCACGGTACCATCCAAGAAGCTTCTTCTCTCCTTCAAAAGCCCAACAAGGACCACGCCCATCAACTTCATAAAAATATACAGCCTCAGGTCTGCCAATTATCAACTCCTATTCACAGGACAAGACAAGAAGACTGTCAACTTATTAAAACGGAATAAATACAAAATATTTAGGGGAAACATGACAGCGCAAAAATGAAAGACATTCAATACAGCATACCGAACGGTCACTCATAGTAACGGTGTTGGAACTGCTTCCAATGTTATCTAGAAATTGCTGCTTAGGTGGTTGGCTGTGCAAACTGCACAAGCTCACTGAATTTGGAGTTACAGTGAATAATTGAAGAGCTTGGCCATCCACTCTGAACCCTAAACCCATGACAGAGCACTGGCCTCTATCTGAAATATTATCCACCTGGAGCTTGAATCGCGTGATACGCTCCCGTGCAATATCCCCTTTAATGCAGTAAACGAAACCATTATCTAAACCAATAGCTATAAGTAGTATTGGTGGAGCTTCCTCGAATACCAGAAATGAAGTTATCTGCATCATATCATAATTTTCATAACATCAACAAGGTAAGTAAATCACAATGTCAGGTATCCCATAACTGAATTCGGTTAAACAAATTTACGCAGATGACTTTACTACCTCAGCTTCAGGGAACTGATTAGTAAATATTCGCAAAATTCCAATACAATCAGGACTTGTTGTACTGGTTCCCTCCGGCTCCATTTTATCAAGGTCGAAGACCTTGAGACACACAGAAGATTGATGTGCCGATATTTGTTCATCTTCTCCAACAGTTAACAGAAAGTTACGTTGCTGTTTCGTCAATTGGAAAAAAAAAACATATATTATTAATCACATTATATCACAAACACACTTTTCCTAATACTTCAATTTCAGCTTCTTTTCTTTTCTTACTTTCTGAGCAACCAAACATAACCAAATTCTTTCAGAAAAACGAAGCAAAAAGCCGGACCTTCAGCTGCTGGAGGAAAAGAATAGGCGAGGAGTGAGCTTGGAAGCCAAAATTGAACTTGAGGCCACGATCAAGAAGGCTGACGGTACCGTCGTCGCAGCCGATCACAACCTTTCCTCTGCCACTTGAGCAGCAGATGATCTTTCCATTCACTTCCTCCGGGATCGAGCTTTTCCCTCCGTATTTCTCCTCGAAGAACTCAAATTTCCTCCACTGGTACATTTCCTCTTCTCCTGATCAAACGGCCCTGGCTCCACCTAATATCGGATCGGACGGCCTGTGCTTTAAGCGCGGAGAAGGATCGAGAAGTACAATCGTTCCCTCTCCCTGTATCTCGTATGATGAATTATGCATAGATGTCGTTTCTCGGAGATGGTTCGCGTCCGTCCTCGAATGAAATCAACAAGTAACCAAATCAAACGATGTCGTTTCATTTACAAGAAAATGCCCTGCCGCCCAGCTAACTTGTCTGCGCGCAAGTGCCACTAGTATGTTTAAGCTTGGTCAATATATGGTGGTGTTTTAACAGAAATAGAAACTGAGGGTCCATTTTAATTGGGCTAAGCCTTAATGGAATTAAGGTAACAAAGCCCATCAAGGTAAAAACGCGTATCGAATAGGTTGTAGACGACGGCATGCTCCAAAACTAGGAAGCTGTTCTTGTATTTTATGTTGGGCCGACGTTGAATCGAATTAAGTTACGAAGGCCGACAACGCAAAGTCCTCCTAATATTAAAAGTTGTAATACTGATTTACATATCGTATTGTTGAAATGATAAATAAAAGATATTTAAATTTAACTTACTTAATAATCATATCAAAAATTAAAAATATTAACTAAAATTATTAAATAAAATAATTTGACATACTTATTGAAATTATTAATTATATTATAAATATTTTTATATGTTAAACAATTTAAATTCAATATATTGGTATAACTTGTTTAATAATTATTTTATTTTCTATTATTTAAATATATTAATTTTATTTTATATTGGCAATGGATTGACGAGTGATATCACAAATTTCCTCCTATATTTGAAATTACATCTTGCATCGAATATAAAACGACATGTTTTAGCAAATTATGAAACAAGGGAACTTGCTTGATGTTTCTCAGCCAGTAAACGTTCCTGATAAGATAATGGAGTCCCCGCAAACCAATCGGCAGATTATCCCCTGAATAACTAGAAAGGAAAAAGAAAATTAAAAAAGAAAAATGTTTGGAGTGTAATTTTGCATTGCATGGCCGAAAAGCCTTGCTCCTAAAACGTCAAATCATAGACGTCGCTGAGATTTCAACGTAAATTAATCAGCTGAGATTGAATTGGACGGTGGATGAGATTGTTGTGACTCGTGAAAATAAGCAAACAATCGACAAATATCCAGTTGTTTCCATTTTGGTAATTTCAATTCCTTTGCCGATTTTGTTTTCGTTTGTTTATTCTCGTTATGCTTTCCAGTTGGAAAGATGATTGCCCTTCTTCCCGCACGTTGCAAAGCATGTAAAATGGGAAATCATTTAATAAAATTATGTTATAAATTGTAAAACTTTTTTATTATAAATAACGGCAAAATTACAACAAGTCTAAGTGCTTTTGCATAGAGTAAAATTGTAAAATTATATGTATAATATTAATGGAAATTTTATAAAAATTTAATCATATAAATTAATGTAATAAAACTTTAAGATTATTACATATCTCGTATTTTTATGAAAATAAAAAAAATTTATGCGACAATAATATAATTATTTGTAAGAAAAATGGGCAGAACTAAATAACAAAAATAAGACTTTAGTTACTTGGTCAAATTATCTAGTTAAAAATCATGACTAATGAGTTAGAACTATATTATAAGATTATTGTCGGTTAACTTACTAAAATCCTCGTCCTAACATTACTTTGACCACATTATCATCTTGGCTGGTGGCAAGAATTTTTCAAGTTAACAATATGGCAATTATTCAAAGTTGGAGCCTTGTTAATGTGATCAATCCTAACCCAAGAATTAAGGATATTGTTCAAAATCCTTCAAAATAGGCCCTTCAACAAAGCTCAGATATGAGACCCAAGCAGGACATCATGATTTTTTTGATAGAACTAAAAACCGCTGACAACTATAAAATCGATAATATTAAAAATAGTTGTACGATGAAAGAGATCACATATCAAGTATTGTAACTGTATCTCCTTATTGAGATTTACATGACAGTTTTGCATATTAAGCAACCTATTGCGTGTAAGCTCCAACTGAAAAAATTACGGTACAATAATTATGGGGCAATTAATTAATCCAAGGTCATATGCAAATTTCTTACAAAAAAAAATATTAGTCAATTCTATTTTCTATGAACTCACGTGAAAATATTTAAAAGACAGGACATTTGCTTCTATAAAAATAAGTCAAATTTGAAAAAAAAAAAAAAAAAAAAAAAAAGAGCTGTTGTCAAAATTTAATCAATATTAATTATTTTTTT
>JAWDEX010000001.1:1064581-1113680 GCA_035221805.1 Trichilia hirta | reverse complement strand
TGTATGTGATAAGAATGGCTCATAAAACTCTTGTGTAATAAGTTTATGAAGAAATAAATAATAAAATGAGAATTTACAAAATTTAAATAGCTCAAATAAAAGCAAATAACAAGACCTTATAATAAATTTAAAACATATATAATTATTAGGATGTGTCTCAAGGATCGTGAGGAGAAGAAATGACCCCCTTACTTAGCCATTTATATAAAAGTCAGACGCTTACTTTTTTTTTTTATAACACAATAAATACACTATAACACAATAATTCTAATAATATTTAACATTAATTATCTTTACCTTATTTAATATAAAATATTATTTTAAAGTATAGAAAATATTACCTGAGATAGAATTTTTACACAATAAAAATTTAAAAAAATATATATTAAGTATAGACAAAATTATAGACGATAAAATTGGATTATAACAGTTATCAGTAAGCCAAAATGCAGAAAGCGGAATTTGAGTAGTTAACTTCTAAAATGTTTCTGTAAGCTCATCTAACGAACTCCACAATTAGAGATATTGAATCTGTGGTTGAAATTACAAAGTCAGAACTCAACCTGGCTGTTTCGGTGCACCTACCTTCCAAAGGAATCCCCACATCAGCATCTTTTAAAGCTAGAGTGTCTTGGATTGATAAGCCTCCAAAAAATGCAACAACATGACCTTTTGTTGTGCACTCTGGACAGCAAGAAGCTTGTCCTCAGCAAGGCAGCTACTCATCAAAATCATTTGATCCACTCTTTCCATCCTTCAAATAGGATTCATCCCAGATTTGTTCACCTTCAAGTGCCACATCAAATGATTAATGCCTAAATATTCCGAGTTCATACGCATGGCCTTGACTGCTGGTAGTTCATCCGCTGAAACCATTATAATTCTTACACCGGCATTGCTAAGAGCACCAACCGTCAATTTAATCTCCTCTGGGCAAGGGTATCTCTAGCCTGCCAGGGCATCTCTAGCCTGCCAATGCCAACAAGTCTGACCCATCTTCTTTAGTTTCTTGAACCTCTGCTTTACTACAAGCAAATGCAATGGTTCTGAGACCACTCTTCACTATATCTTGAATTAATTTGAGAAAATTTATTTTCTCAACTTTTATTGCATCACTTTCCCTTACAATCATGGTAGCGTGAACATATATCTAATATTGCTGATGCAGCTCCACTCCAGTGCATATGCATAATTTTTCCATCGTCAACATTAATTTTCTTCACTAAAATCCCACAGAGTCTTGCTAGGACTCAATTTTCTGTATTTGAGGATCGAAAATTCTCCATCTACAAACACTTTGAGTTTGCCTAAGAAGCGAGCCAATCATTTGTTCGGCCAACAGAAATCTCAGGCTCAAGAATTGATTCTCGCTCTAGAGCTTGCAGAACAGCTTAATCAATTTCAGAATCCCCACAGTTGTTAACATCCTTTTCACCAATCCAAAATTTGTTAACCTCTTCTTGGTTAGAAACTAGCCCACCAGAAGACTCTGACAATTCCTATTGTAGCACGCGGTGATAAATTCTGAGGTTTTGCCTGATTTATCTCCACTTTCTCATTCCAGAAAGAGAGCGAAATTGTAATCACAAATGGCTTGCCATGCTGTATTGCTATCACGACCACAGTAAGACCGCTCACCAAAATTCTAATCTTTCCTCGAGGTTAGAACAAAATTCACCCTCCAATCTTCATCAACATGCCCACCGTAACATTGCCTGTCAGTTCAGGCAATCCGTTATCATCTCGTTGTGTTTTCTGCATACAAATCGTATAAATGCAAGTAGAGCAATTAGGAAAGAGATAACAAGAGAGATTTTCTATGTAAGAGTTTGGTTCCTGTTTGGGCTTCTAGCTGCGTACAGGATCCGGGATCACCAAACTCAGCATATTACCCAACGCTGAATTGGCACCCACTGATGTTACAATCATGCTACCATGCCCATCCATTAGCTTTGAACCGGAAAAGAGAAACGGGTTTCGTTCGCGGTCTAATTTGGAGTTGATTACATCACCCAGAACCAGATCATCACTATTCACAAGTAAGCCATCAGCAGGAGCTCGACCTCCCTTCGTCGAGTGTACTTTATCTCCCTTTCGAAGAATGGATATGCCAATGCTTTGTTGTTCTTCGTTTCTTGAAACTTTCAATTCCAATTTGTTTTTCTCCTTCCGTAGTTCCTTCTCTTTCTTCCTTGGCGAAAGTTTGAGACAGCTGGGAAATTGAGAACATTAAAACTGCTGCAACTATGGCAACCCCATCGGGCCACCCGTCTTTAGCTCCCTGCTTCATGATCCCAGCGGTGAAGGACAAGGAAGCTGCAACTGCAAAGAGAAAGTTGTTGAAATTGTTTCCAGCCTTGAGTAAGTAGAAAAACCCTTTCGCCTGAGTTTCTTCGTCCCATATCTGTGGCTCTTGAACACCATCAGAAAGAACATTTCCTTTCATCAAATCAGATGAAAGATTTCTGAAACTTTTAAAATACCCCCAAATTCCTCCAGCAAATTCAGGTCATTCTCTTTGACAATCTGAACAATAGTATCGCAAAGTCCCTGCTCTTCACTCTTTTCTTCTTCCTCCCAGTTGTCCTATGGAGTACCAATGGCATGTCTGGATTGAGTGGACAAGTTACTACCCAGAGGCGAGGCTGCTCCATGGGATCATAAACTGTGTCTGAATTTCCTTGCTCCTCGAAAGATTTACTGGAAAAGAATTTTGAGACAAGGTTGATAAATCCATTTTCACGTTAATGTTCGTGATTGTTGGAGGATTCCTGGTCCTGACGAGAATTTGAGTCTCGCTCTTGAGTTAAAAATGGTGATGGTGCTAAATATCCTTGTGGAATATAATTTGTATTCTTGAGAGAATAAAACGCTAACAGTTATGCTCCGTCTCCAAAGTCGGGAATAATTTTCAGATCAGGCGGACGTGAGTAAGCCAGCGCCAGGAGTATTTCCATTGCTGTCACGACATTGTTCGTTTGTGTTCGTTTGAAACATGCTGTTGAATAAATAGTGCTCCAGTCGGGAAATGGGAGTCCGAAACAGAAATAACTACCTAATTCAGAAACCCACCGAACCCAAATAATTAAGAGCACCTACGAATGAAGCAATGGGGAAAATGTAAGTGGCCAACAAGGACATCAAAATTAAAAAATGTTTTGATATCAGATTTTGGTAAATCAAAGGTTTCCCCTCGGAAAAAGCGAATTTTCCTGAGCTTCTTCTTATTTATAGGCTTTAGGCTAACGCTTAAGATTGAAAATACCGTTAAACCTATGATCTTTATTTTAATTACTTAGTTATTACTCTTCGATTTTTAACAATGTGCAATTTTTCCCTTACGTTATTTCCGTGGGTAATTTAGTATTTTGAGATTGGTAACTTGTACTAATAATTATAATCTGATAAGAAGGAAATATTTCGTAAATATAACTATTTAATTTTAAAAATATTTTATTTTGATTATCTTAAAAATAACACTATTCTAATATAATAAAATAAATATTAAAATGCAATATTGTACTCTTAAATTTTATTTTTAGGTGCCATTGGGTAATTAAGGATAGTCCTATCTGTTTATGATATGACACGACAACTGAGAGAGAGAGTCTTGCAGAATGCTGATATAAACAAGGGTAATATGGTAATTGAAATCAAAAGGTTCCGTTTTTAAATGGACGTAATATAACATTGAACATAAAGCGTAAATAATTATGGTAGCGCAATATGTGCAGTTAATTTTATAAAAAGTTTATAATTTAAAATAAAAACTAGAGATTTATTCATTATTTAATCAAAGCCTGACGTGAAGACTTCTACTATTGGAGACAGGATCGGGCAGTTTTACTCAGCATAGACATCAATACAATGAAGACCAAAATTTACATTAAACTCATGCTACGACATGACATGACATCATGACATGACACGACACACACGGCACGCTATGACTTAGGAGTTCGTAGAAGAAGAAGAAGAAGAAGAATATAGGAGGCTTTATTTTTTGGCAACGCATTCAAGAAAAAAAGATACCACTTCTTAAAAAGCCAACCACACAATCCACGCAAGGCAATAGACACTATCCTAATCCCGCCGTACCACGAGAAAAGGAAATAATAATTACAATAAGAATAAAATAAAAAAATGTTCCAGAAACATGGTAAATTTTAAGAAAATTCAATGCAAGCAGAGCAAACAATGGCTATTAGATCCTGGAGGAAATTCCATACAGATTTGTTATTTACATCTACATGGAATTCTAAATTCTCTAAAGATACAAAAACATGCCCATTGAAACAAAAAATGAGAATCATCGTACATGGAATAAGGGGAAGATTCGTCAGTATGTACTATCTGTTTCGACAATGTTACTCCATTGGGATAGGGCCGTCCCCAGCCTTGACAGCATCATCTTGTACAGCACCTAGCATGATGGCAGTCAGCATTAGCCTGCCCGCGTGAGGAAAATCTTTATGCTGCATCAGGATTGCTTCAACACAGGAATGAGTGGAGTCCTTCAAAATCTGATCCTCAGAGTTTGATTCTTGCAGTGGAAACACTTGATCAAATCCTCCGTCAATGGTTTTTGCATTTGGTCCATAACACCGACTCGATGCCTGAAACAGCAATGTGTCTTGGAGTTGTTGCAGTGTTTCCTCATCGCTCCAACCTTCCAATACACAAGCTTGGTAGAGTTGTCCCCAATCGTCCTGATTGGCAGCATTCTTCCAGCACTCCTCCAAAAGGTTTCTATGGCTCTTGCGAAATGATGAACTGGTACATGCAAATACATCAAAAGCACACAATGCAAGATCTGGGTTCTCACTTCTTAGGCACAGTTCTATTAGTAGGTCCAGACGAAGGAGAGTTCCATCAACATATTGCTTCACTTCGTCAGCAGGAAGAACTTTCATGATCTCTTCCTGCAAGAGACGAAAGAAATTGGGTCTGAAAGTAGATAAATAAAGCCGATAAAGCACACAAAAGCAAAACTTTCAACAGATGGGACCCTGAAAAGGGAAAGGGAAAGGGAAAGGAAATCCTAGCCAATAACAGGAATGGACTTTAATGTTTTCTCCATGACTATTTAATTGTTGCGGCAAGAACTTGAGAACAAATAGTAATTTGGAAAATAAATGTTCAACGCAAGCTATCCAACAGCACGCTAATACTTCAGTCATAATGTCCTTAGATAACTCACCTGCAATTTTAAAATCTTCAAATCAGCTTCAATGCGGTTTACTTTTGCTACAGAATCAGCATCTTTACCTGCTAGTATTTAAAGAAAGCATTAACAAGATAAACACAAAATTGGTAACAAACTAACCGATATAGACACTAAAGAAAAGAAAATTATATAATTAAAAAAACAAAAAAGAAAACAATATTGCAAGCAAAAACAGCAGATGAAAAAATGAACAACAATGATATTAAGTTCTAAAATGTTTAAAACATCTCCTCACCTAGTAGTAGATTGTGATAATGAAAATTGGTTTATCATTCAGGCACCATTCTCAAATGATACAATAAGAGTATTTTGGAATATTGTTTAACTTAACAAGTTTGTTTATGGTTATTTACAGCCCAATTAAACTACAGAAGAAACCCTGGTACTCAACTTAGGGCAAGTTCTGTATGGCTAATTTCCACTTAGCCACAGAATTTTCCCATTTTTACTCATATTTAATATTTTAGCTTTGATCCCACAGCAACTGTGAAGCTATAGCAACTCTGTGGCCACAGTATTTCAATACTAAACATGCCCTTTATCTTAGAGTTTTGTAGATAATAGTTTACAGCAGTTTTTTGGTTACACAAAATCAGCTTAGAGATCAATAAATCTTCGTGTAATCACTAAGAGTAGGGTCACCGTCATCAGCCTCTACTGTACTTGGAGCTTACACTCTATTCTGGGTTGGACCCTGGTCTCTTGAAGAATCTATTTCACTCCTTGTATGCACAAAAATGGCCTCAACTTTAAGAATTTATAAACTTGGTCAATTCAACAAAATAAAACAAGATAAGGGAGAGCTAAAAGTACCTGCCATGACAGCTATTTTTGCAAGATTCAAAAAGCGCCTTCTTTCGGCCAATGTTAGTTCAGTAGGCACACGGTTAGTTTCTTCCCCATTTTCAGCTGCTGAAATAAAGCCCTCATCTTCAGAGAGAGCTAACACATGAAGAGTTTCTGAGGCAGAAGAAAACTGATGAAGAAACACTTCATGAATCCAAAGGAGGTGACGGTGATACTTGAGAAAAACAGATAGCTCTTCCTGGAACTCGTCCCCCAGCCTAAGAATCTTGGAAAATTGCTTCTTCTCATATAGTTGTTTAAATACAAACTGACAGAAGCCTCCTTTAGGGCCCATGCTCTCATGCTGTGTATTAAATAATTTTATAATGATTTAGAATCACAGAGGACTCAATTAATTATGACGAGAAAGCACCAAAGTCAAAATTGTATCAACAATATCTTCAGACAAAACAAAAGAAAATATAATAAATAAAAGTTGTAGAAGGTTCATTGATAAGAAACCAAAACAAAATGCAAAGTTGAAACTTGCTGAATTTGCATTTCTTCATATCTAATAATGTATGAGAACCAATACAAATCAGGAAATACCTAAACAAATACAAGACAAGACAACAAGTTTATCCTACATGTCCCTAACTATTTGTTTAGAAACACAGGCCAACTTCTTAATGGATAATTATTGTGCAGTAAATTATGGAGGAAGCTATTAGCTCTGACAGAGGACTGAATTTTATATCTTGTCTTGCATTTACCACAACGAAATATATTTGTTTCCTTTTTAATTATTTTCTATTGTGTAACAACACTAAGCTGAATGTTTGATAGAAACAAACTATTAATAAATCAAATCATATATAACAAATAATCTAATAGACCAACCATACACTCTAAACCAAAAACAATTTATGAAACAGAATTGGAGAAAGGCAATAATTAAGATAAAAAAACGACATAATTCAAACAAAAACTATTTAGGAAAAATGCAAGAAATATTGCCTTGGGATTTCAGGTCATTGCATGTGTCATAACATTAGTATGAATAATGAGAAACTGTACCACCTCCAGCTAAATATCACACCACAAGGGCAAGAGAACAATCTCAGTACATCTTCTAGAAAATCAATACTAAGAAATAGAAAGCATGCCAAAGTAAAAAACCACAACCATACCATAAGATTTCTAAGCAGTTCTGAATCATTGAGGTCACAACATATTTTCCACATAGTTCTGTAACCTTCATTCCGTTTTGCAATGGACAGCAAACTTGAGGAAAGCTTTCTAAGTGTTTCTACATCTTTTTCTTTGATAGCTTCATTTATATCCTGGAAAGAAATCAGTTTATGAATGCATGTATATCCACCAGCAGGATCAAAAGAAGGAAAACATTGATCTGTAAAGGTTATTGACCTGGTAATGGGCTGCCACAGAACCTCTGACTTGCAGATAGACAGAGTCCAAAAGTGCATCTCGTCTATTCCAATATTCATTTAATAGACCTTTGTGCTCTTCTTCACACTCAATTCTTGCTGTGATAGCAGCACTATATGCTTCTAGTAAAACTTCAGATTGTGTCTCCAGATGAGCATATACATTGGATTTTGCAGATATATCAATACCAGGTATTTCATTAAACAGTTGAAGCATGAAAGAAGCAACACTCCACATCCCATTACGTACAATAGGTTGAGCATACCAAGGTGTTAGGCCCTCAGGTGGTGGATACCACATGTGATGCTCATTTTTATAACGCATGACCGTGTGAATTATAGTAGCACAGACATTTGAGAGTTCACATGCTCTCTGGATCTGAATCCCATATGGCTGATGTACACTAATTACATACTGTAGTTGTTTGTCTAGGCAATGAAATACTTCTTCAAGATCAGAAACCTTACTGTAGAACACTTCAGCATTGTCCCTGTCCATCAGGAGAATGGTATTACGGCGAGCTCTCTCGCCAACTAATTGAATAAGATCCCACAAAGCACCTGAAATTCGAAGCTCTGAACGAGAATGTGGGGAACCAACCACAACGGCACGGCTTTGGCTAATCGTGTTTTGGAGTTCCCTGAGTTGAATCATTCCAGCAAGCTTTTCACCATGCTCCAAGATAATTTGTAAAGAATGCCCTGCCAACAGCAAAGCAATTAGTTAGGCTTGACAAGGTATTTTTCCCCTTCCATATTTTTATGAACAGCAAGTTGAAAAAATAAACTAATTCAAGTTGAATGCAAGTGAAAAAAATCATGGCAATAGGTCATACTCTGCCTAGAACATAATTCCTCGTGGCACTTGGATAAAGCTAGAAACTGCAGAAATTTTTCATGCTTCTGTTGCTTGTCCTTGAGTTGACTGGATACCAAAGACAAAATCTCAGCACCTCTGGTTGTTGTCCAGTGTTTCGCCAAGGTGTCAACGATAGATTTGCTAGTCCGGGCAAAAACACTCGTTTCTCCATCCCTTTCAAATGCCCTGGACTTTTGAAGCTTTTCAAGTGAACCATCAACCTGCCCAGATAACAGAAAATTGTGGAAAAGATGACCAAGTAAAGCTTCTGATTCTTCATCTTGGGTAGTTCGATGTGCCCTCCCAGTCATAACAGCCTTTTGTCTATCTCCAGCATCCCATGCATCAGAGCTAACTCTTCTAGGAGCTAAATTACTTGCCAGTGAAATGTTTCTTCTCTCTTCTTGTGAAGATCCTTCATTTGAGCTTCCTTTGCGCGACAAACTTCGCTCAGGTGGCTCAACTCCACCGAGTACAACAGCCTTTTCTGGTATGGCCCATATTCCTGCTTTCTCAGTTAGCACAACCCATGCACCATCTTCACCATCATCTGATGAAGGAAGAACTGAAGCATCAAGAACTTTTCCAGCATCATAAGGTAGGTCAAACTGATAGAGGCGAGTAGAGTTTCTATAATAATGGGAAACAGTTGCTGTTCCGTCACCAGAAAGTATGATTCCTGATCCTGAAGGTTTTCCCCCAACACGAAGTCTCATGGAGAACAAGAAGTCCTCATCTTCTACTCTTGCTTTTGGGATTATCACTTGGATAGGAGCTTTTTTCTCTAAAACCCTATCACAATTGCCGGAATAGATATTTATCCCAGATTTACATTGCATGGTCAATAGAGAATATTGTGTGTAACTTGAACTGCTAACACGGTCCATACAGAACGTGGCAACGAGAATTGTAATCACTTTACCATGATTGTCCACCTGCACATCCAGAGGCCAGATTCGCTTCTGACCAGCCAAATCCTTCTTTATACCCAAATCACCATCAGTGCCAACAATTTCATGTGACCAGAGCTTTTCCACATTAAAATCAGGACAAAGTCTAGCATTGAAACACTGTAGTTCATGATCAGTCAGCAAAAAGAACCGCCGATTAGGTTCCTTACTAGAAGAGAGCAGATAACTCCAGGTTAGTGACCTTGGATAGCCCTCACTCCCTGCAGCTTGACTGCTATCACCACTCTGGTACAATATGCTCACTAAATCATGATACACTTTGCTACGCCGGACACCAGTAGGGCTGCAGTAAAACTGCCAAAGCTCACCATTCGAACTACATGCTAATGCAACACAACACTGTTGCATATCAGGAACGGCTGAAGCAATCAGGGAGTTAAAGGAACTGGATCCAATCAAACTAATTTTGTCCCTGCTGTCATGCCGCTGACCCTTTAGCATAGTCTTCCCATCAACAGGCGAAGAAGTCACCTCCGTTTCCTCAGAAGATGCAACACTGGTAACCAGAATATTTACACTTTCATTTATATTGGGCCAATAAACAACAGCTCTAGTTTTCTTGTTACACAGTATAATTCCAGCATTGTTAGAATGTTGTACAGCTTTACTTGTTAGCCTCGAGGCACTATCCCAAGCAACAACACTGAGTAACCAACTGCTACCATGGTAAGAATTTCTTCCACTATCTCCATATGCAAAAACACTAGAAGGAATTTCAAGAATAAAGCATTTGTCTAAAGCTGCAGTTGCCAAGTAATTCCAAATAAAGAGTCTTCCCTCACAAATTATCCACGAAAGGCATGTTTCCTTATCTATCCCACCCGAGATACATGCGACACCTGCCAAAGAATTTATAAAATTTCACACATCTTCGTCAATGTAACAACAGCAGGGAGAGACTTATTACTTGAGCCAATTGTACTGACCAGGAACATGCTTCCGTAGAATGCTTGTTTGTTCATCCCGAACCACTTGCGGAAACTCTCCAACAAATACAGGCTTTATTGGATCTATCTCATCTCCTTTTTCACTTTTTCCAGCTGGTGGAATTCTAGGGACAATTTATCACAATAGTATCAAAACGTGGCCGATGCATACATAAAAACAGAACCTAAGACGTGAAAGAGATAATTTACATATCTTTAGTTTCCCTAAATTCGAAGCAAAAATGAAATGGCATTGATAAAAAAAGAGACCAATCTCGTATTTGAAACACATATGCAACAGATTAGGCTAGAATATGAACACCCGATACCTGGCGAGAACAGATAAGCGAGGAGCCCAAGGAGCAGGAGTTCCGGTAGCCGGCCGATTGGGAATTGAAGCGATATCGTATTGTGATTTACGGCTCTCAGCGAGTGGAGTTACCGGTGTACGTGGATCAACTTGCTTTTTCTCTTTTCGCCAGCTCAAATTCGCTCTTTTCGTTCCCGGAGAAAACATTTTCTTTGTCTAACTTTTTTTTTCAATATTTTTCTTTTGTTCTATTTGCTCTTGAGGTTTAGGGGTTTATAAGTTGTAACGAAGGGGCGAGTGACAGCGAAGTGGGAGAAAATTTGAATTGATTTTACTGGTTAGAAGAAGGAATGAATCAATCTGAGCCGTTCGATTGCAACGGGTATAGGTAACATGTACAGGTCAAGAACTTCTTTATTTTTAGTACATTATCACCCATTTTATGATCGTATTTCTAATTCTCTGAAGCAACGTTAAGCATCTAAATTGTTTTTCTTGAACATTTTGTTTTTGTTTGCAGCATCATCAAATATTTACATTCCAGCAACATACAATTTAGATCCACTTTCTAATTTTAACCGAAATTCTGCTAATATATTCAGGCATTCTACAACTTTGTCACAAGTCTAATGCAACTGAAAGGGCACAAGCAGAATATCTAATCTCATTGAAATTAAACAAGCATTCTGAAAATATTCTTATAAATCTGGAAAATACAATTTTATCGGCTCTAATTTAAGTAACTACTGAATCAGATGACAAATTAAAACAGAATCAATAGCTTGTACAAACTTTTTCACGAGGGGAAGCACAAACAATAATTGTTCTGCAGCTGAATTTCTTCACAGTTGATACAAACTATTGGGATCTCTTTATATGACATAAATTGTATTTTGCTCACAATATTTAAGACAAATGATACAACTACAAAATCAACAGAAAACAAAATATATAAAAAGAGCCTCGTATACGTAAGAAAAAGTTCTCCAACGAAGAACTCTAGGCCACAACACCTTGCCAAATTTAAGACAAACGTTGAGTTGTTCCCTACCCTGTTCCTAAACAACAAAACTAGATATACATACACATAAAGCAGATTTTGTATCATGGTTCCAGCTTCAAGGATACAACCCGTGACTGTCTGTTGCGCTTTGCCACCTTGACAAAAACTACCGAGAAGCAAGCTGGAGCCCACCAAGGCCGGCGAACTTTCTGCTCACCCTTTAGACAAGCAACTAAAAAATATATATACTCGGGGTCAGCATTAATAGTTTAAAAATCCAGAATACAATATGAAACAAGAGAACGGCTCTCCAGCTAATGCATAATGGATATTATGGAAAATGAATGAATAAATCGTAAATGGCAGCATTCTCTAATGTAACAATTTTCATTTCACGGCATGAAATTTGTCCAAGAAAAGCCACATTTTTCTCAACAACTCTTTGTCATCTGATCTAATAGCTTAAGTAGATGGGATCATCATATTTAATTAATATTAACTCTTATGTGGAGTTAGATGATAAATTAATAGTGCTTAAGCCATCTTCTTATGATCATTACATCAGCAATCAATAGATTTAGAAAACTCTGTTAGGACAACTGAACCTTCTCATTCCTCTATAAAAAAAATATCAATAAAGCCTCAAATTTATTGACTGGGAAGTATGATAGTGAAGGATGTCTTCTGGAACCCTTCATTCGAATGTACTTTTCCAGATTCAAGCACAACAATGATGAAGATTGTTTCCGCATGCTTTTCAGCAAATCAATGCAGAAAAAACAAACACTACACAAGGGGAGTAATATTCTCTATGATGCATAATCGTTACATGGAATGCATGCAATGAAAAAGAACAAGAAACACACTTCATGAACAAAAATTCACACAATTGCCAATTTTTGAAAATGTTCTTTTAGATCAGGCACACCTCAAACAGACATTTGTTCATTATCCATTTGCTGCTATGTGAAGTAAAAGCATATGATTCAGTTTAGCAAGAAGAAGAAGATAATGATGTCATAATACAATAATTCAGCTAAAAGGCCCTCAATATGTCTGCATATGTAAATCAATTACACAAATTTCTTGCACAACAAAAAACTTCAAAAGAATAATTGGCTAAAACTATTTGCACAACTAGAGATAGGAAGGAGAGAAAGAGAGAAGGAATTAGAGAGACCTTTTATTCGTCTTAATTCCTTACACAACGTGATGAAATCTCCCCACTTCATATGGCAGCGCCTTATAAACCGAAGAATCTGTTCGGTAGTGAACATGGACATGCCCTCCAAGTATTCTCCATTGACACCATTTTCTTTGAAAATTTGGCGATAGCCACCCAAATTTATCTCTTCCAACCACAAGCCAACATCCTGAAAAAACAAGAAGAGAGTTGCAGGAGGCATGCAGTTAAACCAAATATCTGTATTATATCTTTCTTCCATAAGGTCAATGACAAAAACCAACAATAAAAGCAACCATATTTGTTTAATTTATCTCACGAAGTCAGGTCTTGAAGCCCATTCTCTTTAGTAGTGCTTGTTAAAAGTATTAAAGTATATCCTTAAAATCACAGGCTGTTAACTAACTCTTATTGCTATTTCAGTATTTAATTACTCAAAATGCTTAATAATGTGAGAATTTCGTTTTACCATTGATCGTTCACAAAATTCATACTATGAAGTCATAGATACATCCAATCAAAAAAAAAAATCTTTCTCTATTTCTGTTCTCCTTTATAGCATATCCAGCTGTTTCCAAACCAGCTCCAAATATCCTCAACTTGTCTCGTGGCAAAAGAGACAATATCTTAGATAGGTCCCATTCTCATAGATAAACAACAACCTTCAAGAATCTTATAGTAATATTAACAATTTTTCTCTCATTTACTAAATCAAGTACATTTACTGAAGATTCAAAACTCATGACCACAATTATCTCCTTCCAACAGAATCTCCTTGGAGTTGCTATGCTCAATGTGTGACGCCAAACTGCCCTCCTAGGCATGCAATAAACTCTCTTCCTCACTCTTTGAATGAAACACGGCTAATATGACTATACTATATGAGCAAACTTCACAAATTGTGCTACACAGAAAGTCACTATACTAGCTTACTTTTCATTTTCCAATGACTAGTAAAGGACAACATCGCTATCTGTCATATTCAACACAAATTGTAGCAGAAGGTTCGTCATTAAACTTAACTAAGACCCAAAAAGATACTATCCATTTTAACTTTTCCATCGGCATAGTCTCACTCATATAGAAAACTTCTTCAGCGAAACATTATAATTATATTCCAATATGTCTTGAAGCATGGATGAATATGGAATCCGAGTCATGATACTTCAAATATTATTCGTGCTAAGAGTTGCAAATCATCACTCAACACAAAGACAATCATTTGCAACCGAACCAACAAAAATCAGCTTCACTAAACAAACCACCTCCCCAGTATTTGCTGCAGCACCAACTAAACTTACAAGGGGGTCAACTTAGAGTAAGAAAATCGAAATACTCTAGTAAAGAGCCCACCTTGGACATCAATTCTTTTCTCTTCTTTTCTTTTCTTTCTCTGTAGTAAAAATTTCCCACTTCAACCAATTCCCCACTCAAAAACTAGATTGAAAAATTACAGTACAGTCAGAACAAACTGCTTATTGCACAAATTCAACAATCCCAATTCATAAAATCGATCGGACTAGTAAATAGAATGAATCGAGATCTAACTGAGCTACAGAAAATCCAACATGACTAAACTCATCAACAGAACAAGAATTAGAAGAGAATATAACTTACCTCCACAGTCCAGATGAAGAAATCAAGAGGTTCAGGAGGCCTTTCTTTGCTCATTCCTTTTTTTTTTTCTTAAAAAAGTAAGAAATTCACTCCCAACAAAAATCAACCTATCATTTAGAAACAAACCAAACCAAACATAAATCAAAAACTCTTGTATAGAAGCGTAAATTGCGTAATCACAAAGCACCCTGTCCGAGTGACAGTAACGGATCCCAACTTTATTGAAAGTTCCAATAAATTATGAAATTAAATAAAAAAGAAAGGAAATTACTGAACTGACCGTACAAGTACAAGAAGACGAAGAAGAAGATGAAGAAACTGATGTTTGTGTTGAATTTCTAAATTCTACATTTGAAATATGAGATTTTGTTGAAATTTTTCTTCTTTTTTTCTTTTGTTTTTTTGTGAAGAAAGGGAAGAGAAACGAGTTTTTGTGAAAATACTCAGTCACGCTACAAATCAAAACGGCAAGCTTGGCGTTTGTGTTTGGTATGGTCTGCCCACACTATCATTATTAGTATTTTATTTTTATTGTTTACATTGTTATTTATTTTTTATTTATTAATATTAATGTGAAATTGGGAATTATAAGTTTGATGAAATGTTCGCGGTCGGGGCATTGCCGGTGGCCCAAGGTGGATTTTTCTTCTTTCTTTCTTTCTTTTTTTTTCAGTTATTTTTTTATTTATATGAAATTATAAATTTGGTTAAATTGTTACCTTTTTTTGAAATGAGGTTCAATTGTCGATCGTTATAATACTAATCTATTTATATATGTTTGCAATAAAAAAAAGAAAAAGAAAAAGATGATTTACATTCAAATTAGAAATTTTATTTCGTTATGTCTTACTACTAAGCATCCCCACTAATTATTTCTTTTAGTGTTGATATGATAGATTTGTAATTTATAAAATAATCAATTATTCAAACTCGTTATCTAATTAACAAAATTTAAAACAGAATATTAAACTATTAATATTATTGATAAAGTGTTTAATGTAATTTTGTGTTCATAATAACAACCAAGAACTTATTACTGTTTATTAAAATCAAATAATTTAGGGACCAAAATATTATTATTGCTATTCTAATATAATGTACCCTAAATTATAATATGAAATATTTATGAAATTTAAACAAATAATAAACATTTATTAAAATGAAATTACTTCGTTTAATTTATTTCCTTTTCGGGTAATTCATGGGAACGAGAGCAAGTTATTGATGCATCCGTTTTATTAGAAAATATAGGTAACATGAACTAACCAAAACAAATTAATTATAACAATAATAAACCTGATTAAATAATAACTACATTACTCACGTGGACACATGCCCGTCCTTTAATACAAGGTCCATTTGCGTGGGCCAATCATGTTCCGCGAACCGAACATCATGATGTAACATGTGGGATCCACAAGGTCAACGATCAAAAACAATAAAAAGTCAGACATATCAACGGTCTTGATTAGTGGGATTTTGATATGGTCATAAATCCAAACTTTTATTAATCAAAAGTAAATGTGGACCATGCTAGCTGCATGTGCGGCATGTGTACATTAGCGACTCTTGCGTTCTAGATCATTATCACCATATAAATCCTGGACCACGCTTATATGGTAGCCTCCGAATTTTCTTTCAATGGGACAAGTAATAACGATTTCAATAATAGTGTCAATTATAAAATATATAAAAGAAAATTATTTTCAAAAGAATACTAAATTATAATCAATCAGAGTATTTTTAAAATTTGCGCTTTGATATTGCAACATAAAATTACTAAACTAAGAATGATTTAATAGCCTAACATTTTATCTGCTATTTTTTTAAGATTTTAAGTGTATAGCAATTATCTACTTCTATAGTCGTGAATGGTAATTTTCTTTTTTATTTTGTTTTAAAGCAAAGTAAAAGTTCAAATGAAGTCTAAATCAAATTATATCTTGACTTGATTGGAGATTAGTCCAACTCATTTAACTCATCTAAAGAGTAATAGATTCAAGCAAACGGAGGTCGGATTAATTGGTCGATTAGAGATTAAAGATGAATGATTTTTGAAGTTTGTTGGCAAAACTACAAGGAGAAAATTGAACTAATAGTTATCAATGGACCACACATTATCGATTATTGTAAATCGAAATTCATTGTGAGACAGCCCACATGGAAGACAAAGACAGCATGATTTGATTCGGTGTCTTCTTTAATTACAAAAATAGAAGAAGGGGAGCTTTAAAGTGTAAAAGTGTCATGATAAAATTGATAGAAAACTAGCGGCATGATCTTTTTAGTTATCTACTTTGCTAATCAGGATGCCCTACCTAATAACAAAATAATATACGCTATTAGGTAAGCAAAATCATGAAAAAGATTATTCATCTTGTGATTAATATTCAAGGTACATGCAATGTACCATACATCCCTTCACTTTCCTTATCTCTTCCGTTACAATCTCCAATCATTTCATTTCATTTCTACTTTCCCAACTTTTCAATACAATTCCAAATTTTTTGTTGTATTTAGAAATTACAGCCAAAGAATGAAGAAAAGTGAGGGGATGTATATAGTGTTTGAACTTACAACTTACCTCATTTTAGCCATTCATCGCTAACAATATCTTTAAGTTCACTTCTGTTTATCTAAGATGTCATTTTATAAAATAAAACAGTTACAGAAGAGAATATTATGGTCCAGACTAATATACAGAACTCAATATTCCAATATACCAAACTATCTTGCGCTTGCAGACATATGGTTCATATCATACGTCTAGATTCTCACATCATATATGGACATGGCACAAGTACAAAACAGGAGTAGGTAAAATGGCGAATCATTTAGTAGGTCCCCCAATGAGAAATATCATTCTAAAAGTTAGGCAAACATTGAAGATCACCGTATTAAACCATAGCGACCAACGCTCAAATAACTAATTCTTCCATCAGCTTCATAGTATGCACGAGTTTGACTAGCAAAATAGTTTAATTTCATCAACAAAAATATAGAAATTAAGCTATTAAAACTAGCCTACCATATCATTTGGGGAGTTGTGAATTTGACCGAGAATCATCCTCTGCCAGCAGAGATTAGAGGTTCTACCAACCTCTGAACCTCCCACCTCGAGAGAAACTCTCCAAAGGAAAAGACAGAAATTGTTCTAAGACACCATCTTTTCTATATAATAATATAATTGAACAGGTACAATTCAGCCATGGAGGAAAGAGTACTTGTGGCATACATGTTGGGTATAAATGAATTTTTTTTCCACTCAAAAGTAGAAATTAAACCTAACAATAAAAATATATGTAAGTATTAACTAATCCAATATGTATTGCAGTTCTGAATTTAAACAGCAGAACCAAGCCAGAAGGTAGTTCGTTCATGATATGAAAATTCACAAAGATCGCATCACCTTATGGCATATTTTTATATCAATCAGCCAGAAACTTGACAGCACCAAATTGATAACTTAGATGATAATTACAACACAATACCAGCTATGTCACACATAACAGGATCACATGCCCAAAAACCATGAACAAAAAGATTTTTTCAATTTCCGAATCAGTGCTCCAACATTGTGTTTGCCCTAGAAGGAAGCACTTGCAAGAACTTGGTACACATAAACAAAAGTGAAGGAATTACACACCGAGTGATCTAACCTGCTATTTTCAACCAATGATATCGACACAGAAGTTATCAAAATTTTCTCAAGGGGAAATGTAGGCAGAATTCAACTCTCAAAGATCACACAAATAATAACCTTCGAGACCCTTCTATTGATTTTTTCTCTTTTCACCCCAAAAGGATAAATCACAGCTTGATCTGATTGATCCATCTCCAGGCCATTGCCCATTAAAGTGAAAACCCCATGGTTGATCTTTCCAACCCAAAATCACCATGGTTCCCCATATAGCAGTCAGTTCATGAGGCAATGAACAAAAGAAATAAATACTTAAAAAAACAATCACATTAAACAACCAACAAAAAAAAAAACAATCACATTAAACAACCAACAAACCTCAGAAGCCACTACTGGAAGATGCACTGCCTGATCTAAGAGTGGCATTACTAGTTTTGCTTATTACCCCCTTTCCGAAATACTCGGCAATCACAGAAAACCCATCCTTTGAACTCTTCACTTGCTGGAAAAAACGGTCTTGATCTTTGGAATTCTGCTCCAAGCCTCTCTTTGTTTCAATAACAGCTCTGTACTCAGGAGCACACTCTGGGCATTCTTTTTCATTGTCTCCAAGGCAACGCTGATGGAATGAGTGCATACACATGAAGTGTACAGCAGGGAGATCAAGGGTGAAAGTGCAAGCAGTACACTTGCTCAGCTGAAAGATTCTGGCATTTGTCCTAAGATCCTGAATTTCTTTTCTCATAGCCAATGTGTCTTCCTGGAAATATCCACTCTAATCTCAGTAAAGAATGCTCTAAAGGTCATTCAATTTTTTATGAAACTTCTTTTCATGACAAAAACTTTCAATAAAAATCCATTTATCAAACCAATTAACATTAGTAGAACAAACATTGTCCAGACTGTAGTGTCAGAATTGTAGAAGTCAGATCAAATATATTCTAGCTCCTCCTATTAGCAATTAGGTTGTCCTCAAGCTTACAAATTGATACATTCAACTTTCATGATGAAGTAACTTTGTTTTTAGTACTTACTAAAATTCAGTTTGTCATGAAGGTGGACTGCTTCCAAGCTACACAACAGCAGTCCATTAAGAACAAGAATCCCTATATTTTGCAACTGGACAATCATTAATTGTAACAATATTGCAGTTTTTTTTTTCGTTGTTCTTTTCCTTCAGAAATAAATTTATGTTTGAAAACACATTTGAGGTTCATAAATGAAATAATGCAAACAAACTAGAGTAGCCGTCTTAAGGGAAAGAAACGGACTAAATTGACACCCTCATGGAAGGTGGATACAATTTAAGTATTAGGTTGTACAAAATAAACAGAAACTATGAAACAACAAATAAGAAAGCACCAACCTGATACTTCGCTATTGCTCGCCGGTCCTCTTCAATTAGCTTTGATTCCTGTTCAAGCTTCCGAGCAATATAATCTTTTATAACAGAGAGTGTGAGACAAGGATTCCTGGACAACATCTGAAGAACAATAACGGGAGGCAAGATGTCATCCCTTTCAATATAAGTCAAAACTTCTTTCACTTCTTTCGAGCAATCTTCTCCAAGTTCACCAAAATATTTCAGCAAATCTGCCCAAAGAGAAGGATCCCCTCCTTTACCTGAATCCCCCAGCCTTTTGCAACAAGCAATCAGCCCTCTGTGGTCATGCGCCTGAATGTGGCAAGCAATCACCTCTTTATAAAGTTTCATCTTCTCATATAAATACAAATGCCCTTCTTTAAATGCATTCATTTCACAAAGAATTATAACAAGATCAACATCATAAAGTGGATGCTCCATGTCAGAATGCCATGCAGTCTTAAGCAAGCGTAAACCCTTCTCACGCCTTTCCAAACGGTCCTTCCCCTTCTTTGTATCTTTACCGTTGGCAGTTAATTTTCCATTGGATTCCGGTTTTGACCTCCCTGATCCTGCCATAAGTCTAAAATCTACCCCACCACTAGCTTGTGAGATTGATGGAAAGTTCAGGTCATTGGACAGGTACAACTCCAAGAGAGTGTTATGAATTTCAACTTGAGCAGGTGAGTCTTTCACCTTGTTAGTATATTTTTCAAGAAAATCCATAAGGGTCTGTGGATGATGGATGAAAATGTTGAGAAAATCAACGGGAGATGGCAACATGGAAATGTACATGCTGCTTGAAGTTCCTCTTTTAGTTGATTCTCCATCCTCAGTACAAAGCCTTAAAAGTATGTCAATTGTCTCGACTGGCTTGTGTTCTATGAGAATTTTGCCATACTCTTTCACAGTTACTCCAGCTTGGCTAGGGTCAAGGCTTGAAATATATTGCAAGGCTTCATCATACCTGCCAAGGTCCTCAAGTAAAATCTTCAAGTACAACTCATGCTTCCCTGCTTTCTTAGCGACATACATGGCATGTTCATGGTAATTGGCAGCACGGCAAACCCTTATAGCTGTTTCAACATCAAACTTATGCTCCCCAGCTCCATCCTCGCTTTTAATAAACACATTCAACTTTCCAACATCTTTAAATTTTGTATAGCAATTTAACAAAAGAGTGGTATGATCTTTAGAAGCAAGCCCCTTTTCATGTAACTTCTCTAAGTAATTCGTAAGATTATAGATTCTTTGCGCATCAAGAAACTTCTGTATTACATATGAAGGCTCAAGGTGACCAATGGTGAGAATGTACTGCGACATTGCTTCATCATAATCTTGTTTGCCATATAGATGATCCCCATACTTCCTTAGCACTTCAGCAGTTGCAGTAGCATCAGCTTGTTGACTCTGTACAAGATTTATAGCTACCATATAAAGGTTTTTCTTAAAAAGCATGTCTAACTTGCTCTCCATATCTTTCTCTCCGATGCACAAAACAGACTTGCCACTCATTATAAGTATAATATTACCCCATTCACAAAGCATGTGAGAAACTTCTTTAACCACTAGACTGTAAGCTATTAAGCGATTCTTCAGGTCATAGACATTGAAAGTATTCTTGCCATTTCTTTGATCAGCAATGACACATAAAAGGTATCCACGGAACCATCCAAGAAGCCTCTTCTCTCCTTCAAAAGCCCAACAAGGACCACGCCCATCAACTTCATAAAAATAGACAGCCTCAGGTCTACCAATTATCAACTCCTATTCACAAGACAAGACAAAAAAGACTGTCAAACTACTAAAACAGAATAAATATACAATTTTGGGGGGGAACATGACAGTGCAAAAATAAAAGACATTCAGTACAGCATACCCAGCAGTCACTCATAGTAACACTGTTGGAAGTGCTTCCAATGTTATCTAGAAATTGCCGCTTAGGTGGTTGGCTGTGCAAACTGCACAAGCTCACTGAATTTGGAGTTACAGCAAATAATTGAAGAGCTGGGCCATCCACTCTGAACCCTAAACCCATGACAGAGCACTGGCTTTTATCTGAAATATTGTCCACCTGGAGCTTGAAACGCACGATACGCTCCCGTGCAATATCCCCTTTAATGCAGTAAATGAAACCGTTATCTAAACCAATAGCTATAAGTAGTATTGGTGGAGCTTCCTCTAATACTAGAAATGAAGTTATCTGCATTATATCATAATTTTCAAAATATCAACAGGGCAAGTAGAATCATAATGTCAGGTTATCTCATAATTTAAATCAGCTAAACAAATTTATGCAGATGACATTAAATGAAAGAATCAATTGAAAACTGTGCTACCTTAGCTTCAGGGAACTGATTAGTAAATATTCGCAAAATTCCAATACAATCAGGACTTGTCATGCTAGTTCCTTCCGGGTCCATTTTATCAAGGTCAAAAACCTTGAGACATACAGACGATTGCTGTGGCGATATTTGTTCATCTTCTCCAACAGTTACCAGAAAATTACGTTGCTGTTTGGTCAATAGGAAAAATATATATACATCATTTTCTAATCACATTATATCACAAACACACTTTTCCTAATACTTCAATTTCAAATTCTTTTTTGTTTCTTATTCTTAGCGACCAAACATAATCAACTTCTTTCAGAAAAAACGAAGCAAAAGAAAAAAACGAGTAAAAAGCCGGACCTTGAGCTGCTGTATGAAAAGAACAGACGAGGAGTGAGCTTGGAAGCCAAAATTGAACTTGAAGCCACGATCAAGAAGGTTGACGGTACCATTGTCGCAGCCGATCACAACTTTTCCTCTGCCACTTGAGCAGCATGTGATTTTTCCACTCACTTCTTCCGGGATCGAGCTCTTCCCTCCGTATTTCTCCTCGAAGAACTCAAATTTCCTCCACTGGTACATTTCCACTTCTCGTCATCAAAAGGCTCTGGCTCCACCTAATATCTGTGCTTTAAGCGCCTAGATGGATCGAGAAGCTCTATATATGGTGTAAAGAATTCTGTAGACGTCGTGTTTCGGTGGTTCTTCACATGAAATCAATAACAATTTACACAGTTAAACGATGTCTTTCATTCACAAGAAATGATGTTTAATACCATGTTAAGCTTGGATCAGTATGTGATGTTTAATATTTAAAAACCAAAAACCGTAATGTCCATTATAATTGGGCCAAGCCTTAATGAAATTAAGGCTTACCAAGCCCTAATGAAATTAAGGCTTACCAAGCCCAACAAGATAAAAAAGCAAGACAGAGTCTCTCACGGTTTGCAGACGACGGCGTATTCGGAAACTTTAAAGCCGTACTTGCGTTCTATACGGGGCCGAGTTTGAATCTAATTAAGGTTTACGAAGGAATGCAGGGCAAAACAACCCCAAAAGTTAACTAAGGGTTGTAATACGGATTTACATATCGTATTTATGATTTGTTAAATAAACTTTGTTAATAATACATCAAAAATTAAAAATATTAAATAACTATTGTGTCACCTACTTAAAATATTCTTATTTTATATTATTCAAATAATTAATTGTATTATAAATATTTTTAAATGTTAAAAATTTTAAATTTAAATTCAACATAATTAATTATATTATATTAGTATCACTTCTTTAATAATTATATTAGTTTTTTTTTATTTTTGCCCTTTTATTATATTTGTAATTTGAAAATACTGACGAATAGCCTCTTATTTTTACTTTCTCATCTCATTTCATTTTCGAACTTTTCTCTTCAACTCTAATTATTTTGGCACGATAATCAAAATAAATTAACAAATATATGTGCATTAGATTGTTTGTTTCTCAATCTTGATCCTTTGATTGCATTTAGTTTCAAATTCTGATTAGATTCTTGATTTTTTACATTTGTTTTGTCTTTAAAAGCAAGTATTTTAATTATATTCTTTGGTCTGCAAATTTAAGTTTTTGTTTAATTTGCAGTTTGTTGGGATCTTACATGTGATTTTAGGCCATATTAATTTCCTAAAATCAACAATTTGATATTTTTGCAAAATATCAAAATTATCAAATTAAAAAATTGTAACATATTAATTTTTCTTTTTGTTTCTGTTAATTTATGGCCTAAATTTTAGATCAAAATTTAATTAAATTCAAATCGTTTATATACTTGAATATAATTTTAAGTTTTATTTTTAAATTGAAATTTAAAATTCAAGACTTTAATCAAATTTAATCCGCTACAAATAATTTGAATTTGATTAAATTGTACCATAATTGCGAATTAAAATTAAATTACCCTCAATATAAATTTCAGGACGTAGAGCAGATCAAAATTTTAATTCAATTTAATTCACAAAAACGCACGCAGAATCTCAGCCAATGAACGTTTCCGACAAGATCCTCTGGGCCCCGCAAAACATAAGGCAGATTCTCCACCGAAATAAAATTGGAGAATGGCTTTGCATTGCATGGACCCCCAGAAGCCATTCACTTTAAACGTCGAATCATAGCAGTCAAATGTCAGCATCAAGTAAGATCTCTATATAAATTGATCGGCTGAGATTGAATTGGAAGGTGGATAAGATTGTTGTGAAGATAAGCTAACTACATCAAAAATCCTGTCGTTTCCATTTTGGTAATTCCATTTCCTTTGCTGCTTTTGTTTTCTTTTGCTTCTTCCCTGTTTTGTGCTTCTTCCTCCAGAGATACCATGCCACGCGTTGCAATGCATAGGAATCGAAAAATTATTTAATAAAATTATGTTATAGACTTTAAATTTTTTAATTATTAATAATGGCAATTTTACAACAAGGTCCAGGATTTGGCCTTGTAAAATTGTTAAAATTATGTGTAAAATATGATATAGAAACTTATGTACAAAATAAATTACGTGTTAATAATAAATAGTACTAAGTTATGTTAATTATCACATTAATTTATATTATTTGTAATTTTAATTAATATAATATAAATTTACTTTTACTCTTGAATTCTCAATTTTAAAGAGTAACAATTTGTCCATTAGGATGTAAATTATTTTAAAATTTGGTCATGTTAACTCCACTTTTTATTCATTATAACTCCAACTTTATTTTTATTTTTTATTGTTTTTTTATCTAGTCTCCTGAATTTTTTAGTCTAAATTTTTAATAAATAATACATATTAATTACTTTTTTTGATTAAATCATTTTCTAATCTATAACAATAGATTTTTAAAGCATATTTAATAACAATGTATTTCAAAATACTCTTTGATTTTTAAATCATAACTTCTTATAAAAATTTTAAATAATATAATTTTTGAATTATTAAAAAAATAAAACAATAATCTACGACTTTATATTTACTACTAAACTTGAATCGTCGATTGTGATAGTCAAAATTGATGATGAAGAAAACATCATAATAAGGAATCCAATAAGAAAAAGTATCAATACTTTTCCCTTTCAGAGGAAAAAGGTCCTTACCCAAGGTTTCGATACCCTAGATCAAGATGTCAATATTTTTCTCCTAAAAGGGCAAAGGTATCAATATTTGAAATCTAAGCGTCGACACATTTTTATCTAAAAAGCGTAAGTATTAATATTTTTTTTTAAAGTATTAATATTTTTCTTTAAAAAACGTTTATTTTACCCACATCTGAAATCTTTTTTCCTTTATAAGTTTAAGAATAGTTCAGTAAATTTATAAAACTTTATAAAATGTCAAATAGGAGCAAAGATCGATTATTCTTATTTTTCTCTTCTCCTTAATTTTTAAGCTCTTTCTCTCTTAGTTTTCTCTTTCATTTAGCCATAATTTTTTTCTCTCATTTTTTTACCAAATCAAGCAAGTAAATGGTAAAAAATCATCGCCTCTTCTTACTAAATACTAATCTAAATTTAAATTTTGTGCACGATCAGTAATATGAGAGAACTCATAAAGCGAAGAAACAATAAACAATCGATCACTTGCAAAAATTTTCAAAGTTTTTTATACAAAAACTTCTCCAAACTTTTGTAAGTGGGTAAGTAAGTTTGTTCACTTATTTTCTTATAATTTCACATATAAAAATTAGAGAATAATTATAAGTTTTATTGTCTATTTAGAGATTTTAATGATTCAAGTATAAAATAATAAAATTAAGTTATAATACATTGATTATAAATTAAAATGAGTTAAATTAGATGTGTTAATATTTATAGATAGTTGAATGCTATTCATTCGATTGTATAGTGTATAGAGAATTAATCCTTAATTATTGAATTCGAGTTAGAAATGATTATTATGGCGATATTATGAATAAGGCAATGGAATTTCATTATTAAAAATCGGATCAATAATCGAATATTAGTGTTTTGAGGTCGTAATTCAATGAAACCATAGATAAGATAATATGTTTGTTATTAATAAATGAAAATATTGACGAGTAACTAAAATTAGTTGTAAAATGATAATGTATTATTGTTATAGAGAATTATATGTATGAATGAAGTTAGAGATGGTAGTTATTCGTGGTTAAATAAGAATGGTTAATTTCATGTTTATATGAGGGTTATGTTAGCATAATTATAAAATAATGGTTGATGATATAACTGAAAAAGTATTGTATAGATTTTGATATTGTGAATTTTGAATTGAATCGATTAGCAAAATAATAAAGAAGTGCTTACCCTTTTTTAAATTTACTTCATTTTTTTATAAAAATTTTTCATAAAACTTATTGTTTTGCGCATTAAGAAACTATTTTAGATATGTTTATGAAATATCCGAATGTAAACTAATTTTCAATAATTATTTTATATAAATGTTATATTTTGTAATTAAATTGATTTTGATAAACTATTTCTAATAAAATATTTTGAGTTTATTGAGATACTTAAAAAGTATATTGAATTGACTTGTAAATTTTTGATATGTTTATTGATTTGATTTGTGAATATATGTGATTTAATGTATTTATTATTGTGAATTTAATTTGACATCAAAATAGCTTTTGAGGCACAATATTTTAAATGTTCAGTTTTAACATTGGTTTGATTTGGTGATGGGATTGATAGGCTATTTATTTGCAATTATAACAAGTGGATAGATATATTTACTACAGCAGAGAGATGATATGGTCAAATATCCTATAAGTAGACCTAGTAGAGACTACTTAAAAAAAAGGGGATATATCAGGTATTATATGATCAGATATTTTACAGACAATCCAATGAGAAATTATGTGAAAAAAGGGAGATAGATTAGATAGCATATGAATCAGGTATCTTATGGATAGTTTAATGAGATACTGCACAGAGAAAAGGAGATGGACTAATAATATTATGAATTTGATGATTGATACGAGGATAATTACTACTATTACCATATGATACTTGTGGATAATACTAGTGAATCAAGTAGTGTTTTTGAAAGAAATTATTTTATAAATAAAATTGTAGTACTTTAAAAATTTATATGATTTATTTTATAAAAAAGAACTTACTGGTGGTCTTGGGCATACCTTAGCTAAGGTAATATATGAGAAAAGTGATAATTCGATGTATTTATTAAAAGAAATGAAATAGGCCTATATTTGTATATATTTCATAATTAATGTTATTTGTTTAAATGATTTGATTTGATAATTAAAATATTTTAAAATACACACACACCGTATTAGCATTCCAATTATTTTTATTAAATATTTTATTTGTTTTAATAGTTTTATTCACGGAGTATAATTTAATATACTCGCATCTACTTCACCTTTTTCAGGTCAGTGATCATGTAGAATTCATGACGTGGTATAAATTTAGATTGTTGTACTCTTTTATTTATCAAGTAACTCGACTCATATTTTATTTGTAGTCTATTGAAAAATAAAATAGTATTTTTGAATATTGTATTTACATTTACGTATTTATATATTTTCTTTTTTGAATGATTATACATAATAATTATAAAGTTGAATTGTTTCTATTGATTAATTCACTATTTAAAAAGTTTATTGTAAATTATTTTAATTGTATAAAATTTTATGAAAATAACGATACTTAAATACAGTACATGTATTCGAGTTATATCTTAAGTTGATAGAATGTAATTCAAGTGTATATGACGGATGTCACGTGTAAATCTAGGGACAAAATGTGATACTCACGATTATATTATATTAATTTATTATTGTTATAAAGTGAAATAGCATTATTTTAATTTTAAAAATATATATATTTGCAAATAATAAATACTTTTGTATATCAAATTATTTTTTTATTTTTAGTTACTATTTATTAAAAACGGCATCAATTTAAATTTATTTTAACAAAGACAATATTGTTTGATTATTCTGATATATATATATATATAAACACAAAAACATTGTGTCATTGTCATGTTTCCAATATTATCAAGTGAATTTTTTTTATATAAATAAAAAAATTGGATGGCATTAATTAAGAGGCTTAATTACGTACATTAATCTTTTAATGGGAAACCCGAAGCTTCCACATTAATTTTTGATTAATTAATCAATTAACTTGTTAATCCCACGTTGTGTTGTGCCACAACAAAATCATTAACTTCGCAGAAGGTTTTTGAATTATCATATTTCCCAACATAATTTTTTTGAACGCTTGTTAATACCTATTAAAAGAATAAAAAATAATTTAACTATGAATTATATATAATTATACTTATTGCTTATCTTATTAGATTTTTTTGCCATCTAAATACGGCCATTCATAATAAGTTGATTATTACGAGTTTATAAATCTTTATTTAGAAAAATATTTCTTAGCAATTTATTTATTTATTAATATTTTTAAAACCATTTAATAATAATGAATATTTTTGACTCAATCTAAAACTATAATAAAATAATGCTTTCATTTGGATGTTTAATTGTTATTGAACTTTCAATTTTGTTATAATTAATGAAACGAAAATGATATGTAATATAAGTTAAACAAAAGTGTTTAAATTAGCATTATTTTTATAAAATATCATTTTCGCATTGTCTTGGACTTCTGATACAAGCACAGACATTTTGTAATGGCTTCAAAAATTGCCACGTGTCCTAACGAAAATTACCTATTCCAACGAAGAACGGGAACGGCCCAAATTCTACTCCTTGTATATCTATTATAGATTCTACAAAATTCAAATCATTTATCGTTCCGTCGGCTGTCGACGGTAACTGGTTAATATACCCCATTTTTTCAGCCAGTTGAACCGGTCAACACCAGTCCAACTCTAGATATGAAAAATAAGCATTTTACCATTTTTACCCTTCCTCGTTTTTCTTACTTTTCCAACTCAACCTTTTTACTCATTTTTGGTTAATTCTTTTTTTCCCTCTCCTTCTCGGATGCTGCGGGTCCCACTTGAACCGGATTATATAATAAAAATTCAAAAAGTACCGTTTAAACGGTGATGGTTCCGCGTCTTTCCCTATACGCATCCAAGAAACAAATGAAAACCTGTAAGTTCTATGTGGGAAAAACACGTGTCAAACATGCAGGTTCTACGATACATGAAAGATACTGTAAAATTAACACCCCCGACCTATCAGTCACCACAACCCTTCGTTGCATGTGTGACATCTATGCTAAAGTGTTCAGTTCGCTTTCGGGCCCATGTTTGATCCAACGGTGAATATTTTGGAGGGGCAGGGACGTCATTATATAAAACTGCCTGTATTCAGGTGCTTAATCCATTAAAATTTCTGAAATTTTGTGCAATGACAAATACAATCTGCAAAATTATTTGAATTTATTTATTTACTAGAACAAGAAAAAGTTTGGAATATTAAAAATTAATTAAAAAAATAAATTAAGATAAAAGAGTGATAGTCGTAGACAAGAGAAAGAGAGAGAGAAATAGATGAGTCGAATTTTATATTATTATTTTAATATTAATTTAATAGCAAAGAAAAAATAAATATATAAATATAAAAATGGAACCATTTGTTTCATGCGAGATTTGCAAAGGAAGAGAGTGAGAGAGAGAGAGCTGTGTTACAAGACTACTATATATATACGTGTGCGTGTGCGCGCGCGCGCGTTGATTTGAACTAGAGTTTAAGCCCCTTTAAATTTATCCCTTCCGTCATTTTGCTTTTATCAGTGTCGTTCTTCTGGAGGTTGAGAATTAGAGAATTGAAGAAGAAGATAAAAATAACAGAGAAGGAAGAGAGGAACAGAAACAGAGTGATCATGAAAGAATTCGAGGAAGGCTTGGATTGGTTTTTTTAACTTTGTTTATCGATCTTCAGAAGCTGTGTATAGAGATTTGGTGGGTGTTTTAGATATTTGCTTGAAAAATTGGCTACTACAGAGCCCCAAGTTTATTTTGATTTTGTTTCTTGCTTCAGAGTTGTTGTAGAAAACATGTTTTTGGACATGGGGTTTTTGTGATTTTTCTCTGGACTCTGGTTTTAGTCGCTGAAAATGACAAGAAGGTCTGGTTTCATGTTGTCTTTTGCTTCGCTTGAATGGCTTTTTCCGCTTTGTATTTTTAAGAAATGTTTCAGAACTATGATTCAGTGTCCAAGAGTATTTCCTATGTTATACTGCACGTATGTTTATTCTTATTTGAGCAACTTTGCCTTTTGTTTTTTTTTTTTCATGGAATTTTGCTTTATGGCTAATTCTTCTGTAGGAATCTTATAATGCTTTGCTCCTTCACGTATGGCCATTTTCTATGAATTATATATGATTATATTCGTGTGATTAAGTGTTTCAGTTTACTAAAATTCAGCAGTTTGACTTTTATATATGTCCTTGATAGCGGATAATTTTATAATTTTTTGTTAAAATAATTTATGATGTTTTATTTTGATGGAAAATGGAAAGAACATCTGTTTTGAGGTCGGATTGTGTTAATTATCATGCTGTCATTTCTATTTTTTTTTTCAAAAGAAAAGAAAGCGCCTTTTTCATTCTATAATTTCTTCTAATATAATCCAATCTAACCATGAGAACCATTTCAGGTTTAAACTTTCCCAATTTTAATAGAGAAGGGTACAAATTTATAGTTTCTAAAAATTTCTTTTCCCTGAAAACGGTGAATTTATTTATATTTTTGTTATGCTAAATAGAGAAATTAATGTATGTATATCCTGCTGTTCTTGTTCTGGTTAATTATTTTTCCAGCTTTTGTTTTTGCATATTTAACTCTTATTTTGCTGTCAAATTTTTCATTTTTGAGCATGCTGTCTGAATCTTTATTTCTTGTGTGTGTGGCTATAAAGTTACTCTTTATAGTCCTATCCAATTGTAATGCTAATTATAGTCAACTGATTTTTGATGAAAGTACTAATATTATGATCATTTCCTTCCAATAATCAGCTCTGGTCTGCTGTTTCATGTCTGTTCTTGTTCTTATTCTTGTTTCCTGTGTTCGTCAGATATGCAACTAAAGAATTGCTTACAGGAGTGAAGCCTTGACTTGTGTTTGTGTTTTGGAATTTGCAGGGTTGAGGATCCGAATGGATTTTACAGAGTCGACCAAGGCTGTCTACAATAGAATACAGAAACTAGAGCCTGAAAATGTTTACAAGATTATTGGGTACCTTCTTTTACAAGACCACAGTGAACGCGATATGATTCGATTGGCATTTAGTCCTGACCATTTGATTCATTCTTTGATCAATGAAGCGAGATCGAAACTTGGCTTGTGCAAACCTACTGTTTCTCCTCCAATCTCACCTTCTCCGGTGAACAGCGATATACCTTTACAGTTTGCGCCTTTTTCGCCTGTTTCGACCAAACCAGTTTCACCTCCAGTGAGTACGAGAGCTGTTAGTCCTTTCTGGGACAAGCAAGTGACTGCTGATCAGCAACAGCAGGTGAACAGTATTGAGTTTGTCCAACCAGAGTGCTCGGATTCTGTTACTGAAGATTATCGCCTTCAAAATCAGCTGCAGTTCTTGACGTTAGAAGATCAGCTAGATTCTATTAATTCTGGCGACTACTTTTATCCAGAACCTGCTTTGCATGCTAGAACTAGCCGATGGTCTCCAAGCTTGGCCGAGTTTCCGGTTAAGGTTTGTCATTATTTTAACAAGGGCTTCTGTAAGCACGGAAATAACTGTAGGTATTTCCATGGCCATCCGATGCCAGAGAGCTTTTCTCAGATTTTTAGTCCTAGTTCAAATGATAGTCGACATGAAGACCATATGTGCACACCTGGGTCTCTTGAGAAGCTTGAAATGGAGCTCACCGAGCTTCTGAAACCGAGAAGAGGGTTTCTGGCATCAATTGCTGCTTTACCAATGATGTATTATGAGAAATTTGGGAAGACTCTTCAGGCTGAGGGATACCTCACAGAGAGCCAGAGACACGGTAAGGCTGGTTATAGTCTGACCAAGCTTCTTGCTCGATTGAAGAGCAGCATTTGTCTCATTGAGAGGTGAAACACGTAAATTTTTAATGTTTTCTTGGATCTTAGTTTACGCTTTAAGAAAATTGAATTCTGAATTGGTATTGTTTAATTTGATTTACAGGCCTCATGGGCAGCACTCGGTCATTTTGGCAGAAGATGTGCCAAAGTATTTATACACTGGTGAAAGAAGGGATCCTGGTGGAATTGTTGCCGGTTCTCGGCAAATATATCTAACCTTCCCTGCAGAAAGTACTTTTACCGAACGAGATGTTTCTAACTACTTCAGGTAATGATACTATCGGCGTACCACTGTTGTGGAAATTAAATATTTTAAACTCGATATTTCTTGGTTCTAAATTTCTATATTCTGTCGGTGCTTAATTTTGTAGCAAATTTGGGCCTGTTCAAGATGTTAGGATTCCATACCAACAGAAGAGGATGTTTGGGTTTGTCACTTTTGTTTTTGCTGAGACAGTCAGGCAAATTTTGGCCAAGGGGAATCCTCATTTCGTATGTAGGGCTCGAGTGCTGGTGAAACTTTACAGAGAAAAGTCCAGACTTGTTGACAGGTTAAACATATTAGCTTGCAAAATAGATATTAGTCTTGGCTTTTGTCAATTAGTATTACTATTCATATCAAATCTTAAACAAATAGTATTATCGCTTGATATTTGTTCCTAAGGACCCAAAGCCACTTTGGATTTTCTGGTCAACTGACCAGGACTTTGATAAACCATTAGAAGCTCTTTTAACGATTATAAGCATGCTGTTTGGGTCTTTGATCACCAACTTTAACTCCTTTTATGCACCTTCACAATTGTTGATAACGCATGTGAGGAAGGGCCATTACTTTGAAAATGCACCAACAAAGCTTCCCTACGCCTAAAGACAATGGTAGTCCTTTTTATCGATTGAACCGAAAGCAATTGAAATATTCAATTTCAAATTTCAGAGTATTATTAGATTCATATATCTGTGTTGTTTCCCATAATTCAATTTAAAAATTAAAACCTTTTGTGTTGTGCAGGAAGTATGCAGAAAAAGTGCAGCACCCTATGTTTTACAGTCCACACATCACAGATGGAGATTTAGAGCTTCACTCAAGTGAGTAGAACCTTCATACGAAGAGCAATTTTTTATTTTGTTTTTACTATTTTCAACTACAGTGGTATCTTTCTTTTGTCTAATATCCTTTTTAACAGTGCCAAGAGTTTGTGATAATTCAAGATTACTTCCGAAGCAGCAGCTCTTGGAAGAACAGCAGCAAGCACTTGAACTTGAAAGAAGACGTCTGTCCAACATGCAGTTAGCACATAAACCATTGAACCATCATTCATATTTTGGCTACTCCATGGATGAGTTGAAGCTCTCAGAAGGTTTGCTTTATATCATCTTTTCATCCTTGCCTATTTTCAGCTTTACTTTAATCCACTCTGCCCAACTGATATATCGCTTTTATATGTAACCCTATAGCCTCTGAAGAACGAGTGGAGTTTCCTTCTGCAGACCGTTTCAATTATTTGTTGGATGTCCTCAATAATGGTTCCACCAGTGAGGACAAAGTTAGGCATATAAGTACTCACTACGATGATCAAGATAGGTGTGTTTTTATATCCTTTCTGTAGTCTTATAATTAGAATTACTTTCAATTATCAAGCATATGTAAAATTTTTGCTGCTTTTCTTTAGTGCTTCTACCACCTTTTGGGAATCAAAATGTGGCAACTTTTTATCCTCTTGCAAATATTCAAAAGCACAAAAGACTCATTCCAAATTCTAATTGATGTAGCATCACTACATGTTTCACATTTGTAAATATTGATCCACTTTCTGGGTTTGGTTTCCTAAAACCATTTGCAGCGGCCAAGGACTTAACCTCCTGAAAGCCCATTCGCATCTGCAATAGGGAGCGACATTTCAACAGTTATATAGAGATTTCAGACACGAGTAATTATAGAGGTAGAGAAGACTTGAGTTCCCAAGAGTATTTTCAGGGGTGTAATACATCATCATCAATTAATTTTTTCTACGACTTTTTAATACAAACATTCGATCAGTCAGCTCAGTATAGTGCATACCCAATGAAGTAGAGAACAAAGTAAAAGTTCTTCCCCATATTATACTTGGTGGAGGATGTTGCAAAGGAAAAATGATACAGGAAGCTAATATGTAACATTTTTTTTTTCCTACCACATTTCCTAATTAATTAATGTAATCACAGAAATTTCACCAGCAAGGTCGCTGGTTTCTAGAAGAGAATGTAATATAGTCTCCTCTAGTAAAAAAAGAAAGGGAAGAAAATATGCAGGGTGCAGAGAAGGAGGAGATTGAAGTGTAGAATCTCTGCAACAATGAGATGCAAATGCTAATTAACTAATTTTGTACAGCTTTTAACTTATACCTATCTTTGAAAATCCCATTTCGAATGTTTCTGTTGATATTTATGTTGCCAATAATTAGAAAAATTATTAACTCTTAGAGATAACGCAAAAATTATGGGAAGAGACTGCTTTTCTTATCATATTTTTGCACGATCAATCTTTAAATTTCAAAAATAAAGATCTGCGTAATCACGGGATTTTTATTTGTGACTCTTGAATCACCGTATTTATTTTTAATTTTCTAAAATCTTTTTAATTACTATATCTTTTTTTTTAGCCAAAAGAAATTTTTATAACTCTATTTATAAAGGTGTGCATTTGCAGTTTAAATCAGATTGAGATAAAATTTTTAATTAATTTAAATTGATTTGAATTTGCGATTTAAATTTTAAATTTAAATTAAATTCAAAAGATAAAATTTAAGGTTTTAATTTATTTTTTATTCAATTTTAAAATAATAAATATATTATTTTATTATATAATATTAATAAAATAATTAATATATTATTTTATTATATAATATCAATATTATAATACAATAATAATAAGAATACTCAATATTTATTAAATCGGTTTAAAATTAATTTAATTTATAATCTAAATCGAGAATAACAATTTAGAAATCGATCTAAACTTTTTTGAATTAATACAAATTAATTTAATTGAATGGTTTAAATTTATTTGAGTTGAATAGATTTAAATTTGCTTACTTTTATGCATACGAGTTCAGTTGCTATATTACGCGTATAAGAGGTTGATAAATAATAAAGTTGTCATTATAATCCATTAAGAAAATTGACTTTATGAGAGGTGAGGTCAGAATCGCTTGTTCTAAAAGTGGGTTTGATAGTGTATGTGATGAGAAATTTGAGAAGAGCGGGGACACGAAGTGATTTTGTTCAAGATTTACGGACCCCAGAGAATGGCCATACTGTTCCATTAAGATTGTTAAATACTGACTATGATTTATGTCTATGGATTTTGTTTTGCACAGTTAAGTGCGTGGCATCTTTCAGCAAAAATGAGTGACCCAATTCTTTTTATAAAGAATACAATCTAAAAAATGTATATTTTTTCACTGAGGATTTTAACCGTAATCACTTGTTAACAAATCGCAACACTTTAATTTTAAATGCTTTATAATACAGGGACATAAATAGGCTCCTGTTGGTACCTGAGAAGATCTTTATTATACAGGGACATGAAATAGGTTCCTGTTGGTGTTTGGGAAGATGTTTCTAGGGTTAGTGCACATGTTGCCAAAAATGGAGGAATAGTAGTGTTTGTTGAAGTTCTCTTACTATATTAATGAGTTGGTATGGTAATATATGTTTGTAGTAATTTGACAAAGACATGATGCCTTTAGAAAACAAATATTAGACTCTTCTCATAAAGACAACCAAGCTGGAGCTGCAGGTAGTAAGGTCCACTTTCCACTTTCCAGCATCTAAACTAGCATAGAGTGACTGGTATTAATTGGGTTCTATGTTAAAACAGTGAACCCCAAATATTAGCATTCTGCGTTCCCCACGGACTGAAAAGGAAACAACTTGAACAATGCAAGCAGTGTCAAGAATTTTTCAGTATAGAATCCTGGAGCAGAACATGAAAATTACATTGCAAAGTTTCCAATTTGTTGCTGACCACCACCAGGTCGACGTTACAATCCCCCTTTGGACAGACAATCCAAAGGATGTTTCAGTAAACAAGCAGTCAATAACTCAGAAAGCTAAACAGAAAGTTCCTTGGTGAACATTGCACCTCTACAATCATCTGGAGTCAAATGTTGCATGCATTGGCCTATAACCATGTGTGAAATTTTGCACATTCTACCTATATTTTTCTTTTATAAAAATGATAAAAAAAGAAGTTCAAACTAATCCTAGCTTTTCCCGCAAGACTAGGTTTACGTAGCATTTGCCTCTGGCACAGTATGAAGCAGCTCATCTGGAGTTGCAGCTGGGTCCAAATCCCAGCACTTTTCTGGCAAATTAGTTGCTCCTCCTTTAAGTGAAAATGATGGTACCTGGTGTGAAAAACGTAACATTTCTCTTCTGGGAATCCATCTAAAAGCACTCTTATCAGTATTTGACTGATATACTGTCTTGAAACCAGACAACTTGATAAGTGGAGTAATGCAAACTCCCAGCTCCTCAGAGTAATCATCGAGAACTTCCACCATCTCATACCGTTGCCTCACATTAGCAGGGGTTGATCGATTCCAATCTGGTGACCAGTTGCGGTAAACAGCCCATATCTCTCCGCTTTTGGGAAATATCCGAACACAACCTCCCCTGCCAGCTTTTGCTCCTCTGAGAAGATGAGAGAAAATGTTGACTTGATCAACAACATCGGAATTAAAAGCCCTGAAGTGTCCACAAGATTTGGTAAAGCCAGAATCCACCCAATTCACAGAACCAAATTCGCTATCAGTTTTGGAGCTCAAGTAGGCTATGAGAATCTTAAAAGGATTCATTGAGATGATCTGGCGGATTAGACAATACAAGCGAGGCATACCGTCATCTTCATCATATATAGCCCATATTTGCTTGGGCTTGAAGCATTCTTCTGATCTATCTTTGTCAAAATCATGGAAATCAGGGTCAGGAACTGTTATAGTAAGTGTTCCAATTTTATTTGGTTCAGGTTTATTATCAGCAGCAATCAAATCTGCTCTTTTAGAAATCTCCCTAGATTGTCCTGCTTCAGTCTTTGAATTTGCATTCTCTTTAACTGATGCTGCAGCTTCTGCAGCCAACCTCATCTCTTCCAATTTCTTTCGAATTTCTGTCCTTGCCTTATCAATCAACAACTTCCTAGCATCAAATGTAGGTGCAGCCGAGTAATGTTTATTCAGGAGTTCAGTTGGGCGGCAAAGCTTTGGATCATGCTGATTATTTGTGGTACAACTAGCAAAGTTTAGCTCAAAACCAGATTTCAGTCCCGTTTCTTCAGAACCATTTCTAGAATTGGCTTCCACAACCACCTTCCTTCTCTTATCTGGTCTACCAGCCTTAGTTACCGGAGGTTCAGTAGAACTGGAAATAGAGTGTTTTGCATTGGTGCTTGATTGAACCCTGGATCCTGCAATATTAATGTTTCCATTGACATGATAAATAGCATTGGTGGTTACAGTAGATGATCCATTAGGACTAACAATGCCGGTAGAAGTTCCAGAAATTGAGCTATACTGAAATGATACATTCGAAACATATTCATAACCATGTCCAGAATGAAACCCTGCAATTCCATTCCCAGTAATAATTGTAGCATTAGTCGGAGCATAAGTTACCGCATCATATCTATGACTTCCATACCCATTAGCAGACACATAGGACCAAGGGCTATAAGGAAAAGAACCGTTCACTGGGGCTGTCCCTGTTTCCACAGCAATGAATGTTCCACGGCAGTTCTTACATGAAAGCCTCTTATTCACATACTTCCGGAGATACTCATACTGGACTTTACAAGACGTGCAAACAGTCCAAAAGGTATCACATGTAGCATGAGAAATTGAAGAATTGGAGCAATTGTTAAATCCTGTAACCCCAGAAGCATATACTGAAGATAAATTTGTCTGAGCAACCGCAGATGTCACCTGTTTATTTCTCTTGAGATCATACGAGCTTCTCTTCCCACTATCTGATAATAATGTCCAGGCCTCTGAAACAAGCTTGAATGCTCCATCAGCCCCTACACATTTGTTCTTATCGGGATGGAGCATCACAGCCATCTTCCTGTACTGTTTCTTCACTGCCTCTTTGTTTGCAGAAGGCTTCAGCCCAAGAACCGAGTAATAATCAATTTCCCCATTACGTTTAATCTCGGATGCAAAATAAACTTCGAATGTGGCAACCATTTGAGCTATACCCTCTAGCCCTGGACACAGTGTCTTAGCCTTTAACGCGTAATTCTTTGCGCCTGCAAAGTCTTTCTCTGCAAATCGCTTCTCTGCAATTTCTCTTGCTCTTAGGGCCTCCTCTATGTTAGTTTCCATGTAGAAATTCAAACCACTTCAAAACCAAAATTTTCAAACACGGGCTATGACCAACCAGGCATTTCTAACCTAATAAATTCAATTCTCCTATATAACTCCATTCTCGCATCTGCAAATATTTAGTGAGATAATGTTTAGTTCAAGTCTCTCTCAGCATCAAGCTTCGATATTTTCAAAGCAAAAACTTTACTTTGACCAAGTCAAAGTACTTTCAATAAGTGGAGCTAAAGTTACTGACAATAACTCTGAGGTTCTTTTAAATCTGAGATCTGTTTGATAGTCACATACCAGAGGAAAATAAAGAGGAAGCAATTGAAAGTTTAAATATTTGACTCATTTAGCTTGTGAAAAAGATTTAAAATTTCATCCATTAAAGTCGCCATAATATAATCATTTGCTACAGTTTACCTATTCTTTATCTTAAAACTGAACGTTAACTTTAAGCTTCCAACTTCATTTTCCTCCATTTTCTCAGCTACCAAACACTTACCAGTATCAAAATCGAAAACCTCATTCCATAATCACCACCCAAATCAAAGCCAAATCGACTGAACTCAACACTATAATAAATGCACAGAGATCCAAGTTTCAAAATGAAAAAAAAAAAATTGAAATAAACTATCAAATCCTAAGCTTCCAGTTTCCACTACAAATTAAAAATTAAAGCTTGCACTAACGTAAAAAAGAAAACCAAAAGAAAAAAAAAGCCTTACAGAGATTTGGGATGAAATGGAGGTGAAGCTAGACCCAGATCGCCACGTGTCCCTTTGAGCTCGTGCAAATCAAGATTCGTGAGCTAATTCTGCAACTCAGTGTAGTACTGAAAGAAAACTCTCTTACAAAACACTATGAAGTTTTTTTTACACAAATTTACAGCAAAGCGAAGTGTGCAAAATAGTAAATTTTTGGAAAATTAAAAAGCTTTCGGTAGACAACATTTGGATTTCTAGACTACGGTCTCGGCGGCGATGAACTACAGATTCCGTCGATCGCCGCTGAGAAATGAGAGGAAAAATTAATAATAATATTATTAATAATAATAATAATAAAAATGATAATATTCAAGGGAGAAGTAAACGGAGTTAATAGTATTTATGGTGGGGATCACTATTTTGTACCTAGGTGCGTATTATGCATATTCATTTATAAAAAATTTGGAAGAAAAAAAATTATTAATTATTACAACTACATATTTATTTAGGAAAGTGTTTGGTGGTGGACAGAAGAGGAAATGGAAAAGGGTACTGCTTATTTTTTTATTTATTAATAATTATTATCTTATATTTAGTAAAACAATTTTATTTATTAAATAAAAAAGTTTAACCTTTTTTTTTTGGTACGTAGAGGAAAAGCAAAGTAAGATTCCTCATTTGGAGAATTATTGATTTATTTACTTTTATATGTTATGGATGGTGAAAATATACCATCTATTTTATATTTTTCAATAAAATATTAACAGTATTTTAAGATATTTTTCTAATATTTCAATTTTTTTAGTAACATATCCACGGTAAAATGGATCATAATTAAATAAATATTAGTGATTATTTGTTAATAAAATATAATAAAATAAAAGACCATAAATTGATTGTATTTATATAAGAATATAATTGTGGTAAAAATAAAAGAAAATTCAAAACTAAATTAAATTAGTTTAAGAGAAAATTCTAGTTTTATAAAAATTAATATTAATAAATAGCTGAACTCCTTAATTATAAACACGTTTCGTTTTGTTAAATTTAAATTCAAAATCATATCTAATGAAAAAGAACTTCATTGTGGAAATTCAATTTGATGCTAATAGCTTATGTGCATAACGGAGCATTGTATTGTAGCCGGTGCTTCTAATATAGCAAAAGAAATTTCATTATAAAATTATTAATTTTTTCCATTACAAAAATCAATAAATCTGTACTATTAATGCATTAGATTAAAATTTTCTATCCTAATCTAGATTTTTTTATTTTTTATTTTTTAGCAGATAAAAAACACGCGGTTAAAATAGTTAATTATTTTTTAATTAGATAAATTTAAATTAAAAACTTAAAGACAAGAAAAAAATATATATATTAAAATAATATTAAGAGGATGTACCCGGATATTATTATAAGAAGTATACTTATGCGATATTATTATATAATTTATATTATTATTTTTATTAATATTAAATAATTCACATCAATTTTTTCTTATAAATGTCATGTGATTTACTATTATAATATATTAATTTTATATTTTTAAGTATTTAATTATATACAATAATTTATCTTAAGATTTTAAATCCTTATTATTTTGTTTTAACTTAAAATGATGATGGAAAAGGTATTTTTTTAATTTTATTTTAACCTAAAGGATAGTTTATCTTAAATTAATTATGTTAGTGGGTTATAAAGGCTAATGTATCATCCACTTTATCAAACAATTAACTTATAATTTGGAATTGAACCACCTAATTCATGAACTTGAGGCCCATTTCTCTATTTTAAATCCTATTCCTGTAAACAATTTTGCTAGGTTAAATGTTTGTTTTGAACTAATGGTAGGTTTTATGACCCAAATTAAAGTAAACGGTAGGGCCCAAATATATTTATTTCATTAAAAAATTTAAGACATATAACTTAACTTCGGTTGAACTTGGGGGCCCAAATTTTTTTCCCTAAGACTGGCTGAGTCCAGCTCTCATATTCAATAGCGGGAGGTGCAATTTGCCTTCTCGTTTTAACATTGGAATTTTGCATTAAAATTTGTCCTTTATTGTATTTTACTTCAATTTCAATCAATTTTTAGACGTAAATGAAATATATTATTTATAAAAATTTATTATTATTTTTTGTTTATACTCATAAATCCTGTTCATGTCAAATTTAAATGGGAGTGTCACAATTCCAATTAAATTATTTACGTATCTATTACAATAAAAAATATATATCATTTTCATAAAAATGCCTTCCATTCCGTGTATTTTCTAGAAGCATCAATGTAATCCCTTAAATGCATTCTGAAAAAAAATAAAGAAATCCTTCAATTAGTATAATTACAATTTTACCCCTTGGTTGCTGGTCATTTATGTTGAAGCCATGAAGAAATTGAACGAGAGACAAAATTCTAAAACAATCAATAAAATCCAACGGCTATCTATTGATGCTGGTGACACCTGAATGTAAATCACAATTCCCCCAACAAACGAATAAAAATAATTGCTTCTATGGGACAAGGCAAAAGATATTCTTGCCCCTATCTAGAAAAACAAAACAAATATGGAAAATAAATAAAACATTTTATTGAATTTTAGAAGCACTTTTTGAACTTTCACTTTCAAAACAACAAATTAGCAGCTAAGATTTTTATAGGTTTTCTTTACTTCCAGTATACATGCAGCACTTAGAGGTCTCCCTTGCCTACTTTTTTTTTTTTTTTTTTTCAGTAAAATTAAAAAAATTTAACAAGAGAGATCCGTAATTTAATTTAAAAGATTTTCATGTTATTTAATTAAGTAAATGAATTTATGTATAACAATAGGGTGCAATGAGAGCGAGATGTGGCACTAGAAAAAAAAAAGTATAAATAAGAAGTAATTTTTAATAAATTTTTAAAATAATTGAAAGCATTTAATCTCACGTAAGTAAAACCTGTTCAAAGTAAAAATTTTATATATGATGGTACATTTATCTTATTAAGACGAGTTTTAAAATTATGAGGAGACAAAATTTTTCTTAAAACGAATAATATTTTGATGGGTATTGCAGGCTTGACAATAGTATTAGAATTAATGATAACTCTCTCTTAAAGAAAAAAGAATGTAACAACCCAATCTGATAAGAATAAAAAGTGACACTAAGACAAAAAAAAGTCGATGTAAACTTAACAATGATATTAGAGTTGAGGATGATTCTCTATTAAAAAAGAAAGAATATAACGACCTAGTTTGATGAGAAAAAAAAGTAGCACTAAAATGAGAAAAAATTTGTGTAAGCCCGACAATAATATTAGAGATGAGAATGAATATTTATTAAAAAAGAAGAATGTAATGACCTAATTTGATAAGGATAAAAAGTGATATTAAAATGAGAAAAAATTTGTGTAAAAAATTATTTTTAATAGACTTTTAAGGTGACCGGAAACATTCAATTTGTCAGGACACTTTTAAAAATATGGGAAAGTAAGAGTTTTTTAAGGCGGATAAATTTTTGATAAATAGTGTTGACTTGACATTATAAATATTCATAAATTTTAAATTTTGAATTAGCACTTTAAAAAAAAAAAAATTTAAAAAATTAAAAAGGTGAAATGTGTGTTGGTGGTGAAATAAAAAAGTATAAAGAAAATGCAAAGGTATGCTTATTTTATTTTTTTTCTAATAAGTTATCCCGTGTGATAATAATAATAATAAATAAATTATTTGATAGTAAATGAAACTAGAAACAATGAGATTACTAATAATAATGAAAATAAAAAAAAGGTATTGTCCAATAAATTAATTGTATGCTAATTTTTATTTACCGCGCTAAATGCACTTTATTCTCCAATGAGTCAAAGTCCCAAATGAAAACTTTAATAAAATGGTCAACAAATCAAACGTTCACGGGCTTGCATTCGAAATTGAGAGATGACGTCGACGCATCCCATTCATGGATTCCCTCTTCCCTGCCAAGTCCTCCATAGTAATCAAAGTAAAACAAAGATGGCGAGAGCTGCAACTCATCTCTTGTCCATGTACATTTGACTCGGTGACTCGTCAGTTCAGAAAGTCAACTCAGCACCGGACGCAGACATACCATGTATAGCTTTTGTATCCACCTAGAGCGACGACGATGGGACGTATGCAGGAGGGAGGAGGAGAAGATACATGTCGGAAGCAGAGTTCTTACCAGAGGGAATCGTTCCGTGCCAGCGTGCACCAGAGACGGCAGACGCAGGCATCCACGCAGAGCGAGCGACCGTCGAGACGTTTGAGTATTTCTATGAGAATGTCAATATGGTCGTTGATGAATAATTTGCGTAGTTTCTTCTGTTTTTCCTGCACCATGGAGAAAGATGCAGAGAGAAAGAGAGAGTTTTTTTTTTGTGCGTCTGTATTTGTATCGAGATTTCTAAAGAAAGGGCAAACTTACAGGGTATTTATATTTGTAGAATATGGGGTGAGGAAAGTTTGAGGAATTTGCATGCAGGGAGAGGAAGATTTTTATTTTTAACGTCAATAAAGATTTATAGCAAACTAAAGAGTAAAGAGACGAGGGTATTAATATTATAGTTTCAGGAATTTAATTTCAAGTTGGCGAAACTTTCACACTTTAAATACAAACTCTGACGAAATTGTTTTTTTAATTTATTTTCATATGTGTGTTTTAGGGAGAGAGTCAAATATTTCATGTTAAAGATGAAGAGAGATAAAGAAAGATTGAGAGTTGTGAAAATGTGGTGGATATCGAGAAACGAGAAGAAGTAGCCAAATGAAAAACTTCAAATCCGATAACTGGAACCAATGCTATATATATATATTTTTTTTTTGTTTTGGGGTTAAGCAACAGATTAGTTGGTTGGTTGTTGTTGATGTTTGCATGCCTGTTTCAAAACTTTTTGCCATTGGGAGTAGATATAAATCTGTGAATTTATTATATATATATAATCAGATTCACCAACTTTTCGAGTGTCGAAAATTTTGTAGCTAGCAGTTCTCTAAATATATGCATAGAGACTGAGTCTGTTATGTGTCTGTTTGTACCATTTATTACTTCTATAGAGGCTAAATAGCAATAGTGTCACGCCTTTTGATGAACATGAAATATTATTAATGTGTTTGACTAGTCATACAATCTCTGACAAACTATTTGATCATGAAAATATTTTACTAATGAAGAATTAATATTGCTACAGTTTCATAAGGAGAGACCAAAATGAAAGCTTTGAGTTATATCAAAGAATTTTATGCTTCATTATATCCTCTTCTTTTCAAATAATAATTATGTAAATAGAGTGGAATTACAAGGTTTGAAATTTGTAAACTTCTCTTTCTACCCCACAAAATATTATTAAAATTTTTTTGGAGACCTAGATAACTTTTCATAGGAAGTTGTTTTTTATTGTGTTGGGGAACTCTTCTCCATTCCCTTTGCCGAGTGGAATTTGATGATTGCAAGCTTACATGAAGAAACATTGTAAAAGGGTCCACATTATTCACTCCTCCCAACATCGATTTCCATTTGCAACTAGGCTCTTCCTGCTAACAGGTTAACTCTCTGCAAAGAAGCTAAGAAATTATTTTTACCGTTTCACCATTTTTTCTTGAATATGAATGCATTGGAGAAAAATTTTGAAGAGATAGATTAGAAAGCAACAAACAAAGAGATAAAAGACGAATAAAAAGGACTGATGCTGGATGCTGGCCAACTGCTCTCTTCGCTTCAAGCGAAGTAACATGGAATCTGTGAGAGTTCTAAGAATTAATTAATTTTTGTAGAAATAGGGTTTGTGTGTTTATTCTTTTTAGGGAGATTTAAGAATTAATTGTTTTTTGGCCAATCTTTTCGAAAGAAAGTTCTAAATCAGCTTAAAAAGTGATCCCCGTAATATACTTCCAGAATTTACATCTGTTTGATAAACTCTGATCAAGTGGGGAATTTTCTTATCTTAGTGATAAATGGGAAACAATTGAGAGCAATTAGTTATTTTTTAATACAAAATTTAATACTACCATGTCGCAAATTTATTCGACATGGCTTTTGTCGATGAAATGCTTCTTTAAGCAAGCTTATTTCCGAACTAAGGTAAAAGTTGTTCCAAATTTTGAACTTCGATACAATTTCTTCAAGGAAATGACCTCAAATTTTGATGTAACATGGTTAAATTTCTAAAAGAAATTCTTATTTTTCACTTCAAAGAAGAGAATTTCAGGACATTGTCTAGAACTGATCTTTTGGGACAAATTTGCTCAGAAATCAGCCTTCGGAAATTCTATTTAGGAGTAGGTATTTGACGACTTTTAAACCTTTAAAGAAGGAAGTGGTTAGTCAAAATCACTAGGAATAATGGTGTTTTTCTCATATATATATAAATGATTTGAAGGGACCAGAAGCAACACTTAACTATTGAATTTAATCACAAATTTTTCTAGATGCAGTGTGCTGTTCAAATTGTTTAAGGGCATATTTGGAATTGAAATTCGTCACATTTTTTTGGGAATGAAATTAAAAATACTAAAGGTTAGTTAAACCATGAGGTAAATGTACCAAATATATTATACAACTTATATGACTTTACTTTTAAAATTAAGCAAATACCCAACGTGCCTAAGTAAAGGCCAAGCCATATGAGACTCTTTAAGAATCCAGTGACGCAGTTGATTGAAGGAAAGCTGCATAAACTCCAATTGAGTTACGGAACATGTAACGGACAATTTTACTACAGATCAATTTCTATAGCCATTACAAATTTTATTCAGGTAATATTGCTTTGAAATGAAATTACAAAGTGGGAAGTTGTCATAAGAGACGGGTCTTTCAGTACTGTTCAATTGCACGGAAAAGATAACTCTATTCAGTTCCTCTGCGTCTTCTTTTTCTCAATAGTTTTCAGTTGTAGTCGAAAAGTCTTGGCTAGCCATTCTTGTTTTCTTAAGATGAAGAAATGTCCAAGAACCACTCCCATTATCATTCCACTTGCATATTAAATTAGAACTATTTTCCAGCTTCCAATAAAAACAAAGATTCTGATCGTGACTCTTCTTCCTGCAAAGCTTCAAAGGTTTCACGTTTTTTGGGGAAATGTTCTCCACACAGTACAGAATTTCCATAAAATAAAGTATGGTTAAATGGGTGAATTGTGTTCCTCGAGGTATTGCTCGTGAGAGATAATTACGTAACGCATCAAATACTTCAAGTGTTGTAAGCTCTCCTAGTTGTTAAGGAATATCTCCTGATTGCTTGTTATTGGAGAATTCCAACGACTCTACCACTGTTAGGTTAACCAAAGGTTATGGAATGTGACCTTTGAGAATATTATTAGAAAGACTGAGAGATCGAAGGCCTTTGCCTTCAAATTTGCAATTGATCTTAGAATCTGTCCCACAAATTTGTTATTGGAGAGAATAATTGCCTTGATCGAATTTGAGAGCTTCTTATATTCTAATTCTGTGCCTTTGCTACTCAATGTTAATGAGTAGTAAGAATTTCCATAATAGATGGACACGGGAAAACCAATTATCAGTAGTATATTTTGTAATTATCTTTAATTGTATTCACATCTTTCATGACATTCCAACATTGAAAGTACTTCCACGGAAGATTACTCGTAAATCTGTTATGAGAGATATCAGTGATATGCAGCTTGGAAAATCCAAAACCCGTTTTAGGTTCCCTTATTCCTCCAGAAAATCTGTTGAATTTCAAAATTAGAACCTCTAACACTGGAAGAGTTCCCAGCCAAAAAGGAAAACGGTCATTGATTTGATTATTCCCAACATTAGGAAATTTTAGCTTCATACGATTGGCCAGCGACTTAGGTATTCTCCCTTGCAATGAATTGTTGCTTAAATCAATCATCATCAAACTTAATCCATTCATGAAGGTTTGAGGGATATTTCCACGAAAGTTGTTTCCTTGTGGTTTCAATACTGTCAAGTCTTGACTGAAATTGCCCAAACATTCTGAAAGCATGTTGCTTAAGTTTATCAAGAGCGTAAAACCTATGCAAATTGCTTATCTGGTTGGAATTTATCCTGTCAGCTGATTGTTTGAAAACAGAAAGACAGAGATCGACAATGACGGTACTGGGAGTGATCCTTGCAGTTTATTAAACCTAAGGTCTAAAGTTGCTAGACCATTCCATGGAAGAACAAGAAGATTGAACTGATTGTAAGAAAGGTTCAAATATTCCAAACAATTTATACTTACATTTAAGTAGTATTTGGGTACTTTGCCAGCTATTTTGTTGGAGGAAAGATCCAGTGACATCAATTGATTATCATCTTGGTTGTGCAAAACCATGGGAACTTACTAAGATTGGCTGAACTTAATCCTATGATCTGAATTTCCACGAAGTGTTATTAACCGTGGCCCTGGTTGTCAATGACAACTTGTATAAAGAGAGAACCAACATTTCTGAACTAGTCAAGAAGGAATACGCTTAGATCCACCGTGCCAGTCAAAATTGTTGGAATAAAATGATTGATCAAGATTACTGGTACTTTGCCATCTCAGTATTTCCAGAATCGGAATCACTTTAAATGTTGTGAAGATGATTCACTATACATGCATGCAATTAAATCTTTTAATTTACAAGTGTTGATGCACGAGCCCTCCTTCAAATTTGAACAATATGGTCGCAACTATAGGACTATTGCGATGAGAGTAAAAATATTTGTTATTCTCAGATTGTGCCTGTGGATATAGTTCAGGTAATACTTATAGTGCACCAAAAAAAAAAAAAGAATCTAACGTTTGATTCCTACAGAAGTCATCATGGAGAAACAACCCTAAAGAGGCCAAAAATTTTGAGGTTGATCAGTCTACAAGCACGACCTGAAAATAACAAATATCTTTATTTTTGCAACAAAATCGCAATTGAATATTGGATGTGACGATAAGTTTCTATTGTTCGAAGGAGAACTTGTGCATTAACAACAATGTTTTTATGGAAGGAATTCATGATTATTCCATGTAAATAATAAACTAGGGCATTAGAAGTGAATACTCAAAAATTCCACTCCATGCTGCTTCTCAGCCATGGATTCCTTAAACAACAGATTCGAAGGAGAGATTCCAGAATCTGTTGGAAACTTTAGAGGCTTCTTATGCTGCATCTTTCCAACAACAATTTTTCTGGTCACATTCCTTCGCCGTCAGCGAATTTATCCAATCTGTAGTCGCTGGATATTTTTGGAAACAATCTCCCAGGACAGATCCCTCAGCATCTAACACAGCTTACATCTCTAGCAATTCTCGATGGTTCTCATAATCATTTTTCTGGACCTATACTCCACAATTTGATAAATTTGAGAAGTTATTTTGATAAAAATGTTGGATTGTGTGGACACCAATTGCCAAACAAATGGGGGAGTCCAAAGCTTTCACTTCCCACATTTGAAATCACTGAAGAGGATCAAGAGACAAGAATCACTGAATTCCAGAAAAAATTAGTTGGGCCATTTTTTCTATGAGGTAGAGAAGTGGGGTAGGGTTAGCGATTGGATTGGTAACTGGTTATTGGACATGTGTTTTCTCCACAAGGATGGGATTGCCGATTTTGTTGGTGATGCATTTTCAAAGCACTCAACAGAGAAGACAAAGTGAATGAAGAAAAGCATAGATATAGATAGATATGGGTTATACAATACCTTCTTTTTTCTGGCCGAGAAATTAGATGATTGATAGTGTAATTAATCTTTTCAGTGATATTAGTTGTTTGTCTTGACTCTTGGATGAAGAAATGTTTTTGACAATTAATCTGAAGGTCTTAGGAGCTCCAATGCTGCAATCTTCCCTACAAATGTTTGCTACAATAATCGTTATAAGGACTAAGCCGATTAATACCCAAAAAAAAAATGTTCTGCTGTTTAAATAAGATGGAATTTGAGTTAGAAAATTTAAATTCGACTTTAAGTGGATTGGATATCTATTCGTAGAAAAAAGAACTCGATTTAGTTTCGGTTTAAAATTATTTATATATATTTATTTTATTTAATAATATATATTTTTATTATAATTAAATAAAATAAAAATTCATAAAAAAATTTAAATTAAATTTTAAATATTATTATTTATTAAATAAATATATTAATAAATATTAAAATTAAAGGACAAGTGAATCAAAATTTGCATTATATTAAATATTAAATATGTATAAATTTTAATTTAATTATATTTAAATATAATTTAATAAATTATACTGAATAAATTTATCAATTAATATAGATTTTAGTATATAAAATTGACCTATATTTTTTATTCAAAGTTTTAAAATAATAATAGAATTTATTATAATTTATTTAAATATAATTAAATTTATAAAAAATAATTTTTAATTTTAAAAATTAAATTGAAGATTTATTACTTATTAATTGCTTACATATATA